>CM073746.1:5863618-6373964 GCA_037127355.1 Schoenoplectus tabernaemontani | reverse complement strand
AGCTATTAAGATAAATTCAGAGAAAATGGAATAGATTGAATGAATTAATCAAGGGCTGAGATTTGATCACAAACTTCTCTGGGTACAACTTGGGGACAGAGCCTATCTGGGTGCAATCTGGAGACAGAAAAGGGTGCAAGTTTAAAAATCCAACAGCTACGCCAGTGCCACGTGGTGGCTCTCTATTGGGTCAGCTCAGCCATAAAATGCCACGTGACACCCTCCTATTGATCCACCTCAGCTGGGTGGGCCCCACCACCATACTGACCTGACATGTGGGCCCCACCGACATGCCACGTGGCAGGCCATGGCAGGGCCACCTCAGCACTCAGTGCCACATGGCAACATAGCAGCAACACACCTCAGCAAGCAAAACTACATCTCTCTGACAAATGGCAGTTGGCCATTGGTACAACTAAGCAGTGTAAGCCCACAAGTGACATATGGCACTCAATAACGTATGCCACCTCAGCATGTATTAACACTAACACAGATAATTAACAAGGTGATTAATTGTGTGGCCCTATCAGATCATGCCAAGTCAGATCTATTAGGTCTGAGCAGATCACTAATCAACTCGCAGTTAGATTCTATGGGCCTAGACTCAGCTACTTACAAAAGGGGCCCATCTGTCAGGTTTATGAGTGTATAGCTCACACTAGCAAGCATGCACCAAGTCTACACACAGTTGCAGTCAGGAATTCAAATCAAAAATAAAGGAGAACATGTACCTGGCCCATGCACCGATCTCCTCTGACAGCGCCTTGCTTGATGCGTTGGCTCACGTACACCAGACGTACCTGAGGTTGAGCCTTCCTCGTCCCACTCTCTTCTTCCTCTCTTCTTCTTTCTTCCACCCGATTGCGAGGGCGCCATGAATGGGAGGTAGTTCTACACGATGTTTTGCTTCAATTCTTCTTCACAAGGGCTTCTAAACACTATTACGATGCTATCTAAGCAATCAATTGAAAGAATTAACAAAAGAAGAGAGAGAAATTGACAGAGGTAGTCAATCGACTTGAAAAATGGAAATCACCTCTGTGAAAGCTTGCAAGTCTAATTGATTGTGCAAGGGCTATACTTTCACTCACACGATGCTAAGGCAAGTATCAGATTGTCTGTTTAAAGTTTCTAATTCAGTGTTCCACCAGCTCACAAGTCGGTCATAGGTGGAAGTGATCAAACTCGGTGATGAAGTACTCAATTGATCATGAAAGAATTGACAAAGAGAAGTGTTGATTGAATGTATAGGCTGTGAGTGAGGCTTAAGTGAAGAAACAAGCTTTTGATTAATTAATTGAGGCTAGGAACTGCTCAGATCTTATATAGGGAGGGTGTTGAGAGTGTTTAAATGATTGGAATGATCTGGAAGAGCCTAGAAGCATGGGGGAGCCGACTGGTGCAAAGGAGTGATAAAAGAGTAATAAAAGGAAGAGCTTAACTAACTTTAATAAACTTAAAACTGCCAAGTGCTGACTCAAGGGAGTGAGTTGACTGAAAAGAAGCACAAATCAATCCTAGCCATTGAGTGAAGTACAATCAAGGGTGGAGATCAATTGGAAGGGTATAATCCGGCCACTAACCAATTAACCAATCATAATTAGGCCCTAACCCTATATAAATCCCTTGTTGGCAATCAAGCAAAAGGAATCGACGCAGACAGAGAGAGCAAAAAAAAAGAGGAAAGAAACTAACTTGATAGAGAAAGAAAATAATTGTAAAGAGAAAGAGGAGAGATTGATTGATATAAACACGATTTCTTCAATTGTGCTGGATCTAAGCTCTTGTTCAATTGCTAGTTCATTCCAAGAAGCATCAAAGACTAGGTAATTGCTGCTAATTGAGTGTAATTTCTTGAGAGAATCAAAGTAAGTGTTGAAACAGTGATTGAAATTTCTGAATTTCTTTACTATTTTCCAATTTCCTTGCTTCTTTCTCTATTTTTTTCTTCTCTCTCCTTTCTTTATTGTTCTTTGATGTTGATCATGATGAGAGGGTATATGAGATGATATAAAACTCGGTTGAAGGGTTTTTGTAACCCTCCCGAGCACTATTCAAAGGAATAGTTCAATTATTCTTGTAATTGTGGTTAGTTGAAGGGTTTATGTAACCCTCCTGATCTAATTGTAAGTTTGAACACTCAAATTGATAGTAATCAATTGAGATTCACAGTAAGATCGATGAATTAGTCGAGTTATGCATTCATCGATTCTTTCCTTTGGTGCAACAATATGGAACTGACCTCAAATTTCAGGGTCATGGAACAAGTCAAATACAGCTATATCTCAAAGTATAGAATGCACAAAGACTGTGAACAAAGTTTGAGTGATCAAAATTACAATTAATCTCGTGTCTGGTACCAAGCAGTACCAATTACCTTTGAATTTTCATTGCAATGCAAGTTAATTACTTGAAGACAGTTCGTGAGCACCTCAATTACATCAAGGCAACAAGATATAGTACAAGAATTAGCATTCAATTTGATCGAGAAACAGGGTTGATTCATCTCGGTACCTAATTGCATGTTAGTACCAAATCGGTACAGCTCTTCTCTATTATCCATCGAGCAAATCTTTAATCAGAGGGAACAATCGTGCTCCCCTCAGTGAGGCGATGCCAAGACCGTTGGCCGATCGTCGATCAGAACTCCCAATCACCGAAAACCACCACCCAACACGAATCCTGATGTAGAGATAAGTTAGAGGAGCTAGAGATCACTCAGCACAACTATTGAAGATCCATCAACGATTGAGATTTGTCAAGAGTTTAGAAAATTAAAACGGAAGAAATCTAGGCCTTAGATCTATTCAACATACAATCTCAATTAAATCCAACGACCCAAATAAATAAAGAGTTAAACATAAGATTTACACTAATCTCAGAACAATCTTGTGATCCAGATTAAATACAACATTCTTAGGAGTCGTTATAATGATTCTTGAATCATTATACGATTCATCAAAGCGTTGAACACTTTGCAAAAACGTTAGCAACGCTCTGACCATCCTCTGACAAGTCAATACATTCTAAGGAATCGTTATAACGATTCCTTAAATCGTTATACGATTCACCAAAGCGTTGAACGTTTTGCAAAATGTTAGCAACGCTTTGACTATTCTCTGACAATTCAATGTGTTCTAAGGAATCATTGTAACGATTCCTTGAATCGTTATAACGATTCATCAAAGCGTTGAACGCTTTACAGATCGTTAACAATATTTTACTGTTTGACCAATTTTCTGACAAGTCAGCCATCCTCTAGAAGCGTTATAACGACTCGTTGAAGTATTATAACGGTTAATAAGGTGGTGACATAACCTTGTTGACTGCCGATGAGACATCACAATATGGTAGCTTCTGAACTAGCTTGTTTAGGGGCTCATTCTCTAACAAACATGTCTCAATATTATACCAGCCAAGAGACTCGAGTCTAATTTTGTGCACAAGTTAATCCTGAATCTATGAATCGGCTAGGTGCTCAAGACTCATGATTTAGAGGTGATTAAATATGCTCACACAAAAGGGTGTAGAGCGACACAGTGATTTTGCACAAGTAATGCAATATTCAGAATAGCCAGTCAAGACAAGAACATCTTGACGCCCGTCAAAAGATGACTAAGACTGCGACATCAGCACGAGCATGTGTGTTGATTTCAAGAGAGAAGAACATCACGATGTCCAAAGAGGTGACATCATGATGACTCCGTGTCATGAACAAGTAATTCATGACCAGTCATACTAGTAAGACCAAGCTAATCCGTCGATAAGTTTGTCTTCTAGTTCATGAGGTTGAACTGATCTGTAGTAAGTTCATCTCTCAAGATTGTAGGATTGAATTGATATGTAGTAGATTCATCCTCAAAACAGTGAACCTGAACCGATCTGTAGTAGGTTCTTTCACTGACACACGCCTCAATGTCAAACTGGCTCAGCGCTTCAGGTTTGACTTTGTGTGCAGTTGTGTTCCTAGGTAACTGAATCCGCTCAGTGCTTGGAATTCATGATCTAGAAGATCAGCAAGATGAACAAGTGGGCCATACCCACCCATCTTCTGATTCATCAACCTCAAGATCATCCGGCTCAGTACTTCGAGTTGCATTTTGTGTGATTGGTCATTGACTAGTTAAGATTGAACTGATCTGTTAGTAAGTTCATCTTCTAGATCAATTAAGATTGAGTCAATCTGTTAGTGGACTCATCTTCTATCTCTCCGTAGAAATTGATTTGATCTGTTAGTAAGATCATCTCTCGGAGTTATAAAGATTGAACCGATATGTAGTAGGTTCATCTTTCCCTGTCACAAAATGAACTGATCTGTTAGTAAGTTCATCTATATCTGCCAGTGAACTGACCTGTAGTAGGTTTGTTTATCTACACTCCACGTGAATTGAGTCGATCTATTAGTAGATTCAATTTATACTGTATCTGTATCTATGAACTGATCTGTAGTAAGTTCACTTGCATCCTTTTTACCTGCATTCATGAACTGATCTATAGTAAGTTCATCTATACCCCTATTATCTGTTACCATGAACTGATTTGTAGTAAGTCCATCTATATCTCTGTTATCTATTTCAATGAACTGATCTGTAGTAAGTTCATCTGTATCTGTATCTGCATCCGTTATCTGTTTTTGAATTTGAATTGATCTGTTTGTAAGTTCATTTTCACCTATTTCTAAAAACTCTGAACTGACCTGTAGTAGGTTCGTCTGTTAAAACTATACGTAAGTTGAATCGATCTGTTTGTAGATTCAATTTACACTGCATCCCGAAGATAGAACTGATATGTTAGTAAGTTCATCTTCTCTGCCATTCCTGCCTCACTGGACTGATATGTTAATAAGTCCAGAGTGCCTTAGTGATCACATCACCAAAGCACTTGACCACTCGATCACTTGATTATCATTTAGCTATGGTATTTACTTCCCCCTTTCGAGATCCAGAGGTGCCTCGAGGTTAGTAACCTAGGGTAATTAACGGTGGGGGCTTACGCCCATCGGAATCTAAAAGGATCCTCAATTAACAAAAAACCCCTGAATGTGCATCCCAATAGGTCTGAGCGGTGAGTTCGACTAGCACTAAACAAATGCACGCTCGGGAGGAATCTCTGTGTCCTTCTTCCCCATCCCACCGCCCCCAAAGCGGCGGTGCGGAGCGCGCGAAAAAGGGTCGCACACTATTATAAGATTGTCCAATTAACACTTCGATAAGAATATCCTACGACACTATTTTTTCATAAAACATAAGTAAGACATGTTAGAAACTGCTGTTTAAACAAGTTGTTTAAGATTTTTAAGATTTTTTGACTCAAAACTATACATAATTTCGTGAAAATTAATGTAATTATTGCTAATTATACCTATTAGAAGATTATCCAATTAACACTTCGATATGACGTTGTACGACATAATTTTTGCACAAAACATAAATAAGATGCATTAAAAACAACTGTTTAAACAAGTTGTTTGAGATTTTTTAAAATTTTGGCCGCATAATTATGCATAATTTCTTATAAATAATTATAATTACTCCTAAGCATGCCTATTATATGATCTTCTAATTAAAACTTCGATATGAATATTGTACGACATAAATTTTGCACAAAACATAAATAAGATGCATTGAAAATAATTGTTTAAACAAGTTGTTTGAGTTTTTGAAAATGATTGGCCACATAACGACATGTAATTTCTTAAAAATTAATATAATTATTCCTTAATATGCTTATTATATGGTTGTGCAATTAAAACTTAGATATGAATATTCTATGATGCTAATTTTACACAAAATATAAGTAAGATTCATTCGAAACTGTTTTTTAAACAAGTTGTTTAAGATTTTCAATATTTTTTGCATAAAAACTATACATAATTTCGAGCGAATTAAAATAATTACTCCTAACTATGTCTATTATAAGATTGTTAAATTAACACTTCGATATGATTATCATAGGACACTAATTTTACATAAGACATAAATAAGATACATTGGGCCGTCAGTATCGTCGAAAACGAGTCCGGGAGCGCAAAACATGAAAACTGGACCCGACGCCATCGGTACCGCCGAAAACAGGTTCGGAGCGCAAAACATGAAAACGGGACCCAATTCCCTCGGTACCGCCGAAAATGAATCCGGGAGCGCAAAACTGAAAACGGGACCCGACGCCGTCGGTACCGCCGAAAATAGGTCCAAGAGCGCAAAACATGAAAACGGGAACCGACGCCCTCGGATCGCCGAAAACGAGTCTGGTAGCGCAAAACATTGAAACGAGACCCGACGCCCACGGTTCCTCTGAAATCGTGTACGGGAATGCAGAGAATGAAAGCGGGACCAAACGCCCTCGGTACCGTCAAAAATGGGTCCGGGAGCGCAAAATAAGAAACAGGGACCCGGCGCCCTCGGTACCACCGAAAATGAGTCCGGGGCGCAAACATGAAAATGGGACCCGACGACGTCGCTACCGCCAAACACAAGTCCGGGAGCGCAAAACATGAAAACGGGACACGACACCCTCGGTACCGCCGAAAATGAGTCTGGGAGCGCAAAACATGAAAACGGGACCAGACGCCGTCGCTACCGCTGAAAACGGGTCCGAGAGCGCAAAACATGAAAACGGAACCTAACGCCTCGGTACTGCCGAAACCGAGTCCGGGAGCGCAAAACATGAAAACGGAATCTGACGCCCTGCTCGCGGAGTCCGGGAGCGTAAAACATGAAAACGGACTCGACGCCCTCGTTACCGCCCAAAATGGGTCCGGGAGTGCAAAACATGAAAATGGGAACTGACGCCGTCGCTACCGCCAAAAACGGGTCCGAGATGGCAAAACAAGAAAACGAGACCCGACGTCCTTGGTACCGCCGAAAATGAGTCTGGGAGCGCAAAACATGAAAAAGAGAACTGACATGATTGATACCGATGAAAATAGGTCCGGGAGCGTAAAACAAGAAAACGGGAGTCGGCGCCCTCGATACCGCCGAAAATAAGTCCGGGAGCGCAAAACATGAAAATTAGGCACGACGAGCTCGGTACTAACGAAAACGGGTCCGGGAGCGCAAAACATGAAAACGGGACCCGATGCCATCGATACCGTCGAAAATGAGTCAAGGAGCGGAAAATATGAAAACGGGACCCGACGCCCTCGGTACCGTCGAAAATGAGTCCGGCAGCGCAAAACATGAAAACAGAATCTGACGCCCTCGGTACCGCCGAAACCGAGTCCTGGAGTGCAAATCATGAAAACGAGACCCGATGCCGTCGGTACCGCTGAAAATGAGACCGGGAGTGCAACACATGAAAACGGGACTCGACGCCGTCGGTACCGCCCAAAAATGGGTCTAGGAGTGCAAAACATGAAAATGGGAACCGCCGCGGTCGGTACCGCCAAAAACGGGTCCGAGATGGCAAAATAAGAAAACGGGACCCGACGCCCTTGGTACCGCCGAAAACATGTCCGGGAGCGCAAAATATGAAAATGGGACTCGATGCCCTCGATACCTCCGAAAATGAGTCTGGGAGCGCAAAATATGAAAACGGGACCCGACGCCGTCGGTACCGCCGAAACCGGGTATGGGAGCGCAAAACCTGAAAACGAGAACCGACGCCCTCGGTACCGTCGAAAATGAGTCTGGTAGCGCAAAACATTAAAACGGGACCCGACGCCCTCGGTTCCTCCGAAAATGTGTACGAGGGTACAAAAAATGAAAGCGGGATCCGACGCCCTCGGTACCGTCGAAAATAGGTCCGGGAGAGCAAATTATGAAAACGGGACCCGGCGCCCTCGGTACCGCCGAAAATGAGTCCGGGAGCGCAAAATTTGAAAATGGGACCCGACACTGTCAATACTGCAAAAACCGGGACACGACGCCCTCGCTACCGCCGAAAATGAGTCTGGAGGCGCAAAACATGAATACGGGACCAGACGCCATCGGTAACCCCGAAAATGGGTTTGGCAGCGCAAAACATGAAAACGGGACCCGACGCGCTCGATACCGCCGAAAACGGGTCCAGGAGCGCATAACAAGAAAACGGGACCCGGCGCCCTCGGTACCAATGAAAATAATTTCGGGAGCGAAAAACATGAAAACGGGGTGTTCGCACAAAAGTGTACTATAAAGTTTTAGTACAGCAAGCTATACCTTTTAAACCTCGATTCTACTTTTGATTCGGACTGCAAGTGCACAATCTTATCGCTGGTAATATCGGGTATCGATCCACAGGACGGTTCAATAACTTAACTAGATTTCTATCTAATTTATCGTTATACTAGAAGTGTTGAAAATAGTTGGGTTGGTTGTTGAAATTTTGGTTAATAGTAAATAAGGTTGCAAGTAAACGAAACTGGATTTTAAAACTAATTTAAAACAAGCGTTTCCTGGGTTTTTGACTTCATCTTCAACTCTGCCTCTTGCCTGACACGACCCGTGTACTCTCGTACACGACCCCTGTCACACGGCCCGTGTAGTATACTACACGGTCCGTGTCAGACTCGAGTGAAACTGTAATTGTCATATTTCTGTGCTGATTAATTCCGTATAGGATGAACTGACCATACCTGATATTTCTAAACCTCAACTCTCGTTTATTGGCTTAATAAACTCGATAATGGAAATACAATTCAATCCTCCTAGGGTTCTAACCTAAACTCTCGTTCATTGGTTTGAATGACCTAAGTTACTTGTTTGGTTTACTAAAGGTATTCACAATCTCTCGATTGCTGAAAAGTTCACCTCTCGGTTACTAATTAGTCTTCCCTCTCGGTTCATCGACTTACCTCAAATACTTTGGTCTGGTTGAAAGATCAAATTGGACGCAGTACCTTGTTAGACGTGGCCAAGCCTAATGGTAAGAACCAAATAACAATCGAACAACGCAGAAAAGCAATTAAAATCATACACAAACAAGCAAACACGAGATATCACAATAATCAAACAACTAACAAATAAACAGAGTATTCGACTACATCGTAACCCAAGAAACTAAGAAATCTACTCAAACATGGTTTCTAAAACAGAATAACGAAAGCAAGATAAACAATTCATGGCAAAGACCGAAAATACGAAGAAGATTCGTCGGAATTCTCTCGATTTCCTCCTCTCTACTTCCTCCCCAAGTTGGTTGTTGTAAAACTCTCTTAGAATGGGTCTCTGTATCATCGGTTGTCTTTCTGGCCCAAGGGTTCGTCCTTTTATTGCTTCCTAACCGTCCTCCTTTAATTAGGCATTAATCTGAAAACTTAGATAAACTGCCGGATTTGTCTGACACGGTCCGTGTGAGATGTTGTACGGACCGTGTACCTGTGTCTCTTGTCCGGGTCGTGCAGCGCCCGTGTAGGGGGTCGAGTAGGGTATGACACGGGCCGTGTGGAATGTGACTCGGCCCGTGTGAGAAGTCCGGATTATCAGATTTCACCTTTTCTTCCCCCTTTCCTACAATAAACAAATAAAGGTGCAACAGTACCATATTCTATAGATAATCAATATAATAAACATGATTTTACAGTTTTGGACACAGGTTTTGATACAAGATTTGGTCGGAAATGTAGCTAAACTAACGAGATATCACGGGGCTCGACGAGATCGGTACTAACGAAAACGGGTCCAGGAGCGCAAAACATGAAAACGGGTCTCGACACCATCGATAACGTCGAAAATGGGTTTGGGAGCGCAAAAATGAAAACGGGGCCCGACGCCGTTGGTTCCGCCGAAAATGGGTTCGTGTGTGCAAAAAATGAAAACGAGACCCAATGTCCTCGGTATCGCCGAAAATGAGTCCGGAAGCGCAAAACATGAAAACGGGACCTGACGCCGTTGGTTCCGCCGAAAATGAGTCCGGAAGCGGAAAACATGAAAACGGGACCTGACGCCGTCGCTACCTCCAAAAACGGGTCCGGGAGCACAAAACATGAAAACAAGAACCGAGGCCCTCGCTACCACCGAAAACGAGTCTAGTAGCGCAAAACTTTGAAACGAGACACGACGCCCTCGGTTCCTCCGAAAACGTGTACGGGAGCGCAAAAAATGAAATCGGGAACCAACGCCCTCGTAAACGTCAAAAATGGGTCCGGGAGCGCAAAATATGAAAACGGGACCCGACGCCCTCGGTACCGCTGAAAATGATTCCGGGAGCGCAAAACATGAAAACGGGACCCGAGCCGCGCGCCAAAAACAAGTCCGGAGCGCAAAACATGAAAACGGGACACGACGCCCTCAGTACCGCCGAAAATGAGTCCGGGAGCGCAAAACATGAAAACGGGACCAGATGCCGTCGGTACCGCTGAAAACGGGTCCGAGAGCGCAAAACATGAAAACGTAATCCGACGCCCTCGCTACCGCCGAAACCGAGTCCGGGAGCGCAAAATATGAAAACGGGACCCGGCGCCGTCGGTACCGCCAAAAATGGGTTTGGGAGCGCAAAACATGAAAACGAGACCCGACGTGCTCGATACCGCTGAAAATGGTTCCGGGAGCGCAAAACAAGATAACGGTAGTCGGCGCCCTCGGTACCGCCGAAAATAAGTCCGGGAGCGCAAAACATGAAAACGGGGCCCAACGCCATCGATACCATCGAAACCGAGTCCTGGAGTGCAAATCATGAAAACGAGACCCGACGCCGTCGCTACCGCTAAAAATGAGTCCGGGAGCGCAAAACATGAAAACGAGACTCGACGCCGTCGGTACCGTCGAAAACGGGTCCGAGATGGCAGAACAAGAAAACAGGACCCGACGCCCTTGGTACCGCCGAAAAATGAGTCCGGGAGCGCAAAACAAGAAAATGGGACCCTACGCGCTCGGTACTAACGAAAACGGGTCCGGGAGCGCAAAATATAAAAATGAGACCCGGCGCCGCCGGTACCGCCGAAAACGGGTCCGGGAGCACAAAACATGAAAACGGGACCCGACGCCCTCAGTACAGCTGAAAATGAGTCCGGGAACGCAAAACTTGAAAACAGGACTCGACGCCGTCGGTACGGCCGAAAACATGTCCGGGAGCGCAAAACATGAAAATGGGACTTGATGCCCTCGATACCTCCGAAAATTAGTCCGGGAGCGCAAAATATGAAAACGGACCCGACGCCGTCGGTACCGCCGAAAACGGGTATGGGAGCGCACAACCTGAAAACGGGAACCGACGCCCCCGATACCGCCGAAAATGAGTCTCGTAGCGCAAAACATTAAAACGGGACCCGACGCCCTCGGTTCCTCCGAAAACGTTTACGAGAGTGCAAAAAATGAAAGCGGGACCCGACGCCCTCGGTACCATCGAAAATGAGTCCAGGAGCGCAAAATATGAAAACGGGACCCTGCGCCCTCGGTACCGCCGAAATGAGTCCGGGAGCGCAAAACTTGAAAATAGGACCCGACGCTGTCAATACTGCAAAAAAACGGGACACGACGCCCTCGGTACCGCCGACAATGAGTCTGGAGGCGCCCTCGATACGGCCGACGCCCTCGGTACGGCGTCGGTACGGGCGAAACATGAATACGGGACCAGACGCCCTCGGTACGGACGAAACAGATTCCGGGAGCGCAAAACATGAAAACGGGACCCGACGCCGTCGGTACCTCCGAGAATGGGTTTGGGAGCGCAAAACATGAAAACGGTACCCGACACGCTCGATACCGCCGAAAACGGGTCCGGAGCGCATAACAAGAAAACGGGACCCGACGCCCTCGGTACAACCGAAAGTAATTCCGGGAGCGCAAAACATGAAAACGGGACCCGACACCATCGATACCGTCGAAAATGGGTTTGGGAGCGTAAAAAATGAAAACCGGACCCGATGTCCTCGGTATCGCCGAAAATTAGTCCGGAAGCGCAAAACATGAAAATGGGACCTGACGCCGTCGGTACCTCCGAAAATGAGTCCGGGAGCACAAAACATGAAACGGGACCCGATGCCCTCGGTACCGCCGAAAATGAGGCAGGTAGCGCAAAACATGAAAAAAGGACCCGACACCTCGGTATCGTCGAAAATGGGTCCGGGAGCGGAAAATAAGAAAAGGTGACCCGACGCAGTCGGTACCGCCGAAAAGGGGTCAGGGAGCGCAAAACATGATAAAGGGACCCGACGCCTCAAAACCGCCGAAAACGGGTTAGGGACCGCAAAACATGATAACGGGACCCGACGCCTCGCTACCGCCAAAAACGGGTCCAGGAGCGCAAAACATGAAAACTAGACCCGACGCCCTCGGAACCGCCGAAAATGAGTCCGGGAACGCAAAACATGAAAACGGAACCCGACGTTGTCGGTACCGCAAAAAATGGGTTCGGGAGCGCAAAACAAGAAAACAGGAACAAACGTCGTCGGTACCGCCAAAAATGGTCCCGGAGCGCAAAAACAAGAAAACAGGACTCGACGCCCTCGGTACCGCCGAAAATTAGTCTTGTAAAGCAAAACATGAAAAGGGACCCGACGCGCTCGGTACCGCCAAAAATGAGTACGAGAGCCCAAAACATAAAAATGGGACCCGACACGCTCGGTACGACCAAAAATAAGTCCGGGAGCGCAAAACATGAAACGGGTCCCGATGAGCTCCGTACTAACGAAAACGGGTCCGGGAGCGCAAAACATGAGAACAGGACCCGACGCCATCGATACCATCGAAAAGGAGTCAAAGAGCGCAAAACATGAAAACGGGACCCGACGCCCTCGATATCGCTAAAAACGAGTTCGGGAGCGCAAAACATGAAAACGGAACCCGACGCCCTCGGTACCTCCGAATCCAGTCCTGGAGCGCAAAACATGAAAACGGGACCCGACGCCCTCATTACCGCCGAAAATGAGTCCGGGAGCGCAAAACATGAAAACGGGACCCGACGCGCTCGGTACCGCCGAAAATGAGTCCGTGGGCGCGAAACATGAAAACGGGATCAAACGCGCTCGGTACCGCCGGAAATAAGTCTGAGAGCACAAAACATGAAAACGAGACCCGACGCGCTTGGTGCAAACGAAAACGGGTCAGGTAGCGCAAAACATACAAACGGGACCCGACGCCGTCGGTACCGGCGAAAAAGGGGCGCGGGAGCGCAAAACATGAAAACTGGACCCGACGCCGTCGCTACCGCCGAAAATGGGTCCTGGAGCGCAAAACATGAAAATGGGATCCGAAGCGCCCAGTACTAACGAAAACGTGCCCAAGAGCGCAAAACATAAAATCGGGACCCGACGTCGTTGGTTCCATCGAAAATGGGTCCGTGATCGCAAAACATGAAAACGGGTCCCGATGTCCTCGGTACCGCCGAAAATGAGCCCGGAAGCGCAAAACATAAAAACGGGACCTGGCGCCGTCGGTACCGCCGAAAACGGGTCCGAGAGCGCAAAACATGAAAACAGGACCCGATGCCCTCGGTATCGCCGAAAATGAGTCTGGCAGCGCAAAACATGAAAAAGTACCTGACGCTGTCGGTACCGACGAAAAGGGGTCCGGGAGCGCGAAACATGATAACGGGACCCGACGCCCCTGTACCGCCGAAAACGGGCTCGTGAGCGCAAAATAAGAAAACGCCGTCGATACCACCGAAAAGGGGTCTGGGAGCGCAAAACATGATAACGTGACCCGATGCCTCGGAACCGCCGAAAACGGGTCAGGGATTGCAAAACATGATAACAGGACCCGACGCCGCGGTATCGTCGAAAATGGGTCCGGGAGCGCAAAACATGAAAATGAGACCCGACGCCCTCGAAACCGCCGAAAATGAGGCTGATAGCGCAGAACATGAAAACGGGACCGACGCTGTCGGTACCACAGAAAATGGGTCCGAGAGCGCAAAACAAGAAAACGAGACCCGACGCCCTCGGAATCGCCGAAATGAGTCCGGGACCGCAAAACATGAAAATGTGACTCGACGACATCGGTATCGTAGAAAATGGGTCTAGGAGCTCAAAACAAGAAAATGGGAGGAGACGCCGTCGCTACCGCCAAAAACGGTCCGGGAGCGCAAAACAAGAAAACGGGACTCGACGCCCTCGCTACCGCCGAAAATGAGTCCGGGAGCGCAAAACATGAAAATGGGACCCGACCCGCTTGGTACTGAACGAAAACGGGTCCGAAAGCGCAAAACATAAAACCGGACTCGACGTCGTTGGTTCCGCCGAAAACGGGTCCGGGAGCGCAAAACATGAAAATGAGACCCGACGCCCCCGGAACCGCCTAAAATGAGTCCGGGAGCGCAAAACATGAAAACGGAACCCGACGCTGTCGGTACCATAGAAAATGGGTCCGAGAGCGCAAAACAAGAAAACGAGACCCGACGCCCTCGGAACCGCCGAAAATGAGCCCGGGAGCGCAAAACATGAAAACGAGATCCGACGCCATCGGTACCGTAGAAAATGGGTCCAAGAGCGTAAAACAAGAAAATGGGAGCAGACGCCGTCGGTACCGCCAAAAACGGGTCCGGGAGCGCAAAACAAGAAAACGGGACTCGACGCCCTCGGTACCGCCGAAAATGAGTCAGGGAGCGCAAAACATGAAAACGGGACCAAACCCGCTCGCTACTAACGAAACCGGGTCCGAGAAGCGCAATACATAAAACCGGCACCCGACGTCGTTGGTTCCCCCGAAAATGGGTCCGGGAGCGCAAAACATGAAAACGGGACCCGATGCCCTCGCTACCGTCGAAAATGAGACCGAGAGCGCAAAACATGAAAACGGGACCCGACGCCGTCGGTACCGCCAAAAACGGGTCCGGGAGCGCAAAACAAGAAAACGGGACTTGACGCCCTCGGTACCGATGAAAATGAGTCCGGGAGCGCAAAACATGAAAACGGGACCCGACGCGCTCGGTACTAAATAAAACGGGTCCGGGAGCGCAAAACATAAAACGGGACCCGACACCGTCGATACCGCCGAAAATGGGTTTGGGAGCGTAAAACATGAAAACGGGACCCGACACGCTCGATACCGCTGAAAACGGGTATGGGAGAGCAAAACATGAAAACCGAACCCAGCGCCCTCGCTACCGCCGAAAGTAAGTCCGGGAGCGCAAAACATGAAAACGGGGCCCAACGAGCTCGACACTAACGAAAACGGGTCCGAGAGCGCAAAATATTAAAATAGGACCCGACGTCATCGATACCGTCGAAAACGAGTCAAGGAGCGCAAAACATGAAAGCGGGACCCGACGCCCTCGGTACCGGCGAAAACGAGTCTGGTAGTGTAAAGCATGAAAACGTAACCCGAGGCCCTCGCTACCGCCGAAACTGAGTCCTGGAGCGCAAAACATGAAAACTGCACCCGACACTCTTGGTACTGCCGAAAATGAGTCCGGGAGAACAAAATATTATAACGGGACCCGACGCCTCGCTACCGCCGAAAACAGGTCTAAGAGTGCAAAAAATGAAAACGAGACACGATGCCATTGGTACCGACGAAAATGAGTCCGGGAGCGCAAAAGATGAAAACGGGAACCGACGCCATCGGTACCGCCCAAAATTAGTCTTGGAGCGCAAAACAAGAAAATGAGAACCGACGCCGTCGTTACCGCCAAAAACGGGTCCGGGAGCGCAAAACAAGAAAACGGGACTTGACGCCCTCGGTACCGATGAAAATGAGTCCGGAAGCGCAAAACATGAAAACGGGACCCGACGCGCTCGGTACCGCCGAAAACGGTCCGGGAGCGCAAAACATGATAACAGGACCCGACGCCCTCGGTACCGACGAAAATGAGACAAGGAGAGCAAAACATGAAAACGGGACCCGACGCCGTCGGTACCGCCGAAATTGGGTCCGGGAGCGCTATACTTGATAACAAGACCCGACGCCTTGATACGGTCGAAAACGGTCCGGGAGCGCAAAATATGAAAATGGGACCCGACGCCGTCAGTATCGCCGAAAAGGGGTCCGAGAGCGCAAAACATGAAAACGGACCTGACGTCGTCGGTACCGTCGAAAATGGGTCTGGGAGCGGAAACATGATAACGGGACCCGACGCCTCGGTACCGCCTAAAACGGGTCCAGGAGCGCAAAACATGAAAATGAGACCCGACGCCCACGAAACCGCCGAAAATGGGTCCGGGAATGCAAAACATGAAAACGGGACATGACGCCCTCGGTACCACCGAAAATGAGTCCGGGAGTGCAAAACATGAAAACGGGACCAGACGCCGTCGATATTGCCGAAAACGGGTCCGGGAGCGCAAAACATTCAAAACGGGACCCGACATCGTCGCTACCGTAGAAAATGGGTCAGGGAGCGCAAAACATGATAACGGGACCCGACGCCTCGGTACTGGCGAAACCGGGTCCGTGAACGCAAAACATGAAAACGAGACCCGACACCCTCGAAATAGCCGAAAAGGGTTCTGGGAGCGCAAAACATGAAGACGGGACCCGACGCCGTCGTTACCGCAGAAAATGGGTCCAGTTGCGCAAAATAAGAAAACGAACGGACGCCGTCGGAACGGCCAAAAATGGGTCCGGGAGCGCAAAACAAGAAAACAGGAATAGACGTAACCCGAGGCCCTCGGTACCGCCGAAACTGAGTCCAGGAGCGCAAAACATGAAAACTGCACCCGACGCTCTGATACTGCGCCGAAAATGAGTCCGGAGCACAAAATATGATAACGGGACCGACGCCTCGATGCCGAAAAACGAGTCCGGAGTGCAAAAAATGAAAACGAGACACGATGCCATTGGTACCGACGAAAATGAGACAAGGAGAGCAAAACATGAAAACGGGACCCGACGCCGTCGTGTACCGCCGAAATTGGGTCCGGGAGCGCTATACTTGATAACAAGACCCGACGCCTCGATACGATCGAAAACGGGTCCGGGAGCGCAAAATATGAAAATGGGACCCGATGCCGTCGCTACCGCCGAAAAGGGGTCCGAGAGCGCAAAACATGAAAACGGGACCTGACGCCGTCGATACCGTCGAAAATGGGTCTAGGAGCGGAAAACATGATAACGGGACCCGACGCCTCGGATCCGCCTAAAACGGGTCCAGGAGCGCAAAACATGAAAATGAGACCCGACGCCCACGGAACCGCCGAAAATGGGTCCGGGAATGCAAAACATGAAAACGGGACACGACGCCCTCGCTACCGCCGAAAATGAGTCCGGGAGTGCAAAACATGAAAATGAGACCAGACGCCGTCGATACTGCCGAAAACGGGTCCGGGAGCACAAAACATGAAAACGGACCCGACGACCTCCGTCCCATCGAGAACAGGTTAAGGAGCGCAAAACATACAAAAACGGGACCCGACGTCGTAAGTACCGTAGAAAATGGGTCAGGGAGCACAAAACATGATAACGGGACCCGACGCCTCGGTCCTGCCGAAAACGGGTCCGTGAACGCAAAACATGAAAACGAGACCCGACGCCCTCGAAACAGCAGAAAAGGGTTCTGGGAGCGCAAAACATGAAGACGGGACCCGACGCCGTCGTTACCGCAGAAAATGGGTCCGGTTGCGCAAAATAAGAAAACGGGAACGGACGACGTCGGAACGGCCAAAAATGGGTCCGGGAGCGCAAAACAAGAAAACGATACCAGACGCCCTCGGAAACGTCGAAAATGAGTCCGGGAGCGCAAAACAAGAAAACGGGAACAAACGCCATCGGTACCGCCAAAAACGGGTCCGGTAGCGCAAAACAAGAAAATGGGACTCGACGCCCTCGGTACCGCCGAAAATTAGTCCGGGAGCGCAAAACATGAAAACGGGACCCGATGCCCGCGGTACCGCAGAAAATGTGATCGGAGCGCAAAAAATGAAAACGGGACTCCGACGCCGTCGCATCGACGAAAAGGGGTCAGGGAGCGCAAAACTCGATAAGAGGACCCGACGCCTCGAAACGGCCGAAAACGGGTCCGGGAGCGCAAAACATGAAAACGGGACCCGACGCCGTCGGTACCGCCGAAAAGGGGTCCGGGAGCGCAAAACATGAAAACGGGACCCGACGCCGTCGGTACCGCTGAAAAGGGGTCCGGGAGCGCAAAACATGAAAACGGACCTGACGCCGTCGGTACCGCCGAAAATGGGTCTGGGAGCGGAAAACAT
The DNA here is from genome assembly GCA_037127355.1 of Schoenoplectus tabernaemontani. Taxonomy (NCBI): domain Eukaryota; kingdom Viridiplantae; phylum Streptophyta; class Magnoliopsida; order Poales; family Cyperaceae; genus Schoenoplectus; species Schoenoplectus tabernaemontani. The sequence continues at coordinate 6,355,963 of CM073746.1, read as the reverse complement.
GATAACGGGACCCGACCCCTCGGAACCGCCTAAAACGGGTCCGGGAGCGCAAAACATGAAAATGAGACCCGACGCCCTCGAACCGCCGAAAACGGGTCCGGAATGCAAAACATGAAAACGGACACAACGCCCTCGGGAGCGCACATGAAAATGAGACGCCGAAAAATGAGTCCCGGAGCGCAAAACATGAAAACGGGACGAGACGCCGTCGGTACTGCCGAAAACGTGTCCGGAGCGCAAAACATGAAAACGAGACCCGACGATCTCTGTCCCGTCAAGAACGGGTCCAGGAGCGCAAAACATTTAAAAACGGGATCCGACGCCGTCGCTACCGTCGAAAATGGGTCCGGGATTGCAAAACATGATAACGGGACCCGACGCCTCGGTCCTGCCGAAAAAGGGGTCAGGGAGCGCAAAACATGAAAACGAGACCCGACGCCGTCGGCACCGCCGAAAATGGGTCCGGGAGCGCAAAACTCGATAAGAGGACCCGACGCCTCGAAACGGCCGAAACCTGGTCCGGGAGCGCAAAACATGAAAACGGGACCCGACGCCGTCGCTACCGCCGAAAAGGGCTCCGGGAGCGCAAAATATGAAAACGGGACCCGACGCCGTCGGTACCGCTGAAAAGGGGTCCGGGAGCGCAAAACATGAAAACGGGACCTAACGCCGTCGGTACCGCCGAAAATGGGTCTGGGAGCGGAAAACATGATAACGGGACCCGACCCCTCGGAACCGCCTAAAACGGGTCCGGGAGCGCAAAACATGAAAATGAGACCCGACGCCCTCGGAACCGCCGAAAATGGGTCCGAGAATGCAAAACATGAAAACGGGACACAACGCCCTCGGTACCGCCGAAAATGAGTCCGGGAGCGCAAAACATGAAAACGGGACGAGACAACGTCGGTACTGCCGAAAACGGGTCCGGGAGCGCAAAACATGAAAACGAGACCCGACGATCTCCGTCCCGTCGAGAACGGGTCCAGGAGCGCAAAACATTTAAAAACGGGATCCGACGCCGTCGGTACCGCCGAAAATGGGTCCGAGAGCGCAAAACATGATAACGGGACCCGACGCCTCGGTACTGCCGAAAACGAGTCCATGAGCGCAAAACATGAAAACGAGACCCGACGCCCTCGAAACTGCCGAAAAGGGTTCCGGGAGCGCAAAACATGGAGACGGGACCCGACACCATCAGTACCGCTAAAAACGGGTCCAGGAGCGCAAAATAAGAAAACGGGACTCGACGCCCTCGGTACCGCTTAAAATGAGTTCGGAAGCGTAAAACATGAAAACGGGACCCGACGCGCTCGGCACTAACGAAAACAGGTCCGGGAGCGCAAAAGAAGAAAACAGGAACAGACGCCGTCGCTACGGCCAAAAATGGGTCCGGGCGCGCAAAACATGAAAATGAGACCCGACGCCGTCGCTACCGTAGAAAATGGGTCTAGGAGCGCAAAACAAGAAAACGGGAACAGACGCCGTCGCTACCGCCAAAAATGGGTCCGGGAGCGCAAAATAAGAAAACGGGACTCGACGCCTCGGTACGCCGAAAATGTGGCCGGGAGCGCAAAACATTAAAACGGAACCGGGAGCGCAAAATAAGAAAACGGGACCCGGCGCGCTCGCACGAAAAACGGTCCAGGAGCGCAAATCATAAAACCGGGACCCGACATCGTTGGTTCCGCCGAAAATGGGTCCGGGAGCGCAAAACATGAAAACGGGACCCGATGCCCTCGGTACCGCCGAAAATGAGACATGGAGCGCAAAATATGAAAACAGGACCCGACGCCGTCGGTACCGACGAAAAGGGGTTAGGGAGCGCAAAACATGAAAACGAGACCCGACGCCGCCGGTACCGCCGAGAATGTGTCCGGGAGCGCAAAACTTGATAACAGGACCCGACGCCTCGATATTGTCGAAAACGGGTCCGGGAGCGCAAAACATGAAAACGGGACCGGACGCCGTCGGAACCGCCGAAAATGGGTCCGGCAATGCAAAACATGATAACGGGACACGACGCCCTCGCTACCGCCGAAAATGAGTCCGGGAGCGCAAAACATGAAAACGGGACGAGACGCCGTCGCATCGCCGAAACGGTCCGGGAGCGCAAAACATGAAAACAAGACCCGACGATCTCCGTCCCGTCGAGAACGGATCCAGGAGCGCAAAACATTTAAAAATGAGACCCGACGCCGTCGCTACCGCCGAAAATGGGTCCGAGAGTGCAAAACATGATAACGGGACCCGACGCCTCGGTACTGCCGAAAACGGGTCCGTGAGCGCAAAACATGAAAACGAGACCTGACGCCCTCGAAACTGCCGAAAAGGGTTCCGGGAGGGCAAAACATGAAGACGGGACCTGACGTCGTCGGTACCGCAGAAAATGGGTCCGGTAGCGCAAAATAAGAAAACGGGAACAGTCGCCATCAGTACCGCCAAAAACGGGTCCAGGAGCGCAAAACAAGAAAACGGGACTCGACGCCCTCGGTACCGCCAAAAATCAATCCGGGAGCGCAAAACATGAAAATGAGACCCGACGCGCTCGGTACTAACGAAAACGGGTCCGGGAGCGCAAAATATAAAAGCGGGACCCGACGCCATCGTTTTTGACGCAAAACATGAAAACGGGACCCGATGTCCTCGGTACCGCCCAAAATGGGTCCGGGAGCGCAAAACATGAATACAGGACCCGACGCCTCGGTACCGCCGAAAACGGGACTGGGAGCGCAAAACATGAATACGGGACCCGACGCCCTCGGTACCGCAAAAAGGAGTTCGGGAGAAAAAAACATCAAAACGGGACCCGACGCCGTCGGTACCTCCGAAATCGTGTCCGGAAGCGCAAAACATGAAAACGGCACCCGAAGCACTAGGTACCGCCTGAAAGGAGTCCTGGAGCGCAAAACATGAAAACGGGAAACGATGCACTCGGTACCGCCGAAAATGACTCCAGGAGCGCAAAACTGAAAACTAGACCAGACGCCGTCGATACCGCCGAAAACGGGTCCGGGAGCGCAAAATATGAAAACAAAAACCCGACGCCCTCGGTACCGAAGAAAACGAGTCCTGTAGCGCAAAACATGAAAACTTCACCCGACGCTCTTGGTACCGACGAAAATGAGTCAGGGAGCACAAAATATGATAACGGGACCCGACGCCTCGCTACCGCCGAACACGGGTCTAGGAGTGCAAAACATGAAAAAGAGACACGATGCCCTCGGTACCGACGAAAATGAGTCCGAGAGCGCAAAACATGAAAACGGGACCCGACGCATCGGTACCGCCAAAATTGGTCTTGGAGCGCAAAAACATGAAAAAGGGAACCGACGCCGTCGGTACCGCCAAAAACGGGTCCGGGAGAACAAAACAAGAAAACGGGACTCGACGCCTTCGGTACCGCCGAAAATGAGTCCGGAGCGCAAAACATGAAAACGGGACCCGATTCCCTCGGTACCGCCGAAAATGAGACAGGGAGCGCAAAACATGAAAACGGGACTCGACGCCGTCGGTACCGACGAAAAGGGGTCTAGGAGAGCAAAACATGAAAACGGGACTCGACGCCGTCGGTACCGCCTAATATGGGTCCGAGAGCGCAAAACTTGATCACAGGACCCGACGTCTCGATACGGCCGAAAACGGGTCCTGGAGCGCAAAACATGAAAAAGGGACCCGACGCCGTCGCTACCGCCGAAAAGGGGTCTGGGAGCTCAAAACATGAAAACGGGATATGACGCCGTCGATACCGCCGAAAATGGGTCTGGGAGCGGAAAACATGTTAACGGGTCCCGACGCCTCCAAACCGCCGAAAACGGTCCGGGAGCGCAAAACCGGAAAATGACACCCGACGCCCTCGAAACCGCCGAAAATGGGTCCGGTAATGCAAAACATGAAAACAGGACTCGACGCCCTCGGTATCGCCGAAAATGAGTCCGGGAGAGCAAAACATGAAAACGGGACCAGTCGTCGTCGGTCCTGCCGAAAACGGGTCCAGGAGCGCAAAACATGAAAACGGGACCCGACGACATCCTTCCCGCCGAGAACGGGTCCAGGAGCGCAAAACATTTAAAAACGGGACCGACGCCGTCGGTACGGCCGAAAATGGGTCCGGGAGCGCAAAACATGATAACGGGACCCGACGCCCTCGAAATTACCGAAAAGGGTTCCGAGAGCGCAAAACATGAAGACGGGATACGACGACGTCGAAACCGAAGAAAATGGGTCCGGTAGCGCACAATAAGAAAACGGAACAGACGCCGTTAGTACGTCCAAAACGGGTGCAGGAACGCAAAACAAGAAAACGGGACCCGATGTCCTCGGTAGCGCCTAAAACATGAAAACGGGACTCGACGCGCTCGATACCAACAAAAACGGGTCCGGGAGCGCCAAAATATGAAAACGGACCTGGGAGCTAAAAATATGAAAACGGGACCCGACAACGTCGGTACTACTAAAAACGGGTCCCGGAGCGCAAAAGATGAAAATGAGACCCGATGCCGTCGTTTTTGATGCAAAACATGAAAACGGGACCCGATGTCCTCGGTACCGCCCAAAATTGGTCCGAGAGCGCAAAACATGCATATAGGACCCGACGCCTCGCTACCGCCGAAAACCGGACCGCGAGCGCAAAACATGAATACGGGACCCGAGGCCCTCGGTACCGCCAAAAAAAGAGTTCGGGAGCGCAAAACATGAAAACGGGACCCGACGCCATGTGCCACCGAAAACGGGTCCGGGAGCGCAAAACATGAATACGGGACCCGACGCACTAGGTACCGCCAAAAACGAGTCCTGGAGCGCAAAACATAAAAACGGGACAAAACGCCCTCGGTACCACCGAAAAAATGAGTCCGAAGCGCCTAAACATGTAAACGGGACCGACGCCGTCGTCTGCCGCCGAAACGGTCCGGAGCGCAAAACATGAAAACGGGACCCGACGCCTCGACGGGCGCAAAACAAAAACGGTCCAAGAGCGCAAAACATGAAAACGAGACACGACGCCCTCGCTACCGCCGAAAATGAGTCCTTGAGCGCAAAACATTAAAACGGAAAACTGATGCCGTCGGTACCGCCGAAAATGGGACCCGACACGTCGGAAAACAAGAAAACGGGACTCGACGCCTCGGAACCGCCGAAAACGGGTTTGGGAGCGCAAAACATGAAAATGAGACACGACGCCCTCGGTACCGCCGAAAATGAGTACGGGAGCGCAAAATAAGAAAACGGGACCAGACGCCGTCGGTAGTGCCGAAAACAGGTCCGGGAGCGCAACATGAAAACGGGACCCGATGCCCTGCACAATCGAAACGGTCCGGAGCGCAAAACATAAAAACGGACCCGACGCCCTCGGTACCGCACAAAATGGGTCCGGGAGCGCAAAACAAGAAAACGAGAACAAACGCCGTCAGTACCACCAAAAACGGGTCCGGGAGCGCAAAACAAGAAAACGGGACTCGACGCCCTCGGGATCGCCGAAAATGAGTCCGGGAGCGCAAAACATGAAAACGGGACCCGACGAGCTCGGTACTAACGAAAACAGGCCCGGGAGCGCAAAACAAAAAAACTTGACCCAACGACGTCGGTGCTATTGAAAACGTGTCCCGGAGCGCAAAAGATGAAAACGGACCGACGCCCTCATCGTCGTTTTGAATACGGGAGCGCAAAACATGAAAACGGGACCGATGTCTTCTCGATGCCTACCGCCAAAATGCGTCCGGGAGCGCAAAACATGAAAACGGGACCCGACGCGCTCGGTACCGCCGAAAACGGGATCGGGAGCGCAAAACGTGAATACGGTACCCGACGACATCGGCATTGAAAATGGGTCCTAGGAGCGCAAAACATCCCGATGAAAACGAGACCCGCCGAAAAACGGGTCGTTTTGAAGCGCAAAACATGAAAACGGGACACGATGCACTCGGTACCGCTGAAAATGTGTCCGGGAGCGCAAAACATGAAAACAAGACCAGACACCGTCGATAACGCCGAAAACGAGTCCGGGAGCGCAATACATGAAAATGGGACCCGACGCCCACGGCACTACCGAAAACGGTCCGGAGCGCATAAAATGAAAACGAGACAAAACGCCGACTGCATCGCCGCGAAAAGGGTTCGGAGCGCAAAACATGAAAACGGACACGACGCCCCTGGTGCATCGCGAAAATGGTCCGGAGCGTAAAACAAGAAAACGGACAAACGCGCCGGTACATCGCCAAAAATAGTCCGGAGCGCAAAACATGAAAACGGGACACGACGCCCTCGATGCATCGCCGAAAATGAGTCCGGAACACAAAACATGAAAACGACCGACGCCTCGCACTCGCCGAAAACGGTCCGGAAGCGCAAAACATGAAAACGGACCCGACGCCCACGGCAACCGCTAAAAACGGATCGGGAGCGCAAAACATGAAAACGGGACACGACGCCCTCCGTACTATTGAAAATGAATACGGGAGCGCAAAACATGAAAACGGACTCGACGCCGTCGCAGTGCGCCAAAACGGGTCGGGAGCGCAAAACTTGAAAACGAGACACGCGCTCGGTAGTAACGAAAAAGGATCCGGGGAGCGCAAAACATGAAAACGGAACCGACGACATCGTATCGCCAAAAATGGGTCCCGACGCCCTCGAACCGAGCGCAAAACATGAAAACGGACTCCGACGCCTCGAACGCCGAAAACGTCCGGCGCAAAACATGAAAACGGGACCGATGTCCTCGCTACCGCCCAAAATGCGTCCGGGAGCGCTAAACATGAAAACGAGACCAGACGTTGTCGGTCCTGTCGAAAACAGGTCCGGGAGCGCAAAACATGAAAACAGGACCTGACGCCCTCGGTACCGTCGAGAACGGGTCCGGGACCGCAAAACATAAAAACGGGACAAAACGCCCTCGGTACCGCCGAAAACGGGTTCGGGAGCGCAAATCATGAAAACGGGACCAGACGCCCTCGGTGCCGCAGAAAATGGGTCCGGGAGCGTAAAACAAGAAAACGGCAACAAACGCCGTCAGTACCGCCAAAAACGGGTGCGGGAGCGCAAAACATGAAAACGGGACCCGACACGCTCGGTACTAACGAAAACGGGTCCGGAGCGTAAAACATAAAAACGGGACCGCGACGTCGGTACTACAAAACGGTCCCGAGCGCAAAAGATGAAAACGAGACCCGACGCCATCGTTTTGGGCGCAAAACATGAAAACGGGACCCGATGCCCTCGGTACTGCAGAAAAAGAGACCAGGAGCGCAAAACATGAATATAGGACCCGACGCCTCGGTGCACTCGCGAAAACGGGACCGGGAGCGCAAAACGTGAATACGGGACCCCATGCCCTCGCTACCGCAGAAAAAGAGACCAGGAGCGCAAAACATGAAAACGGGACCGACGCCGTCGCTACCGCCGAAAACGGGTCCGGGAGCGCAAAACATGAAAACGGGACACGACGCCTTCGGTACCGCCGAAAATTCGTCCGGGGGCGCAAAACGTGAAAACGAGACCAGATGCCGTCGGTACCGCCAAAAATGGGTCCGGGAGCGCAAGACATCAAAAAGGGACACCAGACCCTCGATACCGCAAAAAATGAGTCCGGAAGCGCAAAACATGAAAACGGGATCAGACGCCGTCTGTACAGCCGAAGACGGGTCCGGAGCGCAAAACATGAAAACGGGAATCGATGCCCTCGGTACCGCTGAAAACGAGTTCAGGAGCGCAAAACATGAAAACGGGACCCGACGCACTAGGTACTTTTGAAAACGGGTCCCGGAGCGCAAAACATGAAAACGGGGCTCGACGCCGTCGGTACCGCCAAAATTGATCCGGGAGCGCAAAACATGAAAACGGGAACCGACGCCGTCTTTATCGCCAAAAACGAGTCCGGGAGCGGAAAACAAGAAAATGGGACCCGACGCCGTCGGTACCGCTGAAAACGGGCCAGGGAGCGCAAAACAAGAAAACGGGACCTGACGCCCTCGTTACCATTAAAAACGGGTTCGGGAGGACAAAACATGAAAACGAGACCCGACGCGCTAGGTACTACTGAAAACGGGTCCCGGACAACAAAACATGAAAGCGGGGCTTGATGCCGTCGGTACCGACAAAAACGGGCCCGGGAGCGCAAAACATGAAAACGGGACGAAACGCACTCGCTACCGCCAAAAACAGGTCCGGGAGCGCAAAACATGAAAACGGGACACGACGCCCTCGGTACCGCCGAAAATGAGTCCGGGAACACAAAACATGAAAACGAAACCCGACGCCTCGGTCCTGCCGAAAACGGGTCCGGAAGCGCAAAACATGAAAATTTGACCCGATGCCCACGGAACCGCCGAAAACGGGTCCGGGAACGCAAAACAAGAAAACGGGACACGACGCCCTCCGTACTGTCAAAAATGAATACGGGAGCGCAAAACATGAAAACGGGACCAGATGCTGTCGGTACTGCCAAAAACGGGTCCAGGAGCGCAAAACATGAAAACGGGACCTGACGCGCTCGGTAGTATCGAAAAAGGATCCGGGAGCACAAAACATAAAAACGGGAGCCGACGACATCGGTACTATTGAAAATGGGTCCTAGAGCGCAAAAGATGAAAACGAGACCCGACGCCGTCGTTTTTGGCGCAAAACATGAAAACGGGACCCGATGTCCTCGGTACCGCCCAAAATGCGTCCGGGAGCGCTAAACATGAAAACGAGACCGTACGCGTTTGCAGACGTCGAAAATAGTCCGGAGCGCAAAACATGAAAACAGAACCTCACGCCCTCGGTACCGTCGAGAACGGGTCCGGGACCGCAAAACATAAAAACGGGACAAAACGCCCTCGCTACCGCCGAAAACGGGTTCGGGAGCGCAAATCATGAAAACGGGACCAGACGCCATCGGTGCCGCAGAAAATGGGTCCGAGAGCGTAAAACAAGAAAACGGCAACAAACGCCGTCAGTACCACCAAAAACGGGTGCGGGAGCGCAAAACATGAAAACGGGACCCGACACGCTCGGTACTAACGAAAACGGGTCCGGGAGCGTAAAACATAAAAACGGGACCCGGCAACGTCGGTACTACTGAAAACGGGTCCCGGAGCGCAAAAGATGAAAACGAGACCCGACGCCATCGTTTTTGGCGCAAAACATGAAAACGGGACCCGATGCCCTCGGTACCGCAGAAAAAGAGACCAGGAGCGCAAAACATGAATATAGGACCCGACGCCGCGGTATCGCCGAAAACGGACCGGAACGCAAAACGTGAATACGGGACCCGATGCCCTCTGCAGCGCAAAAGAGACGTGCAAAACATGGGACACGACGCTCGGTCCGGAGCGCAAAACATGAAAACGGACACGACGCACTCGCAGACAAATGTGAAAATGTGTACGGGTGCGCAAAACATGAAAACTGGACCGGACACCGTCAATACCGCCGAAAACGGGTCCAGGATAGCAAAACATGAAAATGGGACCCGACGCCCTCGGTACTTCTGAAAACGGGTCGCGGAGCGCATAAGATAAAAACGAGACCCAACGCCGTCGGTACCGCCAAAAATGGGTCCAGGAGCGCAAAACATGAAAACGGGACACGACGCCTTCGCTACCGCCGAAAATTCGTCCGGGGGCGCAAAACGTGAAAACAAGACCAGATGCCGTCGGTACCGCCAAAAATGGGTCCGGGAGCGCAAGACATCAAAAAGGGACACCAGACCCTCGATACCGCAAAAAATGAGTCCTGAAGCGCAAAACATGAAAACGGGATCAAACGCCGTCTGTACAGCCGAAGACGGGTCCGGGAGCGCAAAACATGAAAACGGGAACCGATGCCCTCGGTACCGCTGAAAATGAGTTCAGGAGCGCAAAACATGAAAACGGGACCCGACGCACTAGGTAGTTTTGAAAACGGGTCCGGAGCGCAAAACATGAAAACGGGGCTCGACGCCGTCGCTACCGCCAAAATTGATCCGGGAGCGCAAAACATGAAAACGGGAACCGACGCCGTCCGTATCGCCAAAAACGTGTCCGGGAGCGGAAAACAAGAAAATGGGACCCGACGCCGTCGCATCACGCCGAAAACGGTCGGGAGCGCAAAACAAGAAAACGGGACCTGACGCCTTCGTTACCATTGAAAACGGGTTCGGGAGGACAAAATATGAAAACGAGACCCGACGCGCTAGGTACTACTGAAAACGGGTCCCGGAACGCAAAACATGAAAGCGGGGCTTGATGCGTCGCATCCGAGCGCAAAACGGGTCCGGAGCGCAAAACATGAAAACGGACGCAACGCCCGACAAAGAAACATGAAAGCGGGGCGCCAAAAAAACGGTCCGGAGCGCAAAACATGAAAACGGGCACACGACGCCAAAAAGTCGGAGCGCAAAACATGAAAACGGAAACGCCCTGAGTCCGGAACACAAAACATGAAAACGGAACCCGACGCCTCGGTACTGCCGAAAACGGGTCCGGATGCGCAAAACATGAAAATTTGACCCGATGCCCTCGGAAACGCCGAAAACGGGTCCGGGAACGCAAAACATGAAAACGGGACACGACGCCCTCCGTACCGTCAAAAATGAATACGGGAGCGCAAAACATGAAAACGGGACCAGATGCTGTCGACACTGCCAAAAACGGGTCCAGGAGCGCAAAACATGAAAATGGGACCTGACGCGCTCGGTAGTTACGAAAAAGGATCCGGGAGCGCAAAACATAAAAACGGGAGCCGACGACATCGGTACTATCGAAAATGGGTCCTAGAGCGCAAAAGATGAAAACGAGACCCGACGCCGTCGTTTTTGGCGCAAAACATGAAAACGGGACCCGATGTCCTCGGTACCGCCCAAAATGCGTCCGGGAGCGCCAAAACATGAATATAGCACTCGACGCATCAATACCGCTGAAAACGGAACCGGGAGCGCAAAACGTGAATACGGGACCCGACGCCGTCGATACCGCCGAAAATGGGTCCCGGACCGAAAAACATGAAAGCATGGCTCGATGCCGTCGGTACCGCCAAAACCGGGTCCGGGAGCGCAAAACATGAAAACGGAACCGACGCCCTGGGTACCGCTGAAAATGGGTTCGAGAGCGTAAAACATGAAAATGGGACCCAACGCGCTAGGTACTATGGAAAACGCGTCCCGGAGCGCAAAACATGAAAACGGGATCCGACGCACTCGGTACCGCCAAAAACAGGTCCGGGAGCGCAAAACATGAAACCGAGACACGACGCCCTCGGAACCGCCGAAAATGAGTCATAGAGCGCAAAACATGAAAACGGGACCAGACGCCGTTGGTACCGCCGAAACCGGGTCCGGGAGCGCAAAACATGAAAACAACACCCGATGCCGTCGGTACCACCGAAAACGGGTCAGGGAGCACAAAACATGAAAACGGAACTCGACGCCCTCAGTTCCACCGAAACCGAGTTCGGGAGCGCAAAACATGAAATCGGGACCCGACGCCCTCGGTACCGCCGAAAATGGGTTTGGGAGCGCAAAACATGAAAACGGAACCCGATGCCCTCGGTACCACCGAAAATGAGTCCGGTAGCGTAAAACATTAAAAAGGGACCCGACGCCGTCGCTACCACCGAAAAAAGGGGTCCGGGAGCGCAAAACATGAAAACGGGACCTAACGCCATCGGTACCGCCCAAAATTGATCCGGGAGCGCAAAATATGAAAACTAGAACCGACGCCGTCGGTACCGCCAAAAATGCGCGGGGGAGCGAAAAATAAGAAAACGGGACCCGACGCGCTCGGTACCGCCGGAAACAGGTCCTGGAGCGCAAAACATGTAAACGGGACCCGACGCCGTCGATACCGCTGAAAACGGGTCGGGGAGCGCAAAACAAGAAAACGGGACCCGACGCCCTCGTTACCGTCGAAAATAATTCCGGGAGCGCAAAACATGAAAACGGGGCCCGACGAGCTCGGTACTAACGAAACCGGGTCCGGGAGCGCAAAACATGAAAACGATACCCGACGCCGCCGGTACCACCGAAAACGGGTCCGGGAGCGCAAAATATGAAAACGGACACGACGCACTCGGTACCGTCGAAAATGAGTCCGGGAGTGCAAAACATGAAAAACTGGACCAGACGCTGTCGATTCCGCCGAAACCGGGTCCGGGAGTGCAAATCATGAAAATGGGACCCAACGCCCACTAACTACTGAAAACGGGTCCCGGAGCGCATAAGATGAAAACGAGACCCAACGCCGTCGGTACCGCCAAAAACGGGTCCGGGAGCGCAAAACATGAAAACGGGACACGACGCCCTCGCTACCGCCGACAACTCGTCCGGGGGCGCAAAACGTGAAAACGAAACCAGATGCCGTCGGTACCGCCAAAAATGGGTCCGGGAGCGCAAGACATCAAAAAGGGACACCAGACCCTCGATACCGCAAAAAATGAGTCCGGAAGCGCAAAACATGAAAACGGGATCAGACGCCGTCTGTACAGCTGAAAACGGGTCCGGGAGCGCAAAACATTAAGACGGGACACGACACCCTCGGTACATGCCGAAAATGAGTTAGGAAGCGCAAAACATGAAAACGGGACAAGACGCTGTCCGCACCGCCGAAAACGGGAACCGACGCCCTCGCTACCGTTGAAAACGGTTCGGGAGCGCAAAACATGAAAACGGGACCCGACGTGCTAGGTACTACGGAAAACGGTTCCCGGAGTGCAAAACATGAAAACGGGGCTCGACGCCGTCAGCACCGCCAAAAACGAGTCCGGGAGCGCAAAACATGAAAACGGGACCCGACGCACTCGGTACCGCCAAAAATAGGTCCGGAGCGCAAAACATGAAACCGGGACACGACGCCCACGGTACCGCCGAAAATGAGTTCGGGAGCGCAAAACATGAAAACGGGACGAGACGCTTTTGGCGGTACCGACGGCGTCGAGTCCCGTTTACATGTTTTGCGCTCTCGACTCTTTTTCGCCGCATCGAGGGCGTCGGCTCCCGTTTTCATGTTTCGCGCTCCCGACCCGTTTTACACGCGCGGGTCCCGTTTTCTTGCGCTCGCTCCCGAACTCATTTTTGGCGTATCGAGGTCATAGGGTCAAGTTTTCGTTTTTGCGTTCCGGGGTTCTGTTTCGGCGATACCGAGGGCGATAGGTTCCGTTTTCATGTTTTGCGCTCCCGGACTCGTTTTCGGCGTTACCGAGGGCATCAGGTCACGTTTTCATGTTTTGCGCTCCCGGACCCGTTTTCGTTAGTACCGAGCTTGTCGGGCCCAGTTTTCATGTTTTGTGCCACCAAAATTATTTTCGGCGGTAACGAGGGCGTCAGGTCCCATTTTATTGTTTTGCGATCCCGAACCCGTTTTCAGCGGATATTTTGCGCGGCGTGTCTCGTTTTCATGTTTTGCACTCACGGACCCGTTTTCTGCGGTACCGAGACGTCGGGTCCCGTTATCATATTTTGCGCTCCCGGACTCATTTTCGGCGGTACCGAGGGCGTCGTGACTTGTTTTCATGTTTTGCACTCTCGAACCTGTTTTCAGCGGTACCGAGGCATCGGATCCTGTTATCATATTTTGCACTTCCGGACTCATTTTCAGCGGTACCAAGGCATCGGGTGCAGTTTCCATGTTTTGCGCTCCATGACTCGGTTTCAACGGCATCGAGGACGTCGTGTTCCGTTTTCATGTTTTGCTCTCCCTGACTCGTTTTCGGCGGTATCGAGCGCGTCGAGTCCCGTTTCCATTTTTTGCGCTCCCGGACACGTTTTTGGCGGTACCGACGGCGTCGGGTCTCGTTTTTATGTTTTGTGCACCCAGACCACTTTTCGTTAGTACCGGGCGCGTCGAGTCCCGTTTTCTTGTTTTGTGCTCCCGGACTCATTTTCGGCGGTACCGAGGGTGTCGTGTCCTGTTTTCTCTAGTTTTGCGCTCCGAGACCCGATTTTGGCGGTACTGACGGCGTCGATTCATGTTTTCTTGTTTTGCGCTCCCGGACACATTTTCGGCGGTACCGACATCGTCGGGTCCCGATTTCATGTTTTGCACTCCTAGACTAGTTTTCGACGCAACCGAGGCGTCGGGACCCGTTATCATGTTTCGCGCTCCTTGACCCATTTTCGGCGGTACCGAGTGCGTCGGGTGCGATTTTCATGTTTTGCGCTCCAGGATTCGTTTTTGGCAGTACCGAGGGCGTCGGGTCCCGTTTTCATGTTTTGCGCTCCCGGACTCTTTTTCGGCGGTACCGAGAGCATCGGGTCCCATTTTCATCTTTTGTGCTCCCGGACCAGTTTTGGCGGTACCAACGGCGTAAAATGAGTCCGACAGCGCAAAACATGAAAACGGGACTCGATACGCTCGGGACTAATGAAAAATGTGTCCGGGAGCTCAAAACACAAAAACGGGACCCAACGCCGTCGGTACCGGCGAAAATGGGTTCGGGGGCGGAAAACATGAAAAAGGGACACGACGCCGTCAATACCACCGAAAATGAGTCCGGGAGCGCAAAACATGAAAATGGGACCCGACGCGCTCAACTCTAACGAAAACGGTTATGGGAGCGCAAAACATAAAAACGACACTCAACGCCCTCAAAACCGCCGAAAATGAGTCTCGGAGCGCAAAACATGAAAACAGGACCCAACGTCGTTGGTACCGTCGAAAATTGGTCCGGGAGAGCAAAACATGAAAACCGCACCCGACACAGTCGGTACCGTGGAAAATGGGTCCGAGAGCGAAAAACAAGAAAATGGGACCCGATGCCCTCGGTACCGCCGAAAACGAGTCCGGGCGCGCAAAACATGAAAACGGTACCCGACGCCGCCGGTACCGCTGAAACCGGGTTATGGAGCACAAAACATGAAAATGGAACCCGACACCGTCAGTACCATCGAAATCGAGTTCGGGAGCGCAAAACTTAAGAACGTAACCCGACGCCCTCGCTACCGCCGAAACCGAGTTCGGGAGCGCAAAATATGAAAACGAGGCCCGACGCCCTCGGTACCGCTGACACCGAGTCCGGGAGCGCAAAACATGAAAACGGGACATAACGCCCTTGGTACCGCCAACAAAGAGTCCGGGAGAGCAAAACATGAAAACGGGACCCGACGCGCTCGGTACAAACGACAACGGGTCCAGGAGCACAAAACATATAAACGGGACCCAACCCCCGCATGGCGAAAATGAGTCCAAAGCGCAAAACATGAAAACGGACTCGACGCGCTTGGGACTAACTAAAAATGAGTCCAAAGCGCAAAACATGAAAACGGGACTCGACGCTCTTCCGGACTAATGAAAAACACGACGCCGTGTGTCCGGGAGCGCAAAACATAAAAACGGGACTCGACGCGCTTGGGACTAACTAAAAAATGTGTCGCGAGCGCAAAACGGGACCGGGGCCGGGGCGTAAAACATGAAAAAGGGACACGACGCCGTCAATACCGCCGAAAATGAGTCCGGGAGCGCAAAACATGAAAAACGGGACCCGACGCGCTCAACTCTAACGAAAACGAGTCCGGGAGCGCAAAACATAAAAACGAGACTCAACGCCCTCGAAACCGTCGAAAATAAGTCCGGGAGCGCAAAACATGAAAACGGACCCAACGTTGTTGGTACCGTCGAAAATGGGTCCGGGAGCGCAAAACAATAAAACGGGAACCGACACCCTTGGTACCGCCGAAAACGAATCATGGAGCGCAAAACATGAAAACGAGACCCGACGGCTTCGGTACCGCCGAAAATGCGTCCGGGAATGCAAAACATGAAAACGGGACCCGACGCCGTCGGTACCGCAAAAAATGGGTCAGGGGGCGGAAAACATGAAAAATGGACACGACGCCGTCAATACCGCCGAAAATGAGTCCGGGAGCGCAAAACATGAAAACGGGACCCGAGGCGCTGAACTCTAACGAAAACGGTCCGGGAGCGCAAAACATGAAAACGAGACGCGACGCCCTTGGTTCCGCCGAAAATGCGTCTTGGAGCGCAAAACATGAAAACGGGACCCGACGCCATCGGTACCGCCCAAAATGGCTCTGAGAGCGCAAAACATGAAAACGGGAACAAATGTCGTCGGTACCGCAAAAAATGGGTTCGGGAGCGCAAAACAAGAAAACGGGACTCGACGCCATCGTTACCGCCGAAAATGAGTCCGGGAGCGCAAAACATAAAATCGAGATCCGACGCCCTCGCTATCGCCGAAAATGAGTCCGGGAGCGCAAAATGTGAAAACGGGACCCGACACGCTCAACTCTAACGAAAACGGGTCCGGGAGCGCAAAACATAAAAACGAGACTCAACGCCCTCGAAATCGCCGAAAATGAGTCCGGGAGCGCAAAACATGAAAACGGGACCCAACGTCGTTGGTACCGTCGAAAATGGGTCCGGGAGCGCAAAACAAGAAAACGGGACCCGACACCCTTGGTACCGCCGAAACGAATCATGGAGCGCAAAACATGAAAACGAGACCCGACGGCCTCGGCACCGTCGAAAATGCGTCCGGAGCGCAAAACATGAAAACGGGACCCGACGCCATCGGTACCGCCCAAAATGGGTTCGGGAGCGCAAAACAACAAAACGGGAACCGACGCCGTCGGTACCACAAAAAAAGGGTCTGGGGAGAAAAACATGAAAACCGCACCCGACGCCCTCGGTAACGCTGAAAATGAGTCCTGGAGCGCAAATCATGATAACGGGACCCGATGCCTCGCACCGCCGAAACGGTTCCGGGAGCGCAAACATGAAAACGGAACCCGACGCCCTCGGTACCGCCGAAATTTAGTCTTGGAGCGCAAACCATGAAAACCGCACCCGACGCCGTCGGTACCGTGGAAAATGGGTCCGAGAGCGAAAAACATGAAAATGGGATCCAATGCCGTTGGTACCGCCGAAAACGAGACCGGGAGCGCAAAATATGAAAACGGTACCCGACGCCGCCGCTACCGCCGAAAACGGGTCCGGGAGCACAAAACATGAAAACGGAACCCGACGCCGTCGCTACCATCGAAATAGAGTTCGAGATCGCAAAATTTAAGAACGGAACCCGACGCCCTCGGTACCGCCGAAACCGAGTACGGGAGCGCAAAACATGAAAACGAGGCCCGACGCCCTCGGTACCGCTGAAAATGCATCCGGGAGCGCAAAACTTGAAAACGGGACCCGACGCCATCGGTACCGCCCAAAATGGGTTCGGGAGGGCAAAACAAGAAAATGGGAACCGACGCGCTCGGTACAAACGAAAACGGGGTCCAGGAGCACAAAACATATAAACGGGACCCAACGCCCTCAGTTCGGCCGAATATGAGTCCGGCAGCGCAAAACATGAAAACGGGACTCGACGGGCTCGGGACTAACGAAAAATGTGTCCGGGAGCGCAAAACATAAAAACGGGACCCGACGACGTCGGTACCGCCGAAAACGTGTCCGGGGGCGAAAAACATGAAAAAGGGACACGACGCCGTCAATACCGCCGAAAATGAGTCGGGGAGCGCAAAACATGAAAACGGGACCCGACGCGCTCAACTCTAACGAAAACGGGTCCGGGAGCGCAAAACATAAAAACGAGACTCAACGCCCTCGAAACCGCCGAAAATGAGTCCCGAGCGCAAAACATGAAAACGGGACCCAACGTCATCGTACCGTCGAAAATGGGTCCGGGAGCGCAAAACAAGAAAACGGGACCTGACACCCTTGGTACAGCCGAAAACGAATCATGGAGCGCAAAACATGAAAACGAGACCCGACGGCCTCGGTAGCGCCGAAAATGCGTCCGGGAGCGCAAAACATGAAAACGGGACCCGACGCCATCGGTACCGCAAAAAACGGTCCGGGAGCGTAAAACAAGAAAACGGGACTTAACGCCCCCGGTACCGCCGAAAATGAGTCCTGGAGCGCAAAACATAAAATCGGGACTCGACGCCATCGGTATCGCCGAAAACGAGTCCGGGAGCGCAAAACATGAAAACGGAACCCGACGCCCTCGCTACCGCCGAAATCGAGTCTTGGAGCGCAAAACATGAAAACCGCACCCGACGCCCTCGGTAACGCCGAAAATGAGTCATGGAGCGCATAACATGATAACGGGACCCGATGCATCGATACCGCCGAAAACGGTTTCGGGAGCGCAAAACATGAAAACGGAACCCGACGCCCTCGGTACCGCCGAAATTGAGTCTTGGAGCGCAAAACATGAAAACGGGACCCGACGCCCTAGGTACAGTCAAGAACGGTTCCGGGAGCGCAAACATGATAACGGGACCAGACGCCGTCGGTATCGCCGAAAACGGGTCCGGTAGCGCAAAACATGAAAATGGGACCCGACACAGTCGGTAGCGCCAAAACGGGTCCGGGAGCGCAAAACATGAAAACGATACCCGACGCCCTTGGTTCCGCCGAAAATGTGTCTTGGAGCGCAAAACATGAAAACGGGACCCGACGCCATCGGTACCGCCCAAAATGGGTCTGAGAGCGCAAAACATGAAAACGGAGCCGACGCCGCCGGTACCGCAAAAAATGGGTTCGGGAGAGCAATACAAGAAAACGGGACTCGACGCCTCGCACCGCCGAAAATGAGTCCGGGAGCGCAAAACATAAAATCGGGATCCGACGCCCTCACTATCGCCGAAAATGAGTCCGGGAGCGCAAAACATGAAAACGGGACCCGACGAGCTCAACTCTAGCGAAAACGGGTCCGGGAGCGCAAAACATAAAAACGAGACTCAACGCCCTCGAAACCGCCGAAAATGAGTCCGGGAGCGCAAAACATGAAAACGGGACCCGACGCCCTCGGTACCGCCGAAATCGAGTCTTGGAGAGCAAAACATGAAAACCGCACCCAACGCCCTCGGTAACGCCGAAAATGAGTCATGGAGCGCATAATAAGATAACGGGACCCGATGCATCGATACCGCCGAAAACGGTTTCGGGAGCGCAAAACATGAAAACGGAACCCGACGCACTCGGTACCGCCGAAATTGAGTCTTGGAGCGCAAAACATGAAAATGAGACCCGACGCCCTCGGTACAGTCAAGAACGGTTCCGGGAGCGCAAAACACGATAACGGGACCAGACGCTATTGGTATCGCCGACAACGGGTCCGGGAGCGCAAAACATGAAAATGGGACCCGACACAGTCGGTGGTGTCGAAAATGGGTCCGGGAGCGCAAAACATAAAAACGAGACCCGACGCCGTCGGTACCGCAAAAAACGGGTTCGGGAGCACAAAACATGAAAACGGGACCCGACGCCATCGGTACCGCCGAAAAAGAGTCTGGTACGGCAAAACATGAAAACGGGGCCCGACGCTGTCGGCTCCGCCGAAAATGGGTCCGGGAGTGCAAACAAGAAAATGGGACCCAACGCCCTCGGTACCGACAAAAACGGGTCCGGGAGCGCAACACATGAAAATGGGACACGACGCCCTCGGTACCGCCGAAACCGAGTCTGGGAGCGCAAAACGTGAAAACGGGACCCGACGCCTTCGGTACTGTCGAAAATGGGTTTTGGAGCGCAGAACATGAAAACGGGTCCCGACACGCTCGATACCGCTGAAAACGGGTCCGTGAGCGCAAAATAAGAAAACGGGACACGACGGCGTCGAGTCCCGTTTACATGTTTTGCGCTCTCAGACTCTTTTTCGGCGGTACCGAGGGCGTCGGATCCCGTTTTCATGTTTCGCGCTCCCGGACCCGTTTTCGGCGTTACCGACGGCGCCGGGTCCCGTTTTCTTGTTTTGCGCTCCCGAACTCATTTTTGGCGGTATCGAGGACTTAGGGTCAAGTCTTCAGGTTTTGCGTTCCAGGGTTCTGTTTCGGCGATACCGAGGGCGATAGGTTCCGTTTTCATGTTTTGCGCTCCCGGACTCGTTTTCGGCGGTACCGAGGGCATCAGGTCACGTTTTCATGTTTTGCGCTCCCGGACCCGTTTTCGTTAGTACCGAGCTTGTCGGGCCCTGTTTTCATGTTTTGCGCCACCGGAATTATTTTCGGCGGTAACGAGGGCGTCAGGTCCCATTTTATTGTTTTGCGCTCCCGGACCCGTTTTCAGCGGTATTTTGCGGGGCGTGTCTCGTTTTCATGTTTTGCACTCCCGGACCCGTTTTCTGCGGTACCGAGACGTCGGGTCCCGTTATCATATTTTGCGCTCCCGGACTCATTTTCGGCGGTACCGAGGGCGTCGTGACTTGTTTTCATGTTTTGCACTCTCGAACCTGTTTTCAGCGGTACCGAGGCATCGGGTCCTGTTATCATATTTTGCACTTCCGGACTCATTTTCGGCGGTATCGAGGGCGTCGGGTGCAGTTTCCATGTTTTGCGCTCCATGACTCGGTTTCGACGGTACCGAGGGCGTCGTGTTCCGTTTTCATGTTTTGCTCTCCCTGACTCGTTTTCGGCGGTATCGAGCGCGTCGAGTCCCGTTTTCATGTTTTGCGCTCCCGGACACGTTTTTGGCGGTACCGACGGCGTCGGGTCTCGTTTTTATGTTTTGTGCTCCCAGACCACTTTTCGTTAGTACCGAGCGCGTCGAGTCCCGTTTTCATGTTTTGTGTTCCCGAACTCATTTTCGGCGGTACCGAGGGTGTCGTGTCCTGTTTTCTCTAGTTTTGCGCTCCGAGACCCGATTTTGGCGGTACTGACGGCGTCGATTCATGTTTTCTTGTTTTGCGCTCCCGGACACATTTTCGGCGGTACCGACATCGTCGGGTCCCGTTTTCATGTTTTGCACTCCGAGACCAGTTTTCGACGCAACCGAGGCGTCGGGACCCGTTATCATGTTTCGCGCTCCCTGACCCATTTTCGACGGTACCGAGTGCGTCGGGTGCGATTTTCATGTTTTGCGCTCCAGGATTCGTTTTTGGCAGTACCGAGGGCATCGGGTCCCGTTTTCATGTTTTGCGCTTCCGGACTCTTTTTCGGCGGTACCGAGAGCATCGGGTCCCATTTTCATCTTTTGTGCTCCCGGACCGCTTTTTGGCGGTACAACGGCGTAAAATGAGTCCGACAACGGCGCAAAACATGAAAACGGGACTCGATACGCTCGGGACTAACGAAAAATGTGTCCGGGAGCTCAAAACACAAAAACGGGACCCGACGCCGTCGCTACCGGCGAAAACGGGTTCGGGGGCGGAAAACATGAAAAAGGGACACGACGCCGTCAATACCGTCGAAAATGAGTCCGGGAGCGCAAAACATGAAAACGGGACCCGACGCGCTCAACTCTAACGACAACGGGTCCGGGAGCGCAAAACATAAAAACGAGACTCAACGCCCTCGAAACCGCCGAAAATGAGTCTCGGAGCGCAAAACATGAAAACAGGACCCAACGTCGTTGGTACCGTCCAAAATGGGTCCGGGAGAGCAAAACATGAAAACCGCACCCGACACAGTCGGTACCGTGGAAAATGGGTCCGAGAGCGAAAAACATGAAAACGGTACCCGACGCCCTCGCTACCGCCGAAAACGAGTCCGGGAGCGCAAAACATGAAAACGGTACCCGACGCCGCCGGTACCGCCGAAAACGGGTTATGGAGCACAAAACATGAAAACGGAACCCGACACCGTCGGCACCATCGAAATCGAGTTCGGGAGCGCAAAACTTAAGAACGTTACCCGACGCCCTCGGTACCGCCGAAACCGAGTCCGAGAGCGCAAAACATTAAAAACGAGGCCCGACGCCCTCGGTACCGCTGACACCGAGTCCGGGAGCGCAAAACATGAAAACGGGACATAACGCCCTCGGTACCGCCAAAAAAGAGTCCGGGAGCTCAAAACATGAAAACGGGACCCGACGCGCTCGGTACAAACGACAACGGGTCCAGGAGCACAAAACATATAAACGGGACCCAACCCCCTCAGTACGGCCGAAAATGAGTCCAAAGCGCAAAACATGAAAACGGGACTCGACGCGCTTGGGACTAACGAAAAATGTGTCCGTAGCGCAAAACATAAAAACGGGACCTGACGCCGTCGCTACCGCCGAAACCGGGTCCGGGGGCGGAAAACATGAAAAAGGGACACGACGCCGTCAATACCGTCGAAAATGAGTCCGGGAGCGCAAAACATGAAAAACGGGACCCGACGCGCCCAACTCTAACGAAACGGTCCGGGAGCGCAAAACATAAAAACGAGACTCAACGCCCTCGAAACCGCCGAAAATAAGTCCGGGAGCGCAAAACATGAAAACGGGACCCAACGTTGTTGGTACCGTCGAAAATGGGTCCGGGAGCGCAAAACAATAAAACGGGACCCGACACCCTTGGTACCGCCGAAAACGAATCATGGAGCGCAAAACATGAAAATGAGACACGACGGCTTCGGTACCGCCGAAAATGCGTCCGGGAATGCAAAATATGAAAACGGGACCCGACGCCGTCGGTACCGCAAAAAATGGGTCCGGGGGCGGAAAACATGAAAAATGGACACGACGCCGTCAATACCGCCGAAAATGAGTCCGGCAGCGCAAAACATGAAAACGGGACCCGAGGCGCTGTACTCTAACGAAAACGGGTCCGGGAGCGCAAAAGATAAAAACGAGACTCAACCCCCTCGAAACCGCCGAAAATGAGACGCGTCGTAGCGCCAAAAACGGGTCCGGGAGCGCAAAACATGAAAACGAGACGCGACGCCCTTGGTTCCACCGAAAATGCGTCTTGGAGCGCAAAACATGAAAACGGGACCCGACGCCATCGGTACTGCCCAAAATGGCTCTAAGAGCGCAAAACATGAATACGGGAACTGACGCCGTCGGTACCGCAAAAAATGGGTTCGGGAGCGCAAAACATGAAAACGGGACTCGACGCCCTCGTTACCGCCGAAAATGAGTCCGGGACCGCAAAACATAAAATCGGGATCCGACGCCCTCGCTATCGCCGAAAAAGAGTCCGGGAGCGCAAAACGTGAAAACGGGACCCGACGCGCTCAACTCTACCGAAACGGTCCGGAGCGCAAAACATAAAACGAGACTCAACGCCCTCGAAACCGCCGAAAATGAGTCCGGGAGCGCAAAACATGAAAACGGGACCCAACGTCGTTGGTACTGTCGAAAATGGGTCTGGGAGCGCAAAACAAGAAAACGGGACCCGACACCCTTGGTACCGCCGAAAACGTATAATGGAGCGCAAAATATGAAAACGAGACCAGACGGCCTCGGTACCGTCGAAAATGAGTCCTGGAGCGCAAATCATGATAACGGGACCCGATGCCTCGGTACGCCGAAAACGGTTCCGGGAGCGCAAAACATGAAAACGGAACCCGACGCCCTCGGTACCGCCGAAATTGAGTCTTGGAGCGCAAACCATGAAAACCGCACACGACGCCGTCGGTACCGAGGAAAATGGGTCCGAGAGCGAAAAACATGAAAATGGGACCCAATACCGTTGGTACCGCCGAAAACGAGACCGGGAGCGCAAAATATGAAAACGATACCCGACGCCGCGGGTACCGCCGAAAACGGGTCCGGGAGCACAAAACATGAAAACGGAACCCGACGCCGTCGGTACCATCGAAATAGAGTTCGAGAACGCAAAACTTAAGAACGGAACCCGACGCCCTAGTACCGTCGAAACCGAGTACGGGAGCGCAAAACTTGAAAACGGGACCCGACGCCATCGGTACCGCCCAAAATGGGTTCGGGAGGGAAAAACAAGAAAACGGGAACCGACGCCGTCGGTACCGCCAAAAAAGCGGGACTTGACACCCTCGCTACCGCCGAAAATGAGTCCGGGAGCGCAAAACATAAAATCGGGACTCGACTCCCTCGGTATCGCCGAAAACGAGTTCGGGAGCGCAAAACATGAAAACGAAACCCGACGCCCTCGGTATCGCCGAAATCGAGTCTTGGAGCGCAAAACATGAAAACCGCACCCGACGCCCTCGGTAACGCCGAAAATGAGTCCGGGAGCGCAAAACATGATAACGGGACCCGATGACTCGGTACCGCCGAAAACGGTTCCGGGAGCGCAAAACATGAAAACGGAAACCGACGCCCTCGGAACCGCCGAAATTGTGTCTTGGAGCGCAAACCATGAAAACCGCACCCGACGCCGCCGGTACCGCCGAAAACGGGTCCGGTAGCGCAAAACATGAAAATGGGACCCGACACAGTCGGTAGCGCCGAAAACGGGTCCGAGAGCGCAAAACATGAAAACGATACCCGACGCCCTTGGTTCCGCCGAAAATGCGTCTTGGAGCGCAAAACATGAAAACGGGACCCAACGCCATCGGTACCGCCCAAAATGGGTCTGAGAGCGCAAAACATGAAAACCGGAGCCGACGCCGTCGGTACCGCAAAAAATGGGTTCGGGAGCGCAAAACAAGGAAACGGGACTCGACGTCCTCGCTACCGCCTAAAATGAGTCCGGGAGCGCAAAACATAAAATCGGGATCCGACGCCCTCACTATCGCCGAAAATGAGTCCGGGAGCGCAAAACATGAAAACGGGACACGACGCGCTCAACTCTAGCGAAAACGGGTCCGGGAGCGCAAAACATAAAAACGAGACTCAACGCCGTTGGTACCATCGAAAATGGGTCCGGGAGCGCAAAATAAGAAAACGGTACCTGACGCCCTCAGTTCCGTCGAAAACGAATCATAGAGCGCGAAAGATGAAAACGAGACCCGACGGCCTCGGTAGCGCCGAAAATGCGTCTGGGAGCGCAAAACATGAAAACGGGACCCGACGCCATCGGTACCGCCCAAAATGGGTCCGGGAGCGCAAAACAAGAAAACGGAACCGACGCGGTCGGTACCGCAAAAAACGGGTCCGGGAGCGTAAAACAAGAAAACGGGACTTGACGCCCTCGATGCCGTACGAAAAAGAGTCCGGGAGCGCATAACATGATAACGGGACCCGACGCATCGATACTACGCAGCGCAAAACATGAAACGAGTCCGGAGCGCAAAACATGAAAACGAACCCGACGCCCTCGATGCCGCGAAATCGAGTCTTGGAGCGCAAGACATGAAAACGGGACTCGACGCCCTCGGTACGGTCGAAAACGCAGTCGGGAGCGCAAACATGAAGACGGGACCCGACACGCGTCGTAGCGCCGAAAACGGTCGGGAGCGCAAAACATGAAAACGAGACCGACGCCCGTTGGTTCCGCCGAAAATGCGTCTTGGAGCGCAAAACATGAAAACGGGACCCGACGCCATCGGCACGCCCAAAATGGGTCCGAGAGCGCAAAACATGAAAACGGACCGACGCCACGCGACGCCGTTCGGGAGCGCAAAAAAAAACGGGTTCGGGAGCGCAAAACAAGAAAACGGGACTCGACGCCCTCGGTACCGCCGAAAATGAGTCCGGGAGCGCAAAACTTAAAATCGGGATCCGACGCCCTCACTATCGCCGAAAATGAGTCCGGGAGCGCAAAACATGAAAACGGGACCCGACGCGCTCAACTCTAGCGAAAACGGTTCCGGGAGCGCAAAACATAAAAACGAGACTCAACGCCCTCGAAACCGCCGAAAACGAGTCGGGAGCGCAAAACATGAAAACGGACCGACGTCGTCGTATCGTCGAAAATGGGTCCGGGAGCGCAAAACAAGAAAACGGGACCCGACGCCCTTGGTACCGCCGAAAACGAATCATGGAGCGCAAAACATGAAAACGAGACCCACGGCCCATCGGTTCCGCCGAAAATGCGTCCGGGAGCGCAAAACATGAAAACGGGACCCGACGCCATCGTACCGCCCAAAATGGGTATGAGAGCGCAAAACATGAAAACGGGAAGCGACGCCGTCGGTACCGCAAAAAATGGGTTCGGGAGCGCAAAACAAGAAAACGGGACTCGACGCCCTCGCTACCGCGAAAATGTGTCCGGGAGCGCAAAACATAAAATCGGGATCCGACGCCCTCGCTATCGCCGAAAATGAGTCCGGGAGCGCAAAACATGAAAACGGGACCCGACGCGCCCAACTCTATCGAAAACGGGTCCGGGAGCGCAAAACATAAAAACGAGACTCAACGCCCTCGAAACCGCCGAAATGAGTCCGGGAGGGCAAAACATGAAAACGGGACCCAACGTCTTTGGTACCGTCGAAAATGGGTCCGGGAGCGCAAAACAAGAAAACGGGACCCGACACCCTTAGTACCGCCGAAAACGAATCATGGAGAGCAAAACATGAAAACGAGACCAGACGGCCTCGGTACCGCCGAAAATGCGGCCGGGAGCGCAAAACATGAAAACGGGACACGACGCCATCGGTACCGCCCAAAATGTTTCCGGGAGCGCAAAACAAGAAAACGAGACCGAGACGCCGTCAGACGCTGAAAATGCGGGAGCGCAAAAAACGGACCCGACGCGGAAATGTCCGGAGCGTAAAACAAGAAAACGGGACTTCGACGCCGGAGCGTAAAACAAGAAAACGGGACACCCTCCGAAAAATGAGTCCGGGAGCGCAAAACAAGAAAACGGGACCCGACACCCCTGGTACCGCCGAAAACGAATCATGGAGCGCAAAACATGAAAACGAGACCAAACGGCCTCAGTTCCGCCGAAAACGGGTCCGGGAGCGCAAAACATAAAAACGAGACTCAACGCCCTCGAAACCGCCGAAAATGAGTCCGGGATCGCAAAACATGAAAACGGGACCCAACGTCTTTGGTACCGTCGAAAATGGGACGGAGCGCAAAACAAGAAAACGGGACCCGACACCCTTGGTACCGCCGAAAACGAATCATGGAGCGCAAAACATGAAAACGAGACCAGACGGCCTCAGTACCGCCGAAATTGCGTCTTGGAGCGCAAAACATGAAAACGGGACCCGACACCATCGGTACCGCCCAAAATGGGTCTGAGAGCGCAAAACATGAAAACGGGAACCGACGCCGTCGGTACCGCAAAAAATGGGTTCGGGAGCGCAAAACAAGAAAACGGGACTCGACGCCCTCGGTATCGCCGAAAATGAGTCCGGGAGCGCAAAACATGAAAACGGGACCCGACGCGCTCAACTCTAACGAAAACGGGTCTGGGAGCGCAAAACATAAAATCGGGACTCGACGCCCTCGGTATCGCCGAAAACGAGTCCGGGAGCGCAAAACATGAAAACGGAACCCGACGCCCTCGGTACCGCCGAAATCGAGTCTTGGAGCGCAAAACATGAAAACCGCACCGACGCCCTTGCTAACGCCGAAAATGAGTCCTGGAGCGCAAAACATGATAACGGGACCCGATGCCTTGATACCGCCGAAAACGGTTTCTGCAGCGCAAAACATTAAAACGGAACCCGACGCCCTTGGTACCGCCGAAATTGAGTCTTGGAGCGCAAAACTTGAGAACCGCACCCGACGCCGTCGGTACCGTGGAAAATGGGTCCGAGAGCGAAAAACATGAACATGGGACCCGATGCCCTCGGTACCGCCGAAAACGAGTCCGGAAGCGCAAAACATGAAAACGGTACCCGACGCCGTCAATACCGCCGAAAATGAGTCCGGGAGCGCAAAACATGAAAACGGGACCCGACGCCGTCAATACCGCCGAAAATGAGTCCGGGAGCGCAAAACATGAAAATAGGACCCCACGTCGTTGGTACCGTCGAAAATGGGTCCGGGAGCGCAAAACAAGAAAACGGGACCCGACACCCTTGGTACCGCCGAAAACGAATCATGGAGCGCAAAACATGAAAATGAGACCCGACTACCTCGGTACCGCCGAAAATGCGTCCGGGAGCGCAAAACATGAAAACGGGACCCGACGCCATCGGTACCGCCCAAAATGGGTCCGGGAGCGCAAAACAAGAAAACGGGCACCGACGCCGTCGGTACCGCAAAAAAAGGGTCCGGAGCGTAAAACAAGAAAACGGGACTTGACGCCCTCGCTACCGCCAAAAATGAGTCCGGGAGCGCAAAACATAAAATCGGGACCCGACGCCCTCGCTATCGCCGAAAATGAGTCCGGGAGCGCAAAACATTAAAACGGAACCCGACACCTTCGGTACCCCGAAATCGAGTCTTGGAGCGCAAAACATGAAAACGGGACCCGACGCCCTCGGTACAGTCAAGAATGGTTCCGGGAGCGCAAAACATGATAACGGGACCAGACGCCGTCGGTATCGCCGAAAACGGGTCCGGGAGCGCAAAACATGAAAACGGGACCCGACACGTCGGTAGCGCCGAAAACGGGTCCGGGAGCGCCAAACATGAAAACGAGACCCGACGCCATCGGTACCGCCCAAAGTGGGTTTGAGAGCGCAAAACATGAAAACGGGAAAACGCCGTGACTGGTTTCGAGCGCCCGTGACTTGACGCCCTCGAACCGCGAAAATGAGTCCGGAGAGAAAAACATAAAATCGGGATACGCCTTCGCTACGCCTTGAGTCGCGCAAAACATGAAAACGAGACCCGACGCGCTCGAAAATCGAGCGCAAAACATCGAGACTCAACGCCCTCGAAAAAAATGAGTCAGCGCAAAACATGAAAACGGGACCCAACGTCGTTGGTACCGTCGAAAATGGGTCCGGGAGCGCAAAATAAGAAAACGGGACCCGACACCCTTGGTACCGCCGAAAACGAATCATGGAACGCAAAACATGAAAACGAGACCCAACGGCCTCGGTACCGCCGAAAATGCGTCCGGAAGCGCAAAACATGAAAACGGGATTCGACGCCATCGGTACCGCCTTAAATGGGTCCGGGAGCGCAAAACAAGAAAACGGGAACCAACGCCGTCGCTACCGCAAAAACCGGGTCCGGGAGCGTAAAACAAGAAAACGGGACTTGACGCCCTCGGTACCGCCGAAAATGAGTCCTGGAGCGCAAAACATAAAATCGGGACTCGACGCCCTCGGTATCGCCGAAAACGAGTCCGGGAGCGCAAAACATGAAAACGGAACCCGACGCCCTCGGTACCGTCGCAATCGAGTCTTGGAGCGCAAAACATGAAAACCGCACCCGACGCCCTCGGTAACGCCGAAAATGAGTCCTGGAGCGCAAAACATGATAACGGGACCCGATGCCTCGATACCGCCGAAAACGGTTTCGGGAGCGCAAAACATGAAAACGGAACCCGACGCCCTCGCTACCGCCGAAATTGAGTCTTGGAGCGCAAAACATGAGAACCGCACCCGACGCCGTCGATACCGTGGAAAATGGGTCCGAGAGCGAAAAACATGAAAATGGGACCCGATGCCCTCGCATGCCGAAAACGAGTCCGGGAGCGCAAGACATGAAAACGTACCCGACGCCGCCGCTACCGCTGAAAATGAGTCCGGCAGCGCAAAACATGAAAACGGGACTCGACGCCATCGGTACCGCCGAAAACGGGTCCAGGGGCGGAAAACATGAAAAAGGGAAAAGACGTCGTCAATACCATCGAAAATGAGTCCGGGAGCGCAAAACATGAAAACGGAACCCGACGCGCTCAACTCTAACGAAAACGGGTCCGAGAGCGCAAAACATAAAAACGAGACTGTACGCCCTCGAAACCGCCGAAAATGAGTCCGGGAGCGCAAAACATGAAAACGGGACCCCACGTCGTTGGTACCGTCGAAAATAGGTCCGGGACCCGACACGCTTGGTACCGCCGAAAACGAATCATGGAGCGCAAAACAACAAAACGGGACTCGACGCCCTCGGTACCGCCGAAAATGAGTCCGGGAGCGCAAAACATGAAAACGGGACCCGACACGCTCAACTCTAACGAAAACGGGTCCGGGAGCGCAAAACATAAAAACGAGACTCAACGCCCTCGAAACCGCCGAAAATGAGTCCGGGAGCGCAAAACATGAAAACGGGACCCAACGTCGTTGGTACCGTCGAAAATGGGTCCGGGAGCGCAAAACAAGAAAACGGGACCCGACACCCTTGGTACCGCCGAAAACGAATCATGGAGCGCAAAACACGAAAACGAGACCAGACGGCCTCGGTACCGCCGAAAATGCGGCCGGGAGCGCAAAACATGAAAATGGGACCCGACGCCATCGGTACCGCCCAAAATGGGTCCGGGAGCGCAAAACATGAAAACGGGAACCGACGCCGTCGTTACCGCAAAAAACGGGTCCGGGAGCGTAAAACTAGAAAGAGGGACTGGACGCCCTCGCTACCGCCGAAAACGGGTCCGGGAGCGTAAAAAAAAACGGGACTGGACGCCCTCGGTACCGCCGAAAATGAGTCCGGGAGCGCAAAACATAAAATCGGGACTCGACGCCCCCGGTAGCGACGAAAACGAGTCCGGAAGCGCAAAACATGAAAATGGAACCCGACGCCCTCGGTACCGCCGAAATCGAGTCATGGAGCGCAAAACATGAAAACCGCATCCGACGCCCTCGGTAACGCTGAAAATGAATCCTGGAGCGCAAAACATGATAACGGGACCCGATGCCTCGATACCGTCAAAAACAGTTCCGGGAGCGCAAAACATGAAAACGGACCCGACGCCCTCGATACCGCCGAAATTGAGTCTTGGAGCGCAATACATGAAAACCGCACCCGACGCCGTCGCTACCGTAGAAAAAGGGGTCCGAGATCGAAAAACATGAAAATGGGACCCGATGCCCTCGGTACCGCCGAAAACGAGTCCGGGAGCGCAAAACATG
Organism: Schoenoplectus tabernaemontani; assembly: GCA_037127355.1. NCBI lineage: Eukaryota > Viridiplantae > Streptophyta > Magnoliopsida > Poales > Cyperaceae > Schoenoplectus > Schoenoplectus tabernaemontani. Next base: position 6,325,491 of record CM073746.1, on the reverse strand, counting down.
AAAACGGAACCCGACGCCGTCGGTACCATCGAAATCGTGTTCGGGAGCGCAAAAATTAAGAACGAAACCTGACGCCCTCGGTATCGCCGAAACCGAGTCCGGGAGCGCAAAACATGAAAACGAGGCCCGACGCCCTCGGTACCGCTGACACCGAGTCCGGGAGCGCAAAAGATGAAAATGGGACCTAACGCCCTCGGTACCGCCGAAAAAGAGTCCGGGAGCGCAAAACATGAAAACGGGACCCGACGCGCTCGGTACAAACGAAAACGGGTCCAGGAGCACAAAACATATAAACGGGACCCAACGCCCTCAGTACGGCCGAAAATGAGTCCGGCAGCGCAAAACATGAAAACGGGACTCGACGCGCTCGGGACTAACGAAAAAGGTGTCCGGGAGCGCAAAACATAAAAACGGGACCCGACGCCTCAACACTAACGAAAACGGGTCCGGGAGCGGAAAACATGAAAAAGGGACACGACGCCGTCACTACCGCCGAAAATGAGTCCGGGAGCGCAAAACATGAAAACTGTACCCGACGCGCTCAACACTAACGAAAACGGGTCCGGGAGCGCAAAACAGAAAAACGAGACTCAACGCACTCGAAACCGCCGAAAATGAGTCCGGGAGCGCAAAACATAAAATCGGGACCCGACGCCCTCGCTATCGTCGAAAATGCGTCCGGAGCGCAAAACATGAAAACGGAACCGACGCCCTCGCACCGCCGAAATTGAGCCCTGGAGCGCAAAACATGAAAACGGGACCCGACGCCCTCGTCGAAAATATTCGGAGCGCAAAACGATTCGGGAGCGAAAAACATGATAACGGGACCGACGCGCTCGATCGCCGAAACGGTCCGGGAGCGCAAAACATGAAAACGGGACCGACGCCACGGTCGGTCCGGGAGCGCAAAACATGAAAACGGGACCGGGAGCGCGAGAAAACATCCGTGAGCGCAAATGAAAACGAGACCCGATGCTCTTGGTTCCGCCGAAAATGCGTCTTGGAGCGCAAAACATGAAAACGGGACCCGACACCATCGGTACCGCCCAAAATGGGTTTGAGAGCGCAAAACATGAAAACGGGAACCGACGCCGTCGGTACCGCAAAAAATGGGTTCGGGAGCGCAAAACAAGAAAACGGGACTCGACGCCTTCGGTATCGCCGAAAATGAGTCCGGGAGCGCAAAACATAAAATCGAGATCCGACGCCCTCGCTATCGCCAAAAATGTGTCCGGTAGCGCAAAACATGAAAATGGGACCCGACGCGCTCAACTCTAACGAAAACGGGTCCGGGAGCGCAAAACATAAAAAAGAGACTCAACGCCCTCGAAACCGCCGAAAATGAGTCCGGAGCGCAAAACATGAAATCGGGACCCAACGTCGTTGGTACCGTCGAAAATGGGTCCGGGAGCGCAAAACAAGAAAATGGGACCCGACACCCTTGGTACCGCCGAAAATGAATCATGGAGCGCAAAACACGAAAACGAGACCCGACGGCCTCGGTACCGTCGAAAATGCGTCCGGAAGCGCAAAACATGAAAACGGGACCCGATGCCATCGGTACCGCCGAAAATGGGTCCGGGAGCGCAAAACAAGAAAACGGGAACAGACGCCGTCGCACCGCAAAAACCGGGTCCGGGAGCGTAAAACTAGAAAACGGGACTGGACGCCCTCGGTACCGCCGAAAATGAGTCCGGGAGCGTAAAACAAAAAATCGGGACTCGACGCCCCCGGTATCGCCGAAAACGAGTCTTGGAGCGCAAAACATGAAAACCGCACCCGACGCCGTTGGTACCGTGGAAAAAGGGGTCCGAGAGCGAAAAACATGAAAATTGGACCGATGCCCTCGGTACCGCTGAAAACGAGTCCGAGAGCGCAAAACATGAAAACGGTACCCGACGCCGCCGGTACCGCCGAAAATGGGTCCGGGAGCACAAAACATGAAAACGGAAGACATGAAAACGGGACATCGAAATCGAGTTCGGGAGCGCAAAAATTAAGAACGGAACCCGACGCCCTCGCCGCCGAAACCGAGTCCGGGAGCGCAAACCGGGAGTCCCCGAGCGCAAAACATGAAAAAAACATATAAACGGGACACGCTCGAACTCTAACAAAAAAACATGAAAACGGGTCGGGAGCGCAAAACAAGAAAATGAGACTCGACGCGCCCTCGAAACCACGACGCCGAAAATACGAGAGTCCGGGAGCGCAAAACATGAAAACGGGACCAAACGTCGTTGGTACCGTCGAAAATGGGACTCCGCCCTCGGGAGCGCAAAAGTCGGGAGCGCAAAACATGAAAACGGGACCAAACGACGTTGGTACCCGAAAATGCGGAAAACGGGACCGTCGAAAACAAATCATGGAGCGCAAAAAATGAAAACGAGACCAGACGGCCTCGGTACCGCCGAAAATGCGGCCGGGAGCGCAAAACATGAAAACGGGACCCGACGCCATCGGTACCGCCCAAAATGTTTTCGGGAGCGCAAAACAAGAAAACGGGAATCGACGCCGACGGTACCGCAAAAAACGGTTCCGGGAGCGTAAAACGAGAAAACGGGACTGGACGCCCTCGTTACCGCCGAAAATGAGTCCGGGAGCGCAAAACATAAAATCGGGACTCGACGCCCCCGATATCGCCGAAAACGAGTCCGGGAGCGCAAAACATGAAAACGGAACCCGACGCCCTCGGTACCGCCGAAATCGAGTCTTGGAGCGCAAAACATGAAAACCGCACTCGACGCCCTCGGTAACGCCGAAAATGAGTCATGGAGCGCAAAATATGATAACGGGACTCGATGCCTCGGTACTGTCGAAAACGGTTCCGGGAGCGCAAAACATGAAAACGAACCCGACGCCCTCGGTACCGCCGAAATTGAGTCTTGGAGCGCAAAACATGAAAACAGCACCCGACGCCGTCGGTACCGTGGAAAAAGGGGTCCGAGAGCGAAAAACATGAAAATGGGACCTGATGCCCTCGATACCGCCGAAAATGAGTCCGGGAGCGCAAAACATGAAAACGATACCCGACGCCGCCGGTACCGCCGAAAACGGGTCCGGGAGCACAAAACATGAAAACGAAACCCGTCACCGTCGGTACCATCGAAATCGAGTTCGGGAGCGCAAAAATTAAGAACGGAACCCGACGCCCTCGGTACCGCCGAAACCGAGTCCGGGAGCGCAAAACATGAAAACGAGGCCCGACGCCCCCATTACCGCTGACACCGAGTCCGGGAGCGCAAAACATGAAAACGGGACCTAACGCCCTCGGTACCGCCGGAAAAGAGTCCGGGAGCGCAAAACATGAAAACGTGACCCGACGCGCTCGGTACAAACGAAAACGGGTCCAGGAGAAGAAAACATATAAACAGGACCCGACAAAACCGTCGAAAATGAGTCCGGGAGCGCAAAACATTAAAACGGGACCCAACGTCGTTGGTACTGTCGAAAATGGGTCCGGGAGCGCAAAACAAGAAAACGGGACCCGACACCCTTGGTACCGCCGAAAACGAATCATGGAGTTCAAAACATGAAAACGAGACCAGACGGCCTTGGTACCGCCGAAAATGCGGCCTGGAGCGCAAAAAGAAAACGGGACCGACGCCAAGTATGCCCAAAATGGGTCCGGGAGCGCAAAAAAAGAAAACGGGAACCGACGCCGTCGTTACCGTAAAAACCGGGTCCGGGAGCGTAAAACAAGAAAACGGGACTTGACGCCCTCGGCACCGCCGAAAATGAGTCCGGGAGCGCAAAACATAAAATCGGGACCCGACGCCCTCGCTATCGCCGAAATCGAGTCTTGGAGCGCAAAACATGAAAACGGGACTAGACGCCCTCGGTACAGTCAAGAACGATTTCGGGAGCGAAAAACATGATAACGGGACCAGACGCCGTCGGTATCGCGAAAACCGGGTCCGGGAGCGCAAAACATGAAAACAGGACCCGACACAGTCGGTAGCGCCGAAAACGGGTCCGGGAGCGCAAAACATGAAAACGAGACCCGACGCCCTTGGTTCCGCCGAAAATGCGTCTTGGAGCGCAAAACATGAAAACGGGACCCGACGCCATCGGTACCGCCCAAAATGGGTCTGAGAGCGCAAAACATGAAAACGGGAACCGACGCCGTCGCTACCCCAAAAATGGGTTCGGGAGCGCAAAACAAGAATACGGGACTCGACGCCCTCGGTACCGCCGAAAATGAGTAAGGGAGCGAACAACATAAAATCGGGATCCGACACCATCGCTATCGCCGAAAATGAGTCCGGGAGCGCAAAACATGGGAACGGGTCCGGGAGCGCAAAACATGGGAATGGGAACGGGTCCCGACGCGCTCAACTCTAACGAAAACGGTTCCGGGAGCGCAAAACATAAAAACGAGACTCAACGCCCTCAAAACCGCCGAAAATGAGTCCGGGAGCGCAAAACATGAAAACGGTACCCGACGCCGCCGGTACCGCCGAAAACGGGTCCGGGAGCACAAAACATGAAAACGGAACCCGACGCCGTCGGTACCATCGAAATCGTGTTCGGGAGTTCCGCCGAAAAAGTGTCCAGGAGCGCAAAACATGAAAACGGGACACAACGCGCTCGGTACTAACGAAAACGAGTCCGGGAGCGCAAAACATGAAAATGGGACCCGACGTCGTCGGTGCCGCCGAAAACGGGTCCGGGAGTGCAAAACATGAAAACGGGACACGATGCCCTCGGTACCGCGGAAAATGGGTCCGGGAGTGCAAAACATCATAACGAGTCCCGACGCCCTCGGAACCGCCGAAAATGAGTCCGAGAGCGCAAAACATGAAAACGGGACCCGGCGTCGTTGGTACGCCAAAAATGGTTCCGGGAGCGCAAAACAAGAAAACGAGACCCGAGGCCATCGGTACCACCGAGAATGAGTCCGGGAGCGCAAAACATGAAAATGATACCCGACGACGTCGGCACCGTCGAAAACGAGTTCGGGAGCGCAAAACATGAAAACGGAACCTGACTCCCACGATAGCGTCGAAACCGAGTCCGGGAGCGCAAAACATGAAAAGGAGGCCAGACACCCTCGGTACAGCCGACACTGAGTCCGGGAGCGCAAAACATAAATACGGGACCCGACACCCTCAGTACCGCCGAAAAAGTGTCCGGGAGCGCAAAACATGAAAACGGGACACAACGCGCTCGGTACTAACGAAAACGGGTCCGGGAGCGCAAAACATGAAAATGGGACCCGACGCCGTCGGTGCCGCCGAAATCGGGTCCGGGAGCGCAAAACATTAAAACGGGACCCGATGCCCTCGATACCGCTGAAATCGGGTCCGGGAGCGCAAAACATGAAAATTGGACCCAACGCCCTCGGTACCGCCGACACCGAGTCCGGGAGCGCAAAATTTAAAAACGGGACCCGACGCCGGCGGTATGGCCGAAAATGAGTCCGGGAGCGCAAAACATGAAAACAAGGCCTGACGCCCTCGATACCGCCGACACTGAGTCCGGGAGCGCAAAACATAAATACAGGACCCGACGCCCTGAGTACCGCCGAAAAAGAGTCCGGGAGCGCAAAACATGAAAACTGGACACAACGCACTCGGTTCTAACGAAAACGGGTCCGGGAGTGCAAAACATGAAAATGGGACCCGACGGTGTCGGTGCCGCCGAAAACGGGTCTGGGAGCGCAAAATATGAAAACGGGACCCGATGCCCTCGATACTGCAGAAAATGAGTCTAGTAGCGCAAAACATGAAAAATTAACCCAACGCCCTCGGTACCGCCGACACCGAGTCCGGGAGCGAAAAACAAAAAAAGGCGACCCGACGCCCTCAGTACCACCGAAAAAGAGTCCGGGAGCGCAAAACATGAAAACGGGACACAGGTCCGGGAGCGCAAAACATGAAAAAAAGGCTCGACGCCCTCGGTACCGCCGACACCGAGTCCGGGAGCGCAAAACATAAATACGGAACCCTACGCCCTGAGTATGGCACTGGGAGCTCAAAACATGAAAATGGGACCCAACGCCGTCGGTGCCGCCGAAACCGGGTCCGGGAGCGCAAAACGTGAAAACGATACCTGATGCCCTCGATACCGCTGAAAATGAGTCTAGTAGCGCAAAACATGAAAAAATGAGTCTAGTGCGGACTCGGTACCGCCGACACCGAGTCCGGGAGCGCAAAATATAAAAATGGGACCCGACGCTCTCACTATCACCGAAAAAGAGTCCGGGAGCGCAAAACATGAAAACAGGACATGACGCGCTCGGTACTAACGAAAACGGCTCCGATAGCGCAAAACATAAAAACGGGACCCGACGCCGTCGGTATCGCCGAAGTCGGGTCCGGGAGCGCAAAACATGAAAATGAGACCCGACGCCATCGGTACCGACGAAAACGGGTCCGGGAGCGCAAAACATAAAAATGGGTCTGGGAGTGCAAAACATGAAAATGGGACCGGATCTACGCCGGTCGGGAGTGCGCATGAAAACGGGTCCGGGAGCGCAAAACATGAAAACGGGACCCGATGCCCTCGATACTGCTGAAAATGAGTCTAGTAGCGCAAAACATGAAAAATGGACCCAACGCCCTCGGTACCGCCGCCACCGAGTCCGGGAGCGAAAAACATAAAAAGGGGACCTAACTGCCAGTACCGACGAAAAAGAGTACGGGAGCGCAAAACATGAAAACGGGACACGACGCGCTCGGTACTAACGAAAACAAGTCCGGGAGCGCAGAACATAAAAACGGGACCCGACACCGTCGGTTCGTCGGAAATTAGTCCGGGAGCGTAAAACAAGAAAACGAATCAGACGCCGTCGGTACCGGCGAAGACGGTCCGCCGAAAACGGGTCCGGGAGCGCAAGACATGAAAACGAGACCCGACGCCCTCGGTACCGGCGAAGACTGGTCCAGGAGCGCAAAACATGAAAACGGGACCCGACGCCGTCGGTACCGCCGAAAACGAGTCCGGAAGCGCAAAACATGAAAGTGGTACCGGACGCCGTCGATATCGCCGAAAACGGGTCCGGGAGCGCAAAACATGAAAACGGGACCCGACGCCCTCGGTGATGCCAAAAATGGGTCCACGAGCGCAAAACATGAAAACGGCTCCGGGAGCGCAAAACATAAAAACGGGACCCGACGCCGTCGGTATCGCCGAAAATGGGTCCGGGAGCGCAAACATGAAAACGGGACCGACGCCGTCGGAACCGTCGAAAATGATTCCGGGAGCGCAAAACATGAAAACGGGACCCTGCGTCGTTGGTACCGCCAAAAATGAGTCCTGGAGCGCAAAACATGAAACGGGACCCGACGCCCACGCTACCGCTGAAAACGAGTCCTCGAGGGCAAAATATGAAAACCGCACCCGACGCTCTCGGTACCGCCGAAAATTAGTCCGGGAGCGCAAAACAAGAAAACGGAACCAGACGCCGTCGGTATCGCCGAAAACGGGTCCTAGAGCGCAAAACATGAAAACGAGAACCGACGCCCTCGGTACCGTCGAAGACGGGTCCGGGAGCGTAAAACATGAAAACGGGACCCGACGCGTCGTCAATCGCCGCCGAAACGGTCCGGAGCGCAAAACATGAAAACGGTATCGAACGCCGTCGAGCACGCGCCGAAAACGGTCCGGGAGCGCAAAACATGAAAACGGACCCGACGCCCCGTGCGCACCGTGAAAACGAGTCCGGGAGCGTAAACATGAAAACGGCACCCGACCCGCCCCTGCATGCGCCGAAACCGTGTCCTAGAGAGAAAAACATGAAAACCGCACCCGACGCCCTCGGTACCGCCGAAAATGAGTCCGGGAGAGCAAAACATGAAAACGGAACCCGACGCCCTCGCTACCGCCGAAACCGAGTCCGGGAGCGCAAAACATAAAAACGGTACCCGACGCCGTCGCTACCGCCGAAAACGGGTCCGGGAGAGAAAAACATGAAAACGGGACCCGACGCCCTCGGTAATGGAAAAAATGGGTCCACGAGCGCAAAACATGAAAACGGGACACGACGCCCTCGGTACCGCCGAAAACGAATCCGGGAGCGCAAAACATGAAAACGGGACCCGACGCCCTTGTTACCGTCGAGAACGGGTCCGGGAGCGCAAAACATGAAAACGGGACACGACGCCCTCGGTACCGCCGAAAATGAGCCCGGGAGTTCAAAACATGAAAACGGGACCAGACGCCGTCGCTACCGCCAAAAACTGGTCCGGGAGCGAAAAACATTAAAACGGAACCTTACGACCTCGGTACCGCCGAAACCGAGTCCGGGAATGCAAAACATGAAAACGAGGTCTGCCGCCCGCGGTACCGCCGACACCGAGTCCGGGAGCGCAAAACATAAAAACAGGACCCAACACCCTCGGTACCGCCGATAAAGAGTCCGGGAGCGCAAAACATCAAAACGACACCCGACGCGCTCGGCATGAACGAAAATTGGTCCGGGAGCACAAAACATAAAAACGGGACCCGACGCCCTCAGTACCGCCGAAAATGAGTCCGGGAGCGCAAAACATGAAAACAGGACCCGACGCCCTCGGTACCGCTGAAAACGAGTTCTAGAGGGCAAAATATGAAAACCGCACCCGACGCTCTCGGTACTGCCGAAAATTAGTCCGGGAGCGCAAAACAAGAAAACGAGACCAGATGCCCTCGGTACCGCCGAAAATGAGTCTGGGAGCGCCAAACATGAAATGGGACCCAACGCCGTCGGTGCCGCCGAAACCGGGTCCGGGAGCGCAAAACATGAAAACGGGAGCCGATGCCCTCGATATCGCCGAGCGTGTTCGTGAAAATTAGTCTAGTAGCGCAAAACACGAAAAATGGACCCAACGCGCTCGGTACCGCCGACACCGATTCCGGGAGCGCAAAACATAAAAATGGGACCCGACGCCCTCAGTACCGTCGAAAAAGAGTCCGGGAGCGCAAAAAATGAAAACGGGACACAACGCGCTCTGTACTAACGAAAACGGGTCCGGGAGCGCAAAACATCAAAACGGGACCCGACACCATCGGTATTGCCGAAAATGGGTCCGGTAGCGCAAAACATGAAAACAGGACCCGGCGCCGTCGGTACTACCAAAAATTGGTCCGGGAGGGCAAAATAAGAAAACGGGACCCGACACCCTTGGTACCGCCGAAAATGAGTCCGGAGCGCAAAACATGACACGGGACCCGACGCCCTCGGTACCGCCGAAAATGAGTCCAGGAGTGAAAAACATGAAAACGGCCCGACGCCATCGGTACCGCCGAAAACGGGTCCGGGAGCGCAAAACATGAAAACGGTACCTGACGCCGTCCGTACCGCCGAAAACGGGTCCGGGAGCGCAAAACATGAAAACGGGACCCGACGCCCTCGGTAATGCCAAAAATGGGTCCACGAGCGCAAAGCATGAAAACGGGTCCGGGAGCGCAAAACATAAAAACGGGACCCGACGCCGTCGGTATCGCTGAAAATGGGTCCGAGAGCGCAAACATGAAAACGGGACCCGACGCCATCGGAACCGTCGAAAATGATTCCAGGAGCGCAAAACATGAAAACGGGACCCGGCGACGTTGGTACCGCCAAAAATGAGTCCGGGAGGGCAAAACATGAAAACCGCACGCGACGCCCTCGGTACCGCCGAAAATTAGTCCGGGAGCGCAAAATAAGAAAACGGAACCAGACGCAGTCGGTATCGCCGAAAATGGGTCCGGGAGCGCAAAACATGAAAACGAGACCCGACGCCCTCGGTACCGTCGAAGACGAGTCCGGGTGCGCAAAACATGAAAATGGGACCCGACGCCGTCGGTACCGCCGAAAACGAGTCCGGAGCGCAAAAGATGAAAACGGTACCGGACGCCGTCGGTACCGCCGAAAACGGGTCCGGGAGCGCAAAACATGAAAACCACACCCTACGCCCGAGGTACCGTCGAAAATTAGTCGGGAGCGCAAAACAAGAAAACGGAACCAGACGCCGTCGGTATCGCCGAAAACGGATCCGGGAGTGCAAAACATGAAAACGAGACCCGACGCCCTCCGTTCTGTCGAGATCGGGTCCGGGAGCAAAACATGAAAACGAGACCCGACGCCCTCGGTACCACCGAGAATTAGTCCGTAGCGCAAAACATGAAAACGGGACCCAACGCCCTCGGTACCTCCGAAACCGAGTTCGGGATCGCAAAACATGAAAATGAGGCCCGACGCCCTCGGTACCGCCGACACCGAGTCCGGGAGCGCAAAACATAAATACGGGACCCAACGCCCTCAGTACCGCCGTAAAAGTGTCCGGGAGCGCAAAACATGAAAAATGGACCCAACGTCGTCGGTACCGCCGAAAAGGGGTCCGGGAGTGCAAAATATGAAAACGGGACCCGACGCCGTCGGTACCGCGGAAAATGGGTCCAGGAACGCAAAACACGATAACGAGACCCGACGCCTCTGTACCGCCGAAAACGGGTCCGCGAGCGCAAAATATGAAAACGGGACCCGACACCGTTGGTACCGCGGAAAATGGGTCCGGGAGCACAAAACATGATGACGAGACCCGACGTCCTCGGAACCGCCGAAAATGAGTCCGGGAGCGCAAAACATGAAAACGGGACCCGCGCCGTTGGTACCGCCGAAAATGGGTCCGGGAGCGCAAAACATGAAAACGAGAACTGACACCCTCGGTACCGCCGACAATGAGTCCTGGAGCGCAAAACATGACAACGATACCCGACGACGTCGGCACCGTCGAAAACGAGTTCGGGAGCGAAAAACATGAAAACGGAACCCGACGCCCACGGTTCCGCCGAAACCGAGTCTGAGAGCGCAAAACATGAAAAGGAGGCCTGACGCCCTCGGTACCGCCGACACCGAGTCCGGGAGCGCAAAACATAAATACGGGACCCGACGCCCTCATTACCGCCGAAAAAGTGTCCGGGAGCGCAAAACATGAAAACAGGACACAACGCACTCGGTACTAACGAAAATGGTTTCGGGAGCGCAAAATATGAAAATGGGAATGGGACCCGACGCCGTCGGTGCCGCCGAAAACGGGTCCGGGAGCACAAAACATGAAAACGGGATCCGATACCCTCGATACCGATGAAATGAGTCTAGTAGCGCAAAACACAAAAAACGGACCCAACGCCCTCGGTATCGCCGACACCGAGTCCGGGAGGGCAAAACATAAAAACGGGACCGGACGCCCTCATTACCGCCGAAAAAGAGTCCAGGAGCGCAAAATAAGAAAACGGGACACGACGCGCTCGGTACTAACGAAAACGGGTCCGGGAGCGCAAAACATAAAAACGGGACCCGACGCCGTCGATATGGCCGAAAACGAGTCCGAGTGCGCAAAACATGAAAAAAAGGCCCGACGCCCTCGGTACCGCCGACACCGAGTCCGGGAGCGCAAAACATAAATACGGAACCCTACGCCCTGAGTACCGCCAAAAAAGTGTCTGGGAGCGCTAAACATGAAAACGGGACACGACGCGCTCGGTTCTAACGAAAACGAGTTCGGGAGCTCAAAACATGAAAATGGGACCCAACGCCGTCGGTGCCGCTGAAAACGGGTCCGGAGCGCAAAACATGAAAACGGAACCTGATGCCCTCGATACCGCTGAAAATGAGTCTAGTAGCGCAAAACATGAAAAATGGACCCAACGCGCTCGGTACCGCCGACACCGAGTCCGGGAGCGCAAAATATAAAAATGGGACCCGACGCCCTCAGTACCGCCGAAAAAGAGTGCGGGAGCGCAAAATATGAAAACGGGACACGACGCGCTCGGTACTAACGAAAACGGCTCCGGCAGCGCAAAACATAAAAACGGGACCCGATGCCGTCGGTATCGCCGAAGACGGGTCCTGATGGCGATCAAGTCATGGCAGGTCTACAGGTGAACAATCATGATCAAGGAAGCAAGTTCTGGACCAGTTCTCAGTTTGAAGAACCAGGCCCAAGTCATATTTACAATTAATTTACGAAACAGCAGCTCTCTGGACATATTCGTACTGGGCTAGTATTTTGGGCATAACTCTCTCATAATAACTCGGATTTGGGTGATTCAAATTTCTGTGATCAGATGATGAAATGGACTATCTTTTTTGTGTTTTGAGTTTCTCCAGATTCCAGAGTCTTCTTGGTCAAAACCTCGTGTCAAGTGAGCGTGGTTACTGAGGAGCCAGCCAGCATTTAGTTTCTTGGAACTTGTCTTTTGAGTCTTTCTATGTTTTAATTATATTTTGGAATTAGCAGTAGTAGTTAATGTTGTTTTTATTGTGTTTTGATATTTGCAAAAATAGTTAAGGAGTTATTAATTAGTAGGAAGTTTCTAGAGTTGAGTTGTATGGCTATATAAAGCCTAATTTCTGAATGTAAACTCACTTGTTGAATTATTATGAAAAAGTTTATCTTGAGTTGAGTTTATCTCCTCTTTTATCCTGCTGTGAGTTGAGAGTATCCTCCAGTTGTGATTTTTATAGTTGAACGTGTGCGTGTCCTTGGACGATTCATAGCTCGAACGCTATCAGTTGGTATCAGAGCAGCAGGCGAAGGATGGTGCGACGTAGTGCTCGTGTCAATCCTCCTGAAGGCAACCAGCAAGCCGATCGAGATATTGAGTTGAAAGAGTTGAGGCAGCATGTGCAACAACTCCAAGAGCGTCTAGCGCGCGTGGAGGCCGCTGGGAACAACCGCGATGATTCCTATCGTGGCTCAGATGGCGAAACTTATGGTGACGATGATGCGGAGTTCAACCCCTTCCACGACAACCACACCTTGGTGTCTAGTGATGAAGAGGCTCTCCATCAAAATCACACCCGAAGGAACCAGCAATTTCGACGGGCTTTTGATCTAAAAGCGGATATTCCGGTGTACGAAGGGCGCATACAACCCGATGAGTTCATAGATTGGCTCAATACGGTTGAACGTGTCTTTGAGTACCAAGATGTCCCTGAGGAAGAGAAGGTGAAGATTGTTGCCATCAAATTGAAGAAGCATGCATCTATTTGGTGGGAGCAGTTGAAAATGAAGCGAGCCCGTGAGGGTAAGCAAAAAATCAGAACATGGGAAAAGATGGTGAAAGAGTTGCGAAAGAAGTTTCTGCCGGAAGGGTACTTGCAAGAGGTCTTTCTTCAACTTCATGGTTTTGTTCAAAGTGATAAAACCGTGGAAGATTACACCGAGGAACTTGATCACCTCATGTTGAAGTGTGGCGTTGTTGAGCCCGAAGAACAAACCATTGCACGATATCTTCGTGGCCTTCGCAAGGAGATTCATGATGTGGTAACTTTACAACCCTTTATCTCTTATCATGATGTTTTTAAGCTTGCCACAAAAGTTGAAAAACAACTCAAGGAGAAAGAAGTCAGAAAAACAACGAGCTTTGGTGGTAGCCGAGTTCTCAATCGAGGCTATCCAACAAGCCATGGGAACAGTACGCAATCAGCCAAACCAACATCAAGTGTTGTGGCCAAATTTTCAGCCAAAACCGCAACCGCAGGACCCTCTAAACCAGCCCCTAAAGCTGTTCAATGCTATCGGTGTAAAGGGTACGGTCACATCATGTCCGAGTGCCCAAACCAGCGGTATTTACCATTGTTGAAGAACCCCTAGAAGAGGAGCAAACAGATTTTGATTCTCCACCCGTGTTTGATGAGGCAGCAGATGAGGAGGATGTCATTTATGGAGATACGGGTGAGATGTTGGTGATTAGGTGTGTGCTTTGAATTCCGGTCCCGTTCAAGATGATGTGTGGCTCCGTAACAATATCTTCCATACACGATGCACCTCTCATGGGAAGGTATGCGATGTTATCATTGATAGCGGGAGTTGTGAGAATGTTGTTTCTGAAATTATGGTACAAAAGTTGCCGCTTAAAACTGAAAAGCACCCAAAACCGTACAAACTCTCTTGGTTGGAAAAGGGTAAATGTGTGCAAGTTGACCAGCGTTGTTTGGTTAATTTTTCTATTGGTGAGAAGTACCGAGATGAGGTATGGTGTGATGTAGTTCCTATGGATGCTTGTCATTTACTTTTGGGGAGGCCTTGGCAGTTTGATAGAAAGGTACACCATGACGGTTTTAAAAACACTTATTCTTTTGAGTGAATGGTGCTAAGATTACTTTGGGTCCTTCTAGAATGGAAATGAAATCTAAACCAGCCCTCAAGGATAGCAATTTCGTTCTCTCAAAATCTGAATTTACTGAAATTTTTGAAGAATCCCAAATAGCCTTTGCATTGGTGGTGAAAGAAGTTAAGGGTGACAGAAGTACTCTAATACCCGGACCAGTGGTACCTTTACTTGAACAATTTCGAACCTTGTTCCGGATGAAATTCCAGCGAGTTTACCTCCAATGAGGAGTGTGCAACACTTTGCATAGATTTTGTTCCCGGTGCGGTTTTGCCAAACAAAGCGACCTACCGAATGAACCCAACGAGAAAATGCCGAGTTGCGGCGGCAAGTAGATGAGTTGTTGAGAAAGGGTTTGGTGCGTGAAAGCATGAGTCCTTGTGCGGTTCCGGCCTTGCTTGTGCCAAAGAAAGATGGTTCTTTTTGCATGTGTGTGGATAGTAGAGCGGTCAACAAGATTACTATCAAGTATCGCTTCCCTATTCCTCGTCTAGATGACATGCTAGATCGGCTCCATGGTGCTAGTGTGTTTTCAAAGATTGATCTTAGAAGTGGGTACCATCGATTCGTATGAGGCCTGGTGATGAATGAAAGACGGCATTTAAGACCCGTGATGGATTGTTTGAGTGGTTGGTGATGCCATTCGGACTCTCTAATGCTCCTAGTACTTTTATGAGAATAATGAATTTAGTGTTTAAGTCTTTTATTGGCAGATTTGTGGTGGTCTATTTTGATGACATACTCGTGTATAGCACGGGTAAAGAAGAGCATTTGGAACACCTTCGCCAAGTCTTTGAAGTGCTAGCTGAACAGAAACTCTACATCAACCTCAAGAAGTGCGAGTTCCTAACCAGCAACTTGGTGTTTCTAGGCTATGTGGTTTCAGCTGAGGGTATTCATGTTGATCCTTCTAAGGTGGATGCAATTGTTTCATGGCCAACACCAACCAACATTCACGATGTGAGGAGTTTTCATGGACTGGCCTCATTTTATCGCCGGTTCATTCGAGATTTCAGCACTCTTGTCTCTCCAATCACCGAGTGCTTGAAAGGAGGAGTATTCAAATGGACAAAGGAAGCTGAAAAGAGCTTTCAACTCATCAAGGAGAAGATGACAGCAGCCCCAATTCTTACTTTGCCCAACTTTGAGAATATTTTTGAGCTTGAATGTGATGCATCTGGTGTTGGCATTGGTGCGGTTCTCAATCAAGAAGGTCGACCTATTGCCTTCTTTAGTGAAAAGCTTTCAGATTCACGTAAGAACTACACTACATATGACAAGGAGTTCTATGCAATTGTCCGAGCTCTTGGGCATTGGAGACACTACCTCATTTCCAAGGAGTTCATTCTCTACTCCGACCATGAGGCGCTGAAGTTCATAAATGGGCAGCACAAGCTCAAACCAAGGCATGCAAGGTGGGTGGAATTTTTACAAGGCTACACATTCCACATCAAGCATAAAAGTGGTGCTTCAAATCAAGTGGCGGATGCTTTAAGTAGGAGGCATTCTTTGCTGTCCACAATGAAGGTAAATGTTCTTGGGTTTGAAGTGATCAAGGAGTTGTATTCTGATGATGAGTTCTTTGGCACGATAAAAGCTGAATGTGCAAAAGGGCCATATAAAGAATTTATGGTGAATGATGGATATATTTTCTATGGCAACCGTTTGTGCGTACCGAATTGTTCTTTGAGGTGGCAGATCATTAAAGAGGTTCATGATGGTGGGTTAAGTGGTCATTTTGGACGAGATAAAACTGGTGCATTACTCCAAGACCGTTTCTATTGGCCTAAAATGATGAAGGATGTGAACCATTACATTTTGAGATGTAGAACTTGCCATCTAGCAAAAACAAAGTCTCAAAATTCTGGACTTTACACTCCCCTTCCTGTTCCTAATGCACCGTGGGAAGATGTGAGCATGGACTTTGTGATGGGATTGCCCCGAACTCAACGCAGCAAAGATTCAATCATGGTGGTGGTTGATCGGTTCTCTAAAATGGCGCACTTTGTTCCTTGTGCAAAAACGATGGATGCCACTAACATAGCTGATCTTTATTTCAAGGAGATAGTGAAGTTGCATGGCATTCCAAATACCATAACATCGACGAGACCCGAAGTTTGTTGGGCATTTTTGGAGAACACTTTGGCGTAAGATGGGTACAAAGTCTGCGATTTAGTTCGACCTATCATCCTCAAACCGATGGCCAAACGAGATTGTGAATCGGAGTTTGGGCAATCTGTTGAGAAGCTTGGTGGGTGATAACATACGCCAATGGGACCTTGTTCTACCTCAAGTTTGAATTCGCTTACAACGGGTCCAACGACAAGACGACGGGTAAAAGCCCTTTTGAAGTGGTGTATGGATGCAATCCAAAGACTCCTCTTGATCTTGTATCATTGCCAATCAGCCATAGCTATAGTGGAGATGCAGATGAGCGTGCTAAAGCAATCAAGGACTTGCATGAACAAGTCAGCAAGAGGATTGAGAAGCAAAATCAGAAGTATGAAAGACAAGCTAACAAGCACCGAAGGGCTGTGATTTTCAAAGAAGGTGATCTTGTGTGGGTGCATTTAAGCAAGGAGAGATTTCCACCTAGGCGCAATGCAAAGCTCAAGCACCGTGGTGATGGACCGTTTAAAATCTTGCAGCGCATAGGTGACAATGCTTACAAGGTGGAGCTTCCCGGAGATTATGGTGTTTCATCCACATTCAATGTGAAGGATCTTTCTCCATACCATGGCGAAAATGAGCCGAACTCGTGGGCGAGTTCTTTTCAACCGGGGGAGAATGATGGCGATCAAGTCATGGCAGGTCTACAGGTGAACAATCATGATCAAGGAAGCAAGTTCTGGACCAGTTCTCAGTTTGAAGAACCAGGCCCAAGTCATATTTACAATTAATTTACGAAACAGCAGCTCTCTGGACAGATTCGTACTGGGCCAGTATTTTGGGCATAACTCTCTCATAATAACTCACATTTGGGTGATTCAAATTTCTGTGATCAGATGATGAAATGGACTATCTTTTTTGTGTTTTGCGTTTCTCCATATTCCAGAGTCTTCTTGGTCAAAACCTCGTGTCAAGTGAGCGTGTTTACTGAGGAGCCAGCCAGCATTTAGTTTCTTGGAACTTGTCTTTTGAGTCTTTCTATGTTTTAATTATATTTTGGAATTAGCAGTAGTAGTTAATGTTGTTTTTATTGTGTTTTGATATTTGCAAAAATAGTTTAGGAGTTATTAATTAGTAGGAAATTTCTAGAGTTGAGTTGTATGGCTATATAAAGCCTAATTTCTGAATGTAAACTCACTTGTTGAATTATTATGAAAAAGTTTATCTTGAGTTGAGTTTATCTCCTCTTTTATCCTGCTGGTGAGTTGAGAGTATCCTCCAGTTGTGATTTTTATAGTTGAACGTGTGCGTGTCCTTGGACGATTCATAGCTCGAACGCTATCAGGTCCGGGAGCGCAAAACATGAAATTGAGACCCGACGCCGTCGGTACCGTCGAAAACGGGTCCAGGAGCGTAAAACATAAAAACGGTACCCGACGCCGTCAGTACCGTCGAAAACGGGTCCGGGAGCGCAAAACATGAAAACGGGACCCGACGCCCTCGATAATGCAAAAAATGGGTCCACGAGCGTAAAACATGAAAACGGGACACGACGCCCTCGGTACCGCAGAAAATGAGTCCGGGAGCGCAAAACATGAAAACGGGACCAGACACCGTCGCTACCGTCGAAAACGAGTCCGGGAGCGCAAAACATGAAAACGGGACCCGACGCCCTCGGTACCGCCGAAAATGAGTCCGGGGGTGCAAAACATGAAAACGGGACCAGACGCCCTCGGTACCGCCGAAAACGAGTCCGGGAGCGCAAAGCATGAAAATGAGGTCCGACGCCCTCGGTACCGCCGACACCGACTCCGGGAGCGCAAAACATAAAAACGGGACCCAACGCCCTCGGTACCGCCAAAAAAGAGTTCGGGAGCGCAAAACATCAAAACAGGACCCGACGCGCTCGGTACGAACGAAAACTAGTTCGGGAGCACAAAACATAAAATCGGGACCCGACGCTCTCAGTACCGCCGAAAATGAGTCCGGGAGCGCAAAACATGAAAACGGGACCCGACGCGCTCGGTACTAACGAAAACGGGTTCGGGAGCGCAAAACATAAAAACGGGACCCGAAGCCGTCGATATCGCCGAAAATGGATCCGGGAGCGCAAACAAGAATACGAGACCCGATGCCCTCGGTGCCGCCGAAAATGAGTCTAGGAGCGCAAAACATGAAAATGGGACCCGACGCCGTCGGTGCTGCCGAAAACGGGACCCGATGCCCTCGATACCGCTGAAAATGAATCTAATAGCGCAAAACATGAAAAATGGACCCAACGCCGTCGGTACCGCCGAAAAGAGGCCCCGAAACGCAAAATATGAAAACGGACCCGACGCCGTCGGTACCGCGGAAAATGGGTCCGGGAGCGCAAAACATGATAACGAGACCCGACGCCTCGGTACCGCCGAAAACGGGTGCGCGAGCACAAAACATGAAAACGAGACCCGACGCCCTCGGAACCGTCGAAAATGATTTCGGGAGCGCAAAACATGAAAACGGGACCCGACGCCGTAGTTACCGCCAAAAATGGGTCCGGGAGTGCAAAACAAGAAAACGGGACCCAACACCCTTGGTACCGCCGAAAATGAGTCCGGGAGCGCAAAACATGAAAACGGGACCCGACGCGCTCGGTACTAATGTAAACGGCTACGGGAGCGCAAAACATGAAAACGGGACCTGACGCCCTCGCTACCGCCGAAAAAGATTCTAGGAGCGCAAAACATGAAAACGGGACCCGACGCCCTCGGTACCGCCGAAAATGGGTCCGGGAGCGCAAAACATGAAAACTGGAAACGATGCACTCGGTACCGACAAAAACGGGTCAGGGAGCGCAAAACATAAAAATGGGACTCGACGCCCTCGGTACCGCCGAAAATGAGTCCGGGAGCGCAAAACATTAAAATGGGACCAGAGACCCTCGGTACCGCCGAAAATGGGTCCGGGAGCGCAAAACATGAAAATGGGACTCGGTGCCTCGGTACCGCCGAAAACGGATCCGGGAGCGCAAAACATGAAAACGGGACCCGACGCCCTCGGAACCGAAGAAAATGAGTCCGGGGAGCAAAACATGAAAACGACACCAGACGCCCTCGGTACCGCCGAAACTGAGTCCGGGAGCGCAAAACATGAAAACGAGGTCTGACGCCCTCGGTACCGCCGACACCGAGTCAGGGAAAGCAAAACATGAAAACGGGACCCAACGCCCTCGATACCGCCGAAAAGGAGTCCGGGCAAAACATGAAAACGGGACGCGCTCGGTACGTACGAAAACGGGTTCGGGAGCACAAAATATGAAAACGGGACCCGACGCCCTCAGTACAGCCGAAAATGAGTTCGGGAGCGCAAAACATGAAAACAGGACTCGACGAGCTCGGGACTAACGAAAAACGTGTCCGGGAGCGCAAAACATAAAAATGAGACCCAACGCCGTCGGTACAGCCGAAAACCGATCTAGGGGCGGAAAACATGAAAAAGGGACCCGACGCCGTCAGTACCGCCGAAAATGGGTCGGGGATCACAAAACATAAAAACGGGACCTGACGCCGTTGGTACCGCCGAAAAAGGGTCCGAGAGCGCAAAACATGAAAACGACACCCATTGCCCTCGGTACCGCCGAAAATGAGATCGGGAGGGAAAAACATGAAAACGGGACCCGACGCCGTACCGCCGAAAATGGGTCCGAGTGCGCAAAACATGAAAAAGGAACCCGACGCCCTCGGTACCGCCGAAATCGAGTCTTGGAGCGCGAAACATGAAATCCGCATACGATGCCCTAGGTACCGCCGAAAATGAGGCCAGGAGAGCCAAACATGAAAACGGGACCCGACGCCTCGTTACCGTCGAAAACGGGTCCGGGAGAGCAAAACATGAAAACGAGACACAACGCCCTCGGTATCGCTAAAAATGAGTTCGGGAGCGCAAAACATGAAAACGGGCCCCGACGCCCTCGCTACCGCCAAGAATGGGTCCGAGAGCGCGTAACATGAAAACGAGAACCGACGCCGTCGGTACCGCCAAAAACGGGTCCGGGAGCGCAAAACAAGAAAACGGGACCCGACGCCCTCGGTACCGCCGAAACTGAATCCGGGAGCGCAAAACATAAAAACGGGACCCAGCACCGTCGGTACCGCTGAAACCGGGTCCAGGAGCGCAAACCATAAAAACGGGACCCGACGCCCTCGGTACCGCCGAAAACGAGTCCAGGAGCGCAAAACTTATAAATGGAACTCGACGCCGTCGGCACCGCCGAAACCGGATCCGGGAGCGCAAAACATGAAAATCGGTACCACACCCTCCGTACCAAAAATGGGTCCACGATCGCACAACATGAAAACGGGATACGACGCCCTCAGTACCGTAGAAAATGAGTCTGGGAGCGCAAAACATGAAAACGGCACTAGAAGCCGTCGGTACTGCAGAAAACGGGTCCAGGAGCGCAAAACATAAAAACGAGACTCGACGCCCTCGGTACCGCCGAAAATGAGTCTAGGAGCGCAAAACATGAAAATGGGACCACACACCCTCCGTACCGCCGAAACCGGGTCCGGGAGCGTAAAACATGAAATCGGGACCCGACGCCCTCGGTACCGCCGAAAACGGGTCCGGGAGCGCAAAACATGAAAACGGGACCCGACGCCCTCGAAACCTCCGAAAATGAGTCCGGGAGCGCAAAACATGAAAACGAGACAAACGCTCTCGGTTCTGTCGAAACCGAGTCCGGGAGCGCAAAACATGAAAACGAGGTCCGACGCCCTCGGTACCGCCGACACAGAGTTCGGGAGCGCAAAACATGTAAACGGGACACAACGCCCTCGCTACCGCCGAAAAAGAGTCCGGGAGCGCAAAACATGAAAACGGGACCCGACGCGCTCGGTACGTACGAAAACGGGTCCGGGAGCACAAAATATGAAAACGGGACCCGACGTCCTCCGTAACGCCGAAAATGAGTCCGGGAGCGCTAAACGTGAAAAAGGGACCTAACGCCCTTAGTACCGCCGAAAATGTGTTCGGGGGCGCTAAACATAAAAACGGGAACCGGCGTCGTCGGTACCGCCGAAAAGGGGTCCGGGAGCGCAAAACATGAAAACGTCACCCATTGCCGATGGTACCGCCGAAAATGAGTCTGATAGTGCAAAACATGAAAACGGGACCTGACGCTGTACCGCCGAAAACGGGTCCGAGAGCGCAAAGCATGAAAATAGAACCCGACTCCCTCGGTACTGACGAAACGAGTCCGGGAGCGGAAAACATGAAAATGGGACCTGACGCCGTCGGTACCGCCGAAAATGGGTATGGGAGCGGAAAACATGAAAATGGGACCCGATGCGGTCGATACCGCTGAAAATGGGTCGGGAGCGCAAAATAAGAAAATGGGATCCCGCGCCCTCGGTACCTGATGTTGGGTTTGTATCAAATACTATTTATACTTTCCTAATCCCAGTTTTACGTCGCACCAAACGACGGTCAAATGCGATCGTGGTCGAACCACGAGAGACGGGACTTACTTCTAAACCGACTTTAATTTGGACTAGAAAACTATTTTTGGTATTTTTGTATAAAATGGGGGTTGTAAGCAATTGTTTTGATTAAGGAATCCTAAGTAATTAAAAGACAATTAAAAATAGAGAGTAAACAAGTGCAAATAAAATTTTGGTTTTAAACTTAATTATAAAAGGTATTCCTAGGGAGTTCGGGATCAATTGTTGCTCGGATCAATGGTCAACTACCCGTTCATTACTATGAACGACCCGCCGATTATAGGTATGCGACCCGTTCGGTGTCCCGAACGACTCGCAGAGGGCATGCTAGGTAAACAATACCGATGTTTGCAGGGCGTTCAGTGTCCTGAACTACCTAACGCCCTCAGTACCGCCGAAACCGAGTCCTAGAGGGCAAAACATAAAAACCGCACCCGACGCCCTCGGTACCGCCGAAAATGAGTCCGGGAGCGCAAAACATGATAACGGGACCCGACGCCTCGTTACCGCCAAAAACAGGTCCGGGAGCGCAAAACATGAAAACGAAACCCGACGCCATCGGTACCGTCGAAAATGTGTCCGGGAGCGCAAAACATAAAAACGGGACCCGACGCCATCGATACCGCCCAAAATAGGTCCGGGAGCGCAAAACAAGAAAACGGGACCCGACGCCATCGGTACCGTCAAAAATGAGTCTGGGAGCGCAAAACATAAAAACGGGATCCATCACCGTCGGTACCGCCGAAAACGGGTCCGGGAGCGAAAAAGATGAAAACGGAACCCGACGCCCTCGATACCTCCGACTTCGAGTCCTGGAACGCAAAACATGAAAACCGCACCTAACGCCCTCTGTACCGCTGAAAATGAGTCCGGGAGCGCAAAAATGAAAACAGGACCATACGCCGTCGGTACCAACAAAAATGGGTCCGGGAGCGCAAAACATGAAAACGAAACCCGACGCCCTCGGTACCACCGAAACCGAGTCCGGGAGCACAAAACATGAAAACAGGACCCGACGCCCTCAGTACCGCCGAAAATGAGTCCGAGAGCGCAAAACATGAAAACGGGACCCGACGCTCTCGCTACCGCCGAAAACGAGTACGGGAGCGCAAACATGAAAACGGAACCCGACGCCCTCGGTATCGCTGAAACCGAGTCTGGAGGGCATAACATGAAAACCGCACTCGACGCCTCGGAACCGCCGAAAACGAGTCCAGGAGCGCAAAACATGAAAACAGGACCCGACGCCGTCCGTACCGATTAACACTTTGATATGAATCTAGTACGACACAAATTTTGCATAAAACATAAATAAGATGCATTAAAAACGTTTGTTTAAACAAGTTGTTTGTGTTTTTGAAATTTGTTGGCCGCATAATTACATATAATTTCATAAAAATTAATATAGTTACTCCTAATTATGCCTTTTAAAATGATTGTCCAGTTAGAATTTAGATATGAGTACTCTATGGCGCTAATTTTGCACAAATATAAGTGAGATGCATTAGAAACTGTTGTTTAAACAAATTGTTTAAGATTTTCAACATTTTTTGCATCAAAACTGCACATAATTTTGAGCGAATTAATATAATTACTTCTGATTACGCCTATTATTAGTTTGTCCTATTAAAAGTTTGAATTAATATTTTATGATGCTAATTTTGCGCAAAACATAAGTACGATGCAATAAAAATTGCTGTTTAAACAAGTGTTTTGTGTTTTTCAAAATTTTGGCCCTCATAACTACATATAATTTCATACAAATTAATAAAATTACTCCTAATTATGCATATTATAAAATTTTCCGATTAAAACTTCGATATGAATATTCTATGACGCTAATATTGCACAAAACGTTTGTAAGATGCCTCAAAAGCTGCTGTTTAAACAAGTTATTTGCCTTTATGAAAATTTTTGGCCTTATAACTACACATAATTTGGTGTAAATTAATTTAATTACTCCTAATTATGCCTTTTATAGTATTGTTTAATTAGCACTTGAAAACGAATATTTTAGGGCACTATTTTTACTCAAAACATAAGTAAGATGCGTTGAAAAATACTATTTGAGAAGGTTATGTTTTTCAATATTTTTGGCCTCATAGTTACAAATAATTTTGTAAAAATTAACAAAATTACTCCTAATTATACCCATTAAAATATTAGCCAATTAACACTTTGATATTTAAATTCCACGACACTAATTTTACACGAGACATAAGTAGGATGCATCGAAAACAACTGTTGAAACAAGATGTTTGCGTTTTTCAGATTATTTGGCCGCATATGTACACATAATTTCATGCAAATTGATATAATTACTCCTAATTATGCCTATTATAAGATTATCCAGTTAACACTTCATTATGAATATCCTACGACACTAATTTTTCATAAAACATTAGAAAGATATATTAGAAACTGCTGCTTTAGCGAGTTGTTTATGATTTTTAACATTTTTTTACTCATAACTATAAATAATTTCATGAAAATTAATATAATTACTCCTAATTATACCTATTAATAGGTTATCCAATTAACACTTTGATATGAATCTAGTACGACACAAATTTTGCATAAAACATAAATAAGATGCATTAAAAACGTTTGTTTAAACAAGTTGTTTGTGTTTTTGAAATTTGTTGGCCACATAATTACATATAATTTCATTAAAATTAATATAGTTACTCCTAATTATGCCTTTTAAAATGATTGTCCAGTTAAAATTTAGATATGAGTACTCTATGGCGCTAATTTTGCACAGATATAAGTGAGATGCATTAGAAACTGTTGTTTAAACAAGTTGTTTAAGATTTTCAACATTTTTTGCATCAAAACTGCACATAATTTCGAGCGAATTAATATAATTACTTCTGATTACGCCTATTATTAGTTTGTCCTATTAAAAGTTTGAATTAATATTTTATGATGCTAATTTTGCGCAACACATAAGTACGATGCAATAAAAATTGCAGTTTAAACAATTTGTTTGTGTTTTTCAAAATTTTGGCCCTCATAACTACATATAATTTAATACAAATTAATAAAATTACTCCTGATTACGCATATTATAAAATTTTCCGATTAAAACTTCGATATGTATATTCTATGACGCTAATATTGCACAAAACATTAGTAAGATGCGTCAAAAGTCTTTGTTTAAACAAGTGATTTGCCTTTATGAAATTTTTTGGCCTTATAACTACACATAATTTGGTGTAAATTAATTTAATTACTTCTAATTATGCCTTTTATAGTATTGTTCAATTAGCACTTGAAAACGAATATTTTAGGGCACTATTTTTACTCAAAACATAAGTAAGATGCGTTGAAAAATGCTATTTAAGAAAGTTATGTTTTTCAAGTTTTTTGGCCTCATAGTTACAAATAATTTCGTAAAAATTAACATAATTACTCCTAATTATGCCCATTAAAATATTAGCCAATTAACACTTCGATATTTAAATTCCACTACACTAATTTTACGCGAGACATAAGTAGGATGCATCGAAAACAAATTGTTGAAACAAGATGTTTGCGTTTTTCGATATTATGGCCGCATATGTACACAAAATTTCATGCAAATTGATATAATTACTCCTAATTACGCCTATTATAAGATTGTCCAGTTAACACTTCATTATGAATATCCTACGACACTAATTTTTCGTAAAACATTAGAAAGATATATTAGAAACTACTGCTTTAGCGAGTTGTTTATGAGTTTTAACATTTTTTGACTCATAACTATACATAATTTCATGAAAATTAATATAATTACTCCTAATTATACCTATTAATAGGTTATCCGATTAACACTTTGATATGAATCTAGTACGACACAAATTTTGCATAGAACATAAATAAAATGCATGAAAAACGTTTGTTTAAACAAGTTGTTCGTGTTTTTGAAATTTGTTGGCCGCATAATTATATATAATTTCATAAAAATTAATATAGTTACTCCTAATTATGCCTTTTAAAATGATTGTCCAGTTAAAATTTAGATATGAGTACTCTATGGCGCTAATTTTGCACAAATATAAGTGAGATGCATTAGAAACTGTTGTTTAAACAAGTTGTTTAAGATTTTCAACATTTTTTTGCATCAAAACAGCACATAATTTCGAGCGAATTAATATAATTACTTCTGATTACGCCTATTATTAGTTTGTCCTATTAAAAGTTTGAATTAATATGTTATGATGCTAATTTTGCGCAATACATAAGTACGATGCAATAAAAACTATTTTTTTAAACAATTTGTTTGTGTTTTTCAAAATTTTGGCCCTCATAACTACACATAATTTCATACAAATTAATAAAATTACTCCTAATTACGCATATTATAAAATTCTCCCATTAAAACTTCGGTATGAATATTCTATGACGCTAATATTGCACAAAACGTTAGTAAGATGCGTCAAAAGTCTTGTTTAAACAAGTGATTTGCCTTTATGAAATTTTTTGGCCTTATAACCACACATAATTTGGTGTAAATTAATTTAATTACTCCTAATTATGCCTTTTATAGTATTGTTCAATTAGCACTTGAAAACGAATATTTTAGGGCACTATTTTTACTCAAAACATAAGTAAGATGCGTTGAAAAATGCTATTTAAGAAAGTTATGTTTTTCAAGTTTTTTGGCCTCATAGTTACAAATAATTTCGTAAAAACTAACATAATTACTCCTAATTATGCCCATTAAAATATTAGCCAATTAACACTTCGATATTTAAATTCCACGACACTAATTTTACACGAGACATAAGTAGGATGCATCGAAAACAGCTGTTGAAACAAGTTGTTTGCGTTTTTCAGATTTTTTGGCCGCATATGTACACATAATTTCATGCAAATTGATATAATTAGTCCTAATTATGCCTATTATAAGATTATCCAGATAACACTTCATTATGAATATCCTACGACACTAATTTTTCGTGAAACATTAGAAAGATATATTTGAAACTGCTGCTTTAGCGAGTTCTTTATGATTTTTAACATTTTTTGACTCATAACTATACATAATTTCATGAAAATTAATATAGTAACTCCTAATTATACCTATTAATAGGTTATCCGATTAAAACTTTGATATGAACCTAGTACGACACAAATTTTGCATAGAACATAAATAAAATGCATTAAAAACGTTTGTTTAAACAAGTTGTTCGTGTTTTTGAAATTTGTTGGCAGAATAATTACATATAATTTCATAAAAATTAATATAGTTACTTCTAATTATGCCTTTTAAAATGATTTTCCTGTTAAAATTTAGATATGAGTACTCTATGGCGCTAATTTTGCACAAATATAAGTGAGATGCATTAGAAATTGTGGTTTAAACAAGTTGTTTAAGATTTTCAACATTTTTTGCATCAAAACTGCACATAATTTCGAGCGAATTAATATAATTACTTCTGATTACGCCTATTATTAGTTTGTCCTATTAAAAGTTTGAATTAATATGTTATGATGCTAATTTTGCGCAATACAAAAGTACGATGCAATAAAAACTGCTTGTTTAAACAATTTGTTTGTGTTTTTCAAAATTTTGGCCCTCATAACTACACATAATTTCATACAAATTAATAAAATTACTCCTAATTATGCATATTATAAAATTCTCCCATTAAAACTTCGGTATGAATATTCTATGACGCTAATATTGCACAAAACGTTAGTAAGATGCGTCAAAAGCTGCTGTTTAAACAAGTGATTTGCCTTTATGAAATTTTTTGGCCTTATAACCACACATAATTTGGTGTAAATTAATTTAATTACTCCTAATTATGCCTTTTATAGTATTGTTCAATTAGCACTTGAAAACGAATATTTTAGGGCACTATTTTTACTCAAAACATAAGTAAGATGCGTTGAAAAATGCTATTTAAGAAAGTTATGTTTTTCAAGTTTTTTGGCCTCATAGTTACAAATAATTTCGTAAAAATTAACATAATTACTCCTAATTATGCCCATTAAAATATTAGCCAATTAACACTTCGATATTTAAATTCCACGACACTAATTTTACACGAGACATAAGTAGGATGCATCGAAAACAGCTGTTGAAACAAGTTGTTTGCGTTTTTCAGATTTTTTGGCCGTATATGTACACATAATTTCATGCAAATTGATATAATTACTCATAATTATGCCTATTATAAGATTATCCAGTTAACACTTCATTATGAATATCCTACGACACTAATTTTTCGTAAAACATTAGAAAGATATATTAGAAACTGCTGCTTTAGCGAGTTCTTTATGATTTTTAACATTTTTTGACTCATAACTATACATAATTTCATGAAAATTAATATAATAGCTCCTAATTATACCTATTAATAGGTTATCCGATTAACACTTTGATATGAACCTAGTACGACACAAATTTTGCATAGAACATAAATAAAATGCATTAAAAACGTTTGTTTAAACAAGTTGTTCGTGTTTTTGAAATTTGTTGGCAGAATAATTACATATAATTTCATAAAAATTAATATAGTTACTTCTAATTATGCCTTTTAAAATGATTGTCCAGTTAAAATTTAGATATGAGTACTCTATGGCGCTAATTTTGCACAAATATAAGTGAGATGCATTAGAAATTGTGGTTTAAACAAGTTGTTTAAGATTTTCAACATTTTTTGCATCAAAACTGCACATAATTTCGAGCGAATTAATATAATTACTTCTGATTACGCCTATTATTAGTTTGTCCTATTAAAACTTTGAATTAATATGTTATGATGCTAATTTTGCGCAATACATAAGTACGATGCAATAAAAACTGCTGTTTAAACAAGTTGTTTGTGTTTTTCAAAATTTTGGCCCTCATAACTACACATAATTTCATACAAATTAATAAAATTACTCCTAATTATGCATATTATAAAATTCTCCCATTAAAACTTCGGTATGAATATTCTATGACGCTAATATTGCACAAAACGTTAGTAAGATGCGTCAAAAGCTGCTGTTTAAACAAGTGATTTGCCTTTATGAAATTTTTTGGCCTTATAACCACACATAATTTGGTGTAAATTAATTTAATTACTCCTAATTATGCCTTTTATAGTATTGTTCAATTAGCACTTGAAAACGAATATTTTAGGGCACTATTTTTACTCAAAACATAAGTAAGATGCGTTGAAAAATGCTATTTAAGAAAGTTATGTTTTTCAAGTTTTTTGGCCTCATAGTTACAAATAATTTCATAAAAATTAACATAATTACTCCTAATTATGCCCATTAAAATATTAGCCAATTAACACTTCGATATTTAAATTCCACGACACTAATTTTACACGAGACATAAGTAGGATGCATCGAAAACAACTGTTGAAACAAGTTGTTTGCGTTTTTCAGATTTTTTGGCCGCATATGTACACATAATTTCATGCAAATTGATATAATTACTCATAATTATGCCTATTATAAGATTATCCAGTTAACACTTCATTATGAATATCCTACGACACTAATTTTTCGTAAAACATTAGAAAGATATATTAGAAACTGCTGCTTTAGCGAGTTCTTTATGATTTTTAACATTTTTTGACTCATAACTATACATAATTTCATGAAAATTAATATAATAGCTCCTAATTATACCTATTAATAGGTTATCCGATTAACACTTTGATATGAACCTAGTACGACACAAATTTTGCATAGAACATAAATAAAATGCATTAAAAACGTTTGTTTAAACAAGTTGTTCGTATTTTTGAAATTTGTTGGCCGCATAATTACATATAATTTCATAAAAATTAATATAGTTACTCCTAATTATGCCTTTTAAAATGATTGTCCAGTTAAAATTTAGATATGAGTACTCTATGGCGCTAATTTTGCACAAATATAAGTGAGATGCATTAGAAACTGTTGTTTAAACAAGTTGTTTAAGATTTTCAACATTTTTTGCATCAAAACTGCACATAATTTCGAGCGAATTAATATAATTACTTCTGATTACGCCTATTATTAGTTTGTCCTATTAAAAGATTGAATTAATATTTTATGTTGCTAATTTTGCGCAATACATAAGTACGATGCAATAAAAACTGCTGTTTAAATAATTTGTTTGTGTTTTTCAAAATTTTGGCCCTCATAACTACATATAATTTCATACAAATTAATAAAATTACTCCTATTACGCATATTATAAAATTTTCCGATTAAAACTTCGATATGTATATTCTATGACGCTAATATTGCACAAAACGTTAGTAAGATGCGTCAAAAGCTGCTTTGTTTAAACAAGTGATTTGCCTTTATGAAATTTTTGGCCTTATAACTACACACATAATTTGGTGTAAATTAATTTAATTACTCCTAATTATGCCTTTTATAGTATTGTTCAATTAGCACTTGAAAACGAATATTTTAGGGCACTATTTTTACTCAAAACATAAGTAAGATGCGTTGAAAAATGCTATTTAAGAAAGTTATGTTTTTCAAGTTTTTTGGCCTCATAGTTACAAATAATTTCGTAAAAATTAACATAATTACTCCTAATTATGCCCATTAAAATATTAGCCAATTAACACTTCGATATTTAAATTCCACGACACTAATTTTACACGAGACATAAGTAGGATGCATCGAAAACAGTGTTGAAACAAGATGTTTGCGTTTTTCAGATATTTTGGCCGCATATGTACACATAATTTCATGCAAATTGATATAATTACTCCTAATTACGCCTATTATAAGATTGTCCAGTTAACACTTCATTATGAATATCCTACGACACTAATTTTTCGTAAAACATTAGAAAGATATATTAGAAACTGCTGCTTTAGCGAGTTGTTTATGATTTTTAACATTTTTTGACTCATAACTATACATAATTTCATGAAAATTAATATAATTACTCCTAATTATACCTATTAATAGGTTATCCGATTAACACTTTGATATGAATCTAGTACGACACAAATTTTGCATAAAACATAAATAAGATGCATTAAAAACGTTTGTTTAAACAAGTTGTTTGTGTTTTTGAAATTTGTTGGCAGAATAATTACATATAATTTCGTAAAAATTAATATAGTTACTCCTAATTATGCCTTTTAAAATGATTGTCCAGTTAAAATTTAGATATGAGTACTCTATGGCGCTAATTTTGCACAAATATAAGTGAGATGCATTAGAAACTGTTGTTTAAACAAGTTGTTTAAGATTTTCAACATTTTTTGCATCAAAACTGCACATAATTTCGAGCGAATTAATATAATTACTTCTGATTACGCCTATTATTAGTTTGTCCTATTAAAAGATTGAATTAATATTTTATGTTGCTAATTTTGCGCAATACATAAGTACGATGCAATAAAAACTGCTTTGTTTAAATAATTTGTTTGTGTTTTTCAAAATTTTGGCCCTCATAACTACATATAATTTCATACAAATTAATAAAATTACTCCTATTACGCATATTATAAAATTTTCCGATTAAAACTTCGATATGTATATTCTATGACGCTAATATTGCACAAAACGTTAGTAAGATGCGTCAAAAGCTGCTGTTTAAACAAGTGATTTGCCTTTATGAAATTTTTTGGCCTTATAACCACACATAATTTGGTGTAAATTAATTTAATTACTCCTAATTATGCCTTTTATAGTATTGTTCAATTAGCACTTGAAAACGAATATTTTAGGGCACTATTTTTACTCAAAACATAAGTAAGATGCGTTGAAAAATGCTATTTAAGAAAGTTATGTTTTTCAAGTTTTTTGGCCTCATAGTTACAAATAATTTCGTAAAAATTAACATAATTACTCCTAATTATGCCCATTAAAATATTAGCCAATTAACACTTCGATATTTAAATTCCACGACACTAATTTTACGCGAGACATAAGTAGGATGCATCGAAAACAGCTGTTGAAACAAGATGTTTGCGTTTTTCAGATATTTTGGCCGCATATGTACACATAATTTCATGCAAATTGATATAATTACTCCTAATTATGCCTATTATAAGATTGTCCAGTTAACACTTCATTATGAATATCCTACGACACTAATTTTTCGTAAAACATTAGAAAGATATATTAGAAACTGCTGCTTTAGCGAGTTCTTTATGATTTTTAACATTTTTTGACTCATAACTATACATAATTTCATGAAAATTAATATAATAACTCCTAATTATACCTATTAATAGGTTATCCGATTAACACTTTGATATGAACCTAGTACGACACAAATTTTGCATAGAACATAAATAAAATGCATTAAAAACGTTTGTTTAAACAAGTTGTTCGTGTTTTTGAAATTTGTTGGCAGAATTATTACATATAATTTCGTAAAAATTAATATAGTTACTCCTAATTATGCCTTTTAAAATGATTGTCCAGTTAAAATTTAGATATGAGTACTCTATGGCGCTAATTTTGCACAAATATAAGTGAGATGCATTAGAAACTGTTGTTTAAACAAGTTGTTTAAGATTTTCAACATTTTTTGCATCAAAACTGCACATAATTTCGAGCGAATTAATATAATTACTTCTGATTACGCCTATTATTAGTTTGTCCTATTAAAACTTTGAATTAATATGTTATGATGCTAATTTTGCGCAATACATAAGTACGATGCAATAAAAACTGCAGTTTAAACAAGTTGTTTGTGTTTTTCAAAATTTTGGCCCTCATAACTACATATAATTTCATACAAATTAATAAAATTACTCCTAATTACGCATATTATAAAATTCTCCCATTAAAACTTCGGTATGAATATTCTATGACGCTAATATTGCACAAAACGTTAGTAAGATGCGTCAAAAGCTGCTGTTTAAACAAGTGATTTGCCTTTATGAAATTTTTTGGCCTTATAACCACACATAATTTGGTGTAAATTAATTTAATTACTCCTAATTATGCCTTTTATAGTATTGTTCAATTAGCACTTGAAAACGAATATTTTAGGGCACTATTTTTACTCAAAACATAAGTAAGATGCGTTGAAAAATGCTATTTAAGGAAGTTATGTTTTTCAAGTTTTTTGGCCTCATAGTTACAAATAATTTCGTAAAAATTAACAAAATTACCTAATTATGCCCATTAAAATATTAGCCAATTAACACTTCGATATTTAAATTCCACGACACTAATTTTACACGAGACATAAGTAGGATGCATCGAAAACAGCTGTTGAAACAAGATGTTTGCGTTTTTCAGATATTTTGGCCGCATATGTACACATAATTTCATGCAAATTGATATAATTACTCCTAATTACGCCTATTATAAGATTGTCCAGTTAACACTTCATTATGAATATCCTACGACACTAATTTTTCGTAAAACATTAGAAAGATATATTAGAAACTGCTGCTTTAGCGAGTTGTTTATGATTTTTAACATTTTTTGACTCATAACTATACATAATTTCATGAAAATTAATATAATTACTCCTAATTATACCTATTAATAGGTTATCCGATTAACACTTTGATATGAACCTAGTACGACACAAATTTTACATAAAACATAAATAAGATGCATTTAAAACGTTTGTTTAAACAAGTTGTTTGTGTTTTTGAAATTTGTTGGCAGATAATTACATATAATTTCGTAAAAATTAATATAGTTACTCCTAATTATGCCTTTTAAAATGATTGTCCAGTTAAAATTTAGATATGAGTACTCTATGGCGCTAATTTTGCACAAATATAAGTGAGATGCATTAGAAACTGTTGTTTAAACAAGTTGTTTAAGATTTTCAACATTTTTTGCATCAAAACTGCACATAATTTCGAGCGAATTAATATAATTACTTCTGATTACGCCTATTATTAGTTTGTCCTATTAAAAGATTGAATTAATATTTTATGTTGCTAATTTTGCGCAATACATAAGTACGATGCAATAAAAACTGCTGTTTAAATAATTTGTTTGTGTTTTTCAAAATTTTGGCCCTCATAACTACATATAATTTCATACAAATTAATAAAATTACTCCTGATTACGCATATTATAAAATTTTCCGATTAAAACTTCGATATGTATATTCTATGACGCTAATATTGCACAAAACGTTAGTAAGATGCGTCAAAAGCTGCTGTTTAAACAAGTGATTTGCCTTTATGAAATTTTTTGGCCTTATAACCACACATAATTTGGTGTAAATTAATTTAATTACTCCTAATTATGCCTTTTATAGTATTGTTCAATTAGCACTTGAAAACGAATATTTTAGGGCACTATTTTTACTCAAAACATAAGTAAGATGCGTTGAAAAATGCTATTTAAGGAAGTTATGTTTTTCAAGTTTTTTGGCCTCATAGTTACAAATAATTTCGTAAAAATTAACAAAATTACTCCTAATTATGCCCATTAAAATATTAGCCAATTAACACTTCGATATTTAAATTCTACAACACTAATTTTACACGAGACATAAGTAGGATGCATCGAAAACAGCTGTTGAAACAAGTTGTTTGCGTTTTTCAGATTTTTTGGCCGCATATGTACACATAATTTCATGCAAATTGATATAATTACTCCTAATTATGCCTATTATAAGATTGTCCAGTTAACACTTCATTATGAATATCCTACGACACTAATTTTTCGTAAAACATTAGAAAGATATATTAGAAACTGCTGCTTTAGCGAGTTCTTTATGATTTTTAACATTTTTTGACTCATAACTATACATAATTTCATGAAAATTAATATAATAACTCCTAATTATACCTATTAATAGGTTA
This sequence comes from Schoenoplectus tabernaemontani, assembly GCA_037127355.1. Taxonomy (NCBI): domain Eukaryota; kingdom Viridiplantae; phylum Streptophyta; class Magnoliopsida; order Poales; family Cyperaceae; genus Schoenoplectus; species Schoenoplectus tabernaemontani. Next base: position 6,291,083 of record CM073746.1, on the reverse strand, counting down.
TCCGATTAACACTTTGATATGAACCTAGTACGACACAAATTTTGCATAGAACATAAATAAAATGCATTAAAAACGTTTGTTTAAACAAGTTGTTCGTGTTTTTGAAATTTGTTGGCAGAATTATTACATATAATTTCGTAAAAATTAATATAGTTACTCCTAATTATGCCTTTTAAAATGATTGTCCAGTTAAAATTTAGATATGAGTACTCTATGGCGCTAATTTTGCACAAATATAAGTGAGATGCATTAGAAACTGTTGTTTAAACAAGTTGTTTAAGATTTTCAACATTTTTTGCATCAAAACTGCACATAATTTCGAGCGAATTAATATAATTACTTCTGATTACGCCTATTATTAGTTTGTCCTATTAAAACTTTGAATTAATATGTTATGATGCTAATTTTGCGCAATACATAAGTACGATGCAATAAAAACTGCAGTTTAAACAAGTTGTTTGTGTTTTTCAAAATTTTGGCCCTCATAACTACATATAATTTCATACAAATTAATAAAATTACTCCTAATTACGCATATTATAAAATTCTCCCATTAAAACTTCGGTATGAATATTCTATGACGCTAATATTGCACAAAACGTTAGTAAGATGCGTCAAAAGCTGCTGTTTAAACAAGTGATTTGCCTTTATGAAATTTTTTGGCCTTATAACCACACATAATTTGGTGTAAATTAATTTAATTACTCCTAATTATGCCTTTTATAGTATTGTTCAATTAGCACTTGAAAACGAATATTTTAGGGCACTATTTTTACTCAAAACATAAGTAAGATGCGTTGAAAAATGCTATTTAAGGAAGTTATGTTTTTCAAGTTTTTTGGCCTCATAGTTACAAATAATTTCGTAAAAATTAACAAAATTACTCCTAATTATGCCCATTAAAATATTAGCCAATTAACACTTCGATATTTAAATTCCACGACACTAATTTTACACGAGACATAAGTAGGATGCATCGAAAACAGCTGTTGAAACAAGATGTTTGCGTTTTTCAGATATTTTGGCCGCATATGTACACATAATTTCATGCAAATTGATATAATTACTCCTAATTATGCCTATTATAAGATTGTCCAGTTAACACTTCATTATGAATATCCTACGACACTAATTTTTCGTAAAACATTAGAAAGATATATTAGAAACTGCTGCTTTAGCGAGTTGTTTATGATTTTTAACATTTTTTGACTCATAACTATACATAATTTCATGAAAATTAATATAATTACTCCTAATTATACCTATTAATAGGTTATCCGATTAACACTTTGATATGAACCTAGTACGACACAAATTTTACATAAAACATAAATAAGATGCATTTAAAACGTTTGTTTAAACAAGTTGTTTGTGTTTTTGAAATTTGTTGGCAGAATTATTACATATAATTTCGTAAAAATTAATATAGTTACTCCTAATTATGCCTTTTAAAATGATTGTCCAGTTAAAATTTAGATATGAGTACTCTATGGCGCTAATTTTGCACAAATATAAGTGAGATGCATTAGAAACTGTTGTTTAAACAAGTTGTTTAAGATTTTCAACATTTTTTGCATCAAAACTGCACATAATTTCGAGCGAATTAATATAATTACTTCTGATTACGCCTATTATTAGTTTGTCCTATTAAAAGATTGAATTAATATTTTATGTTGCTAATTTTGCGCAATACATAAGTACGATGCAATAAAAACTGCTGTTTAAATAATTTGTTTGTGTTTTTCAAAATTTTGGCCCTCATAACTACATATAATTTCATACAAATTAATAAAATTACTCCTGATTACGCATATTATAAAATTTTCCGATTAAAACTTCGATATGTATATTCTATGACGCTAATATTGCACAAAACGTTAGTAAGATGCGTCAAAAGCTGCTGTTTTAAACAAGTGATTTGCCTTTATGAAATTTTTGGCCTTATAACCACACATAATTTGGTGTAAATTAATTTAATTACTCCTAATTATGCCTTTTATAGTATTGTTCAATTAGCACTTGAAAACGAATATTTTAGGGCACTATTTTTACTCAAAACATAAGTAAGATGCGTTGAAAAATGCTATTTAAGGAAGTTATGTTTTTCAAGTTTTTTGGCCTCATAGTTACAAATAATTTCGTAAAAATTAACAAAATTACTCCTAATTATGCCCATTAAAATATTAGCCAATTAACACTTCGATATTTAAATTCTACAACACTAATTTTACACGAGACATAAGTAGGATGCATCGAAAACAGCTGTTGAAACAAGTTGTTTGCGTTTTTCAGATTTTTTGGCCGCATATGTACACATAATTTCATGCAAATTGATATAATTACTCCTAATTATGCCTATTATAAGATTGTCCAGTTAACACTTCATTATGAATATCCTACGACACTAATTTTTCGTAAAACATTAGAAAGATATATTAGAAACTGCTGCTTTAGCGAGTTCTTTATGATTTTTAACATTTTTTGACTCATAACTATACATAATTTCATGAAAATTAATATAATAACTCCTAATTATACCTATTAATAGGTTATCCGATTAACACTTTGATATGAACCTAGTACGACACAAATTTTGCATAGAACATAAATAAAATGCATTAAAAACGTTTGTTTAAACAAGTTGTTCGTGTTTTTGAAATTTGTTGGCAGAATTATTACATATAATTTCGTAAAAATTAATATAGTTACTCCTAATTATGCCTTTTAAAATGATTGTCCAGTTAAAATTTAGATATGAGTACTCTATGGCGCTAATTTTGCACAAATATAAGTGAGATGCATTAGAAACTGTTGTTTAAACAAGTTGTTTAAGATTTTCAACATTTTTTGCATCAAAACTGCACATAATTTCGAGCGAATTAATATAATTACTTCTGATTACGCCTATTATTAGTTTGTCCTATTAAAAGATTGAATTAATATTTTATGTTGCTAATTTTGCGCAATACATAAGTACGATGCAATAAAAACTGCTGTTTAAATAATTTGTTTGTGTTTTTCAAAATTTTGGCCCTCATAACTACATATAATTTCATACAAATTAATAAAATTACTCCTGATTACGCATATTATAAAATTTTCCGATTAAAACTTCGATATGTATATTCTATGACGCTAATATTGCACAAAACGTTAGTAAGATGCGTCAAAAGCTGCTGTTTAAACAAGTGATTTGCCTTTATGAAATTTTTTGGCCTTATAACCACACATAATTTGGTGTAAATTAATTTAATTACTCCTAATTATGCCTTTTATAGTATTGTTCAATTAGCACTTGAAAACGAATATTTTAGGGCACTATTTTTACTCAAAACATAAGTAAGATGCGTTGAAAAATGCTATTTAAGGAAGTTATGTTTTTCAAGTTTTTTGGCCTCATAGTTACAAATAATTTCGTAAAAATTAACAAAATTACTCCTAATTATGCCCATTAAAATATTAGCCAATTAACACTTCGATATTTAAATTCTACAACACTAATTTTACACGAGACATAAGTAGGATGCATCGAAAACAGCTGTTGAAACAAGTTGTTTGCGTTTTTCAGATTTTTTGGCCGCATATGTACACATAATTTCATGCAAATTGATATAATTACTCCTAATTATGCCTATTATAAGATTGTCCAGTTAACACTTCATTATGAATATCCTACGACACTAATTTTTCGTAAAACATTAGAAAGATATATTAGAAACTGCTGCTTTAGCGAGTTCTTTATGATTTTTAACATTTTTTGACTCATAACTATACATAATTTCATGAAAATTAATATAATAACTCCTAATTATACCTATTAATAGGTTATCCGATTAACACTTTGATATGAACCTAGTACGACACAAATTTTGCATAGAACATAAATAAAATGCATTAAAAACGTTTGTTTAAACAAGTTGTTCGTGTTTTTGAAATTTGTTGGCAGAATTATTACATATAATTTCGTAAAAATTAATATAGTTACTCCTAATTATGCCTTTTAAAATGATTGTCCAGTTAAAATTTAGATATGAGTACTCTATGGCGCTAATTTTGCACAAATATAAGTGAGATGCATTAGAAACTGTTGTTTAAACAAGTTGTTTAAGATTTTCAACATTTTTTGCATCAAAACTGCACATAATTTCGAGCGAATTAATATAATTACTTCTGATTACGCCTATTATTAGTTTGTCCTATTAAAAGTTTGAATTAATATTTTATGATGCTAATTTTGCGCAATACATAAGTACGATGCAATAAAAACTGCTGTTTAAACAAGTTGTTTGTGTTTTTCAAAATTTTGGCCCTCATAACTACATATAATTTCATACAAATTAATAAAATTACTCCTAATTACGCATATTATAAAATTTTCCCATTAAAACTTCGATATGAATATTCTATGACGCTAATATTGCACAAAACGTTAGTAAGATGCGTCAAAAGCTGCTGTTTAAACAAGTGATTTGCCTTTATGAAATTTTTTGGCCTTATAACCACACATAATTTGGTGTAAATTAATTTAATTACTCCTAATTATGCCTTTTATAGTATTGTTCAATTAGCACTTGAAAACGAATATTTTAGGGCACTATTTTTACTCAAAACATAAGTAAGATGCGTTGAAAAATGCTATTTAAGGAAGTTATGTTTTTCAAGTTTTTTGGCCTCATAGTTACAAATAATTTCGTAAAAATTAACAAAATTACTCCTAATTATGCCCATTAAAATATTAGCCAATTAACACTTCGATATTTAAATTCTACGACACTAATTTTACACGAGACATAAGTAGGATGCATCGAAAACAGCTGTTGAAACAAGTTGTTTGCGTTTTTCAGATTTTTGGCCGCATATGTACACATAATTTCATGCAAATTGATATAATTACTCCTAATTATGCCTATTATAAGATTGTCCAGTTAACACTTCATTATGAATATCCTACGACACTAATTTTTCGTAAAACATTAGAAAGATATATTAGAAACTGCTGCTTTAGCGAGTTGTTTATGATTTTTAACATTTTTTGACTCATAACTATACATAATTTCATGAAAATTAATATAATTACTCCTAATTATACCTATTAATAGGTTATCCGATTAACACTTTGATATGAATCTAGTACGACACAAATTTTACATAAAACATAAATAAGATGCATTTAAAACGTTTGTTTAAACAAGTTGTTTGTGTTTTTGAAATTTGTTGGCCGCATAATTACATATAATTTCGTAAAAATTAATATAGTTACTCCTAATTATGCCTTTTAAAATGATTGTCCAGTTAAAATTTAGATATGAGTACTCTATGGCGCTAATTTTGCACAAATATAAGTGAGATGCATTAGAAACTGTTGTTTAAACAAGTTGTTTAAGATTTTCAACATTTTTTGCATCAAAACTGCACATAATTTCGAGCGAATACTTCTGATTACGCCTATTATTAGTTTGTCCTATTAAAAGATTGAATTAATATTTTATGTTGCTAATTTTGCGCAATACATAAGTACGATGCAATAAAAACTGCTGTTTAAATAATTTGTTTGTGTTTTTCAAAATTTTGGCCCTCATAACTACATATAATTTCATACAAATTAATAAAATTACTCCTGATTACGCATATTATAAAATTTTCCGATTAAAACTTCGATATGTATATTCTATGACGCTAATATTGCACAAAACGTTAGTAAGATGCGTCAAAAGCTGCTGTTTAAACAAGTGATTTGCCTTTATGAAATTTTTTGCCTTATAACTACACATAATTTGGTGTAAATTAATTTAATTACTCCTAATTATGCCTTTTATAGTATTGTTCAATTAGCACTTGAAAACGAATATTTTAGGGCACTATTTTTACTCAAAACATAAGTAAGATGCGTTGAAAAATGCTATTTAAGAAAGTTATGTTTTTCAAGTTTTTGGCCTCATAGTTACAAATAATTTCGTAAAAATTAACATAATTACTCCTAATTATGCCCATTAAAATATTAGCCAATTAACACTTCGATATTTAAATTCTACAACACTAATTTTACACGAGACATAAGTAGGATGCATCGAAAACAGCTGTTGAAACAAGTTGTTTGCGTTTTTCAGATTTTTTGGCCGCATATGTACACATAATTTCATGCAAATTGATATAATTACTCCTAATTATGCCTATTATAAGATTGTCCAGTTAACACTTCATTATGAATATCCTACGACACTAATTTTTCGTAAAACATTAGAAAGATATATTAGAAACTGCTGCTTTAGCGAGTTCTTTATGATTTTTAACATTTTTTGACTCATAACTATACATAATTTCATGAAAATTAATATAATAACTCCTAATTATACCTATTAATAGGTTATCCGATTAACACTTTGATATGAACCTAGTACGACACAAATTTTGCATAGAACATAAATAAGATGCATTAAAAACGTTTGTTTAAACAAGTTGTTCGTGTTTTTGAAATTTGTTGGCAGAATTATTACATATAATTTCGTAAAAATTAATATAGTTACTCCTAATTATGCCTTTTAAAATGATTGTCCAGTTAAAATTTAGATATGAGTACTCTATGGCGCTAATTTTGCACAAATATAAGTGAGATGCATTAGAAACTGTTGTTTAAACAAGTTGTTTAAGATTTTCAACATTTTTTGCATCAAAACTGCACATAATTTCGAGCGAATTAATATAATAGTACTTCTGATTACGCCTATTATTAGTTTGTCCTATTAAAACATTGAATTAATGTTTTATGATGCTAATTTTGCGCAAAACATAAGTACGATGCAATAAAAACTGCTGTTTAAACAAGTTGTTTGTGTTTTTCAAAATTTTGGCCCTCATAACTACATATAATTTCATACAAATTAATAAAATTACTCCTAAATACGCATATTATAAAATTTTCCGATTAAAACTTCGATATGAATATTCTATGACGCTAATATTGCACAAAACGTTAGTAAGATGCGTCAAAAGCTGCTGTTTAAACAAGTTATTTGCCTTTATGAAAATTTTTGGCCTTATAACTACACATAATTTGGTGTAAATTAATTTAATTACTCCAAATTATGCCTTTTACAGTATTGTTCAATGAGCACTTGAAAACAAATATTTTAGGGCGCTATTTTTACTCAAAACATAAGTAAGATGCGTTGAAAAATGCTATTTAAGAAAGTTATGTTTTTCAACATTTTTGGCCTCATAGTTACAAATAATTTCGTAAAAATCAACATAATTACTCCTAATTATGCCCATTAAAATATTAGCCAATTAACACTTCGATATTTAAATTCTACGACACTAATTTTACACGAGACATAAGTAGGATGCATCGAAAACAGCTGTTGAAACAAGTTGTTTGCGTTTTTCAGATTTTTTGGCCGCATATGTACACATAATTTCATGCAAATTGATATAATTACTCCTAATTATGCCAATTATAAGATTGTCCAGTTAACACTTCATTATGAATATCCTACGACACTAATTTTTCGTAAAACATTAGAAAGATATATTAGAAACTGCTGCTTTAGCGAGTTGTTTATGATTTTTAACGTTTTTTGACTCATAACTGTACATAATTTCATGAAAATTAATATAATTACTCCTAATTATACCTATTAATAGGTTATCCGATTAACACTTTGATATGAACCTAGTACGACACAAATTTTGCATAGAACATAAATAAGATGCATTAAAAACGTTTGTTTAAACAAGTTGTTTGTGTTTTTGAAATTTGTTGGCAGAATTATTACATATAATTTCGTAAAAATTAATATAGTTACTCCTAATTATGCCTTTTAAAATGATTGTCCAGTTAAAATTTAGATATGAGTACTCTATGGCGCTAATTTTGCACAAATATAAGTGAGATGCATTAGAAACTGTTGTTTAAACAAGTTGTTTAAGATTTTCAACATTTTTTGCATCAAAACTGCACATAATTTCGAGCGAATTAATATAATTACTTCTGATTACGCCTATTATTAGTTTGTCCTATTAAAAGATTGAATTAATATTTTATGTTGCTAATTTTGCGCAATACATAAGTACGATGCAATAAAAACTGCTGTTTAAATAATTTGTTTGTGTTTTTCAAAATTTTGGCCCTCATAACTACATATAATTTCATACAAATTAATAAAATTACTCCTAATTACGCATATTATAAAATTTTCCGATTAAAACTTCGATATGAATATTCTATGACGCTAATATTGCACAAAACGTTAGTAAGATGCGTCAAAAGCTGCTGTTTAAATAAGTTATTTGCCTTTATGAAAATTTTGGCCTTATAACTACACATAATTTGGTGTAAATTAATTTAATTACTCCAAATTATGCCTTTTACAGTATTGTTCAATGAGCACTTGAAAACAAATATTTTAGGGCGCTATTTTTACTCAAAACATAAGTAAGATGCGTTGAAAAATGCTATTTAAGAAAGTTATGTTTTTCAACATTTTTGGCCTCATAGTTACAAATAATTTCGTAAAAATCAACATAATTACTCCTAATTATGCCCATTAAAATATTAGCCAATTAACACTTCGATATTTAAATTCTACGACACTAATTTTACACGAGACATAAGTAGGATGCATCGAAAACAGCTGTTGAAACAAGTTGTTTGCGTTTTTCTGATTTTTTGGCCGCATATGTACACATAATTTCATGCAAATTGATATAATTACTCCTAATTATGCCAATTATAAGATTGTCCAGTTAACACTTCATTATGAATATCCTACGACACTAATTTTTCGTAAAACATTAGAAAGATATATTAGAAACTGCTGCTTTAGCGAGTTGTTTATGATTTTTAACATTTTTTGACTCATAACTGTACATAATTTCATGAAAATTAATATAATTACTCCTAATTATACCTATTAATAGGTTATCCGATTAACACTTTGATATGAACCTAGTACGACACAAATTTTACATAAAACATAAATAAGATGCATTTAAAACGTTTGTTTAAACAAGTTGTTCGTGTTTTTGAAATTTGTTGGCAGAATTATTACATATAATTTCGTAAAAATTAATATAGTTACTCCTAATTATGCCTTTTAAAATGATTGTCCAGTTAAAATTTAGATATGAGTACTCTATGGCGCTAATTTTGCACAAATATAAGTGAGATGCATTAGAAACTGTTGTTTAAACAAGTTGTTTAAGATTTTCAACATTTTTTGCATCAAAACTGCACATAATTTCGAGCGAATTAATATAATTACTTCTGATTACGCCTATTATTAGTTTGTCCTATTAAAAGATTGAATTAATATTTTATGTTGCTAATTTTGCGCAATACATAAGTACGATGCAATAAAAACTGCTGTTTAAATAATTTGTTTGTGTTTTTCAAAATTTTGGCCCTCATAACTACATATAATTTCATACAAATTAATAAAATTACTCCTGATTACGCATATTATAAAATTTTCCGATTAAAACTTCGATATGTATATTCTATGACGCTAATATTGCACAAAACGTTAGTAAGATGCGTCAAAAGCTGCTGTTTAAACAAGTGATTTGCCTTTATGAAATTTTTGGCCTTATAACCACACATAATTTGGTGTAAATTAATTTAATTACTCCTAATTATGCCTTTTATAGTATTGTTCAATTAGCACTTGAAAACGAATATTTTAGGGCACTATTTTTACTCAAAACATAAGTAAGATGCGTTGAAAAATGCTATTTAAGGAAGTTATGTTTTTCAAGTTTTTTGGCCTCATAGTTACAAATAATTTCGTAAAAATTAACAAAATTACTCCTAATTATGCCCATTAAAATATTAGCCAATTAACACTTCGATATTTAAATTCTACAACACTAATTTTACACGAGACATAAGTAGGATGCATCGAAAACAGCTGTTGAAACAAGTTGTTTGCGTTTTTCAGATTTTTTGGCCGCATATGTACACATAATTTCATGCAAATTGATATAATTAGTCCTAATTATGCCTATTATAAGATTGTCCAGTTAACACTTCATTATGAATATCCTACGACACTAATTTTTCGTAAAACATTAGAAAGATATATTAGAAACTGCTGCTTTAGCGAGTTCTTTATGATTTTTAACATTTTTTGACTCATAACTATACATAATTTCATGAAAATTAATATAATAACTCCTAATTATACCTATTAATAGGTTATCCGATTAACACTTTGATATGAACCTAGTACGACACAAATTTTGCATAGAACATAAATAAAATGCATTAAAAACGTTTGTTTAAACAAGTTGTTCGTGTTTTTGAAATTTGTTGGCAGAATTATTACATATAATTTCGTAAAAATTAATATAGTTACTCCTAATTATGCCTTTTAAAATGATTGTCCAGTTAAAATTTAGATATGAGTACTCTATGGCGCTAATTTTGCACAAATATAAGTGAGATGCATTAGAAACTGTTGTTTAAACAAGTTGTTTAAGATTTTCAACATTTTTTGCATCAAAACTGCACATAATTTCGAGCGAATTAATATAATTACTTCTGATTACGCCTATTATTAGTTTGTCCTATTAAAAGATTGAATTAATATTTTATGTTGCTAATTTTGCGCAATACATAAGTACGATGCAATAAAAACTGCTGTTTAAATAATTTGTTTGTGTTTTTCAAAATTTTGGCCCTCATAACTACATATAATTTCATACAAATTAATAAAATTACTCCTGATTACGCATATTATAAAATTTTCCGATTAAAACTTCGATATGTATATTCTATGACGCTAATATTGCACAAAACGTTAGTAAGATGCGTCAAAAGCTGCTGTTTAAACAAGTGATTTGCCTTTATGAAATTTTTTGGCCTTATAACCACACATAATTTGGTGTAAATTAATTTAATTACTCCTAATTATGCCTTTTATAGTATTGTTCAATTAGCACTTGAAAACGAATATTTTAGGGCACTATTTTTACTCAAAACATAAGTAAGATGCGTTGAAAAATGCTATTTAAGGAAGTTATGTTTTTCAAGTTTTTTGGCCTCATAGTTACAAATAATTTCGTAAAAATTAACAAAATTACTCCTAATTATGCCCATTAAAATATTAGCCAATTAACACTTCGATATTTAAATTCTACAACACTAATTTTACACGAGACATAAGTAGGATGCATCGAAAACAGCTGTTGAAACAAGTTGTTTGCGTTTTTCAGATTTTTTGGCCGCATATGTACACATAATTTCATGCAAATTGATATAATTAGTCCTAATTATGCCTATTATAAGATTGTCCAGTTAACACTTCATTATGAATATCCTACGACACTAATTTTTCGTAAAACATTAGAAAGATATATTAGAAACTGCTGCTTTAGCGAGTTCTTTATGATTTTTAACATTTTTTGACTCATAACTATACATAATTTCATGAAAATTAATATAATAACTCCTAATTATACCTATTAATAGGTTATCCGATTAACACTTTGATATGAACCTAGTACGACACAAATTTTGCATAGAACATAAATAAAATGCATTAAAAACGTTTGTTTAAACAAGTTGTTCGTGTTTTTGAAATTTGTTGGCAGAATTATTACATATAATTTCGTAAAAATTAATATAGTTACTCCTAATTATGCCTTTTAAAATGATTGTCCAGTTAAAATTTAGATATGAGTACTCTATGGCGCTAATTTTGCACAAATATAAGTGAGATGCATTAGAAACTGTTGTTTAAACAAGTTGTTTAAGATTTTCAACATTTTTTGCATCAAAACTGCACATAATTTCGAGCGAATTAATATAATTACTTCTGATTACGCCTATTATTAGTTTGTCCTATTAAAACTTTGAATTAATATGTTATGATGCTAATTTTGCGCAATACATAAGTACGATGCAATAAAAACTGCAGTTTAAACAAGTTGTTTGTGTTTTTCAAAATTTTGGCCCTCATAACTACATATAATTTCATACAAATTAATAAAATTACTCCTAATTACGCATATTATAAAATTCTCCCATTAAAACTTCGATATGAATATTCTATGACGCTAATATTGCACAAAACGTTAGTAAGATGCGTCAAAAGCTGCTGTTTAAACAAGTGATTTGCCTTTATGAAATTTTTTGGCCTTATAACCACACATAATTTGGTGTAAATTAATTTAATTACTCCTAATTATGCCTTTTATAGTATTGTTCAATTAGCACTTGAAAACGAATATTTTAGGGCACTATTTTTACTCAAAACATAAGTAAGATGCGTTGAAAAATGCTATTTAAGGAAGTTATGTTTTTCAAGTTTTTTGGCCTCATAGTTACAAATAATTTCGTAAAAATTAACAAAATTACTCCTAATTATGCCCATTAAAATATTAGCCAATTAACACTTCGATATTTAAATTCCACGACACTAATTTTACACGAGACATAAGTAGGATGCATCGAAAACAGCTGTTGAAACAAGATGTTTGCGTTTTTCAGATATTTTGGCCGCATATGTACACATAATTTCATGCAAATTGATATAATTACTCCTAATTACGCCTATTATAAGATTGTCCAGTTAACACTTCATTATGAATATCCTACGACACTAATTTTTCGTAAAACATTAGAAAGATATATTAGAAACTGCTGCTTTAGCGAGTTGTTTATGATTTTTAACATTTTTTGACTCATAACTATACATAATTTCATGAAAATTAATATAATTACTCCTAATTATACCTATTAATAGGTTATCCGATTAACACTTTGATATGAACCTAGTACGACACAAATTTTACATAAAACATAAATAAGATGCATTTAAAACGTTTGTTTAAACAAGTTGTTTGTGTTTTTGAAATTTGTTGGCAGAATTATTACATATAATTTCGTAAAAATTAATATAGTTACTCCTAATTATGCCTTTTAAAATGATTGTCCAGTTAAAATTTAGATATGAGTACTCTATGGCGCTAATTTTGCACAAATATAAGTGAGATGCATTAGAAACTGTTGTTTAAACAAGTTGTTTAAGATTTTCAACATTTTTTGCATCAAAACTGCACATAATTTCGAGCGAATTAATATAATTACTTCTGATTACGCCTATTATTAGTTTGTCCTATTAAAAGATTGAATTAATATTTTATGTTGCTAATTTTGCGCAATACATAAGTACGATGCAATAAAAACTGCTGTTTAAATAATTTGTTTGTGTTTTTCAAAATTTTGGCCCTCATAACTACATATAATTTCATACAAATTAATAAAATTACTCCTGATTACGCATATTATAAAATTTTCCGATTAAAACTTCGATATGTATATTCTATGACGCTAATATTGCACAAAACGTTAGTAAGATGCGTCCAAAAGCTGCTGTTTAAACAAGTGATTTGCCTTTATGAAATTTTTTGGCCTTATAACTACACATAATTTGGTGTAAATTAATTTAATTACTCCTAATTATGCCTTTTATAGTATTGTTCAATTAGCACTTGAAAACGAATATTTTAGGGCACTATTTTTACTCAAAACATAAGTAAGATGCGTTGAAAAATGCTATTTAAGAAAGTTATGTTTTTCAAGTTTTTTGGCCTCATAGTTACAAATAATTTCGTAAAAATTAACATAATTACTCCTAATTATGCCCATTAAAATATTAGCCAATTAACACTTCGATATTTAAATTCTACAACACTAATTTTACACGAGACATAAGTAGGATGCATCGAAAACAGCTGTTGAAACAAGTTGTTTGCGTTTTTCAGATTTTTTGGCCGCATATGTACACATAATTTCATGCAAATTGATATAATTAGTCCTAATTATGCCTATTATAAGATTGTCCAGTTAACACTTCATTATGAATATCCTACGACACTAATTTTTCGTAAAACATTAGAAAGATATATTAGAAACTGCTGCTTTAGCGAGTTCTTTATGATTTTTAACATTTTTTGACTCATAACTATACATAATTTCATGAAAATTAATATAATAACTCCTAATTATACCTATTAATAGGTTATCCGATTAACACTTTGATATGAACCTAGTACGACACAAATTTTGCATAGAACATAAATAAAATGCATTAAAAACGTTTGTTTAAACAAGTTGTTCGTGTTTTTGAAATTTGTTGGCAGAATTATTACATATAATTTCGTAAAAATTAATATAGTTACTCCTAATTATGCCTTTTAAAATGATTGTCCAGTTAAAATTTAGATATGAGTACTCTATGGCGCTAATTTTGCACAAATATAAGTGAGATGCATTAGAAACTGTTGTTTAAACAAGTTGTTTAAGATTTTCAACATTTTTTGCATCAAAACTGCACATAATTTCGAGCGAATTAATATAATTACTTCTGATTACGCCTATTATTAGTTTGTCCTATTAAAACTTTGAATTAATATGTTATGATGCTAATTTTGCGCAATACATAAGTACGATGCAATAAAAACTGCAGTTTAAACAAGTTGTTTGTGTTTTTCAAAATTTTGGCCCTCATAGCTACATATAATTTCATACAAATTAATAAAATTACTCCTAATTACGCATATTATAAAATTCTCCCATTAAAACTTCGGTATGAATATTCTATGAGGCTAATATTGCACAAAACGTTAGTAAGATGCGTCAAAAGCTGCTGTTTAAACAAGTGATTTGCCTTTATGAAATTTTTTGGCCTTATAACCACACATAATTTGGTGTAAATTAATTTAATTACTCCTAATTATGCCTTTTACAGTATTGTTCAATTAGCACTTGAAAACGAATATTTTAGGGCACTATTTTTACTCGAAACATAAGTAAGATGCGTTGAAAAATGCTATTTAAGGAAGTTATGTTTTTCAAGTTTTTTGGCCTCATAGTTACAAATAATTTCGTAAATATTAACAAAATTACTCCTAATTATGCCCATTAAAATATTAGCCAATTAACACTTCGATATTTAAATTCCACGACACTAATTTTACACGAGACATAAGTAGGATGCATCGAAAACAGCTGTGGAAACAAGATGTTTGCGTTTTTCAGATATTTTGGCCGCATATGTACACATAATTTCATGCAAATTGATATAATTACTCCTAATTACGCCTATTATAAGATTGTCCAGTTAACACTTCATTATGAATATCCTACGACACTAATTTTTCGTAAAACATTAGAAAGATATATTAGAAACTGCTGCTTTAGCGAGTTGTTTATGATTTTTAACATTTTTTGACTCATAACTATACATAATTTCATGAAAATTAATATAATTACTCCTAATTATACCTATTAATAGGTTATCCGATTAACACTTTGATATGAATCTAGTACGACACAAATTTTACATAAAACATAAATAAGATGCATTTAAAACGTTTGTTTAAACAAGTTGTTTGTGTTTTTGAAATTTGTTGGCCGCATAATTACATATAATTTCGTAAAAATTAATATAGTTACTCCTAATTATGCCTTTTAAAATGATTGTCCAGTTAAAATTTAGATATGAGTACTCTATGGCGCTAATTTTGCACAAATATAAGTGAGATGCATTAGAAACTGTTGTTTAAACAAGTTGTTTAAGATTTTCAACATTTTTTGCATCAAAACTGCACATAATTTCGAGCGAATACTTCTGATTACGCCTATTATTAGTTTGTCCTATTAAAAGATTGAATTAATATTTTATGTTGCTAATTTTGCGCAATACATAAGTACGATGCAATAAAAACTGCTGTTTAAATAATTTGTTTGTGTTTTTCAAAATTTTGGCCCTCATAACTACATATAATTTCATACAAATTAATAAAATTACTCCTGATTACGCATATTATAAAATTTTCCGATTAAAACTTCGATATGTATATTCTATGACGCTAATATTGCACAAAACGTTAGTAAGATGCGTCCAAAGCTGCTGTTTAAACAAGTGATTTGCCTTTATGAAATTTTTTGGCCTTATAACTACACATAATTTGGTGTAAATTAATTTAATTACTCCTAATTATGCCTTTTATAGTATTGTTCAATTAGCACTTGAAAACGAATATTTTAGGGCACTATTTTTACTCAAAACATAAGTAAGATGCGTTGAAAAATGCTATTTAAGAAAGTTATGTTTTTCAAGTTTTTTGGCCTCATAGTTACAAATAATTTCGTAAAAATTAACATAATTACTCCTAATTATGCCCATTAAAATATTAGCCAATTAACACTTCGATATTTAAATTCTACAACACTAATTTTACACGAGACATAAGTAGGATGCATCGAAAACAGCTGTTGAAACAAGTTGTTTGCGTTTTTCAGATTTTTTGGCCGCATATGTACACATAATTTCATGCAAATTGATATAATTACTCCTAATTATGCCTATTATAAGATTGTCCAGTTAACACTTCATTATGAATATCCTACGACACTAATTTTTCGTAAAACATTAGAAAGATATATTAGAAACTGCTGCTTTAGCGAGTTCTTTATGATTTTTAACATTTTTTGACTCATAACTATACATAATTTCATGAAAATTAATATAATAACTCCTAATTATACCTATTAATAGGTTATCCGATTAACACTTTGATATGAACCTAGTACGACACAAATTTTGCATAGAACATAAATAAAATGCATTAAAAACGTTTGTTTAAACAAGTTGTTCGTGTTTTTGAAATTTGTTGGCAGAATTATTACATATAATTTCGTAAAAATTAATATAGTTACTCCTAATTATGCCTTTTAAAATGATTGTCCAGTTAAAATTTAGATATGAGTACTCTATGGCGCTAATTTTGCACAAATATAAGTGAGATGCATTAGAAACTGTTGTTTAAACAAGTTGTTTAAGATTTTCAACATTTTTTGCATCAAAACTGCACATAATTTCGAGCGAATTAATATAATTACTTCTGATTACGCCTATTATTAGTTTGTCCTATTAAAACTTTGAATTAATATGTTATGATGCTAATTTTGCGCAATACATAAGTACGATGCAATAAAAACTGCAGTTTAAACAAGTTGTTTGTGTTTTTCAAAATTTTGGCCCTCATAGCTACATATAATTTCATACAAATTAATAAAATTACTCCTAATTACGCATATTATAAAATTCTCCCATTAAAACTTCGGTATGAATATTCTATGAGGCTAATATTGCACAAAACGTTAGTAAGATGCGTCAAAAGCTGCTGTTTAAACAAGTGATTTGCCTTTATGAAATTTTTTGGCCTTATAACCACACATAATTTGGTGTAAATTAATTTAATTACTCCTAATTATGCCTTTTATAGTATTGTTCAATTAGCACTTGAAAACGAATATTTTAGGGCACTATTTTTACTCAAAACATAAGTAAGATGCGTTGAAAAATGCTATTTAAGGAAGTTATGTTTTTCAAGTTTTTTGGCCTCATAGTTACAAATAATTTCGTAAATATTAACAAAATTACTCCTAATTATGCCCATTAAAATATTAGCCAATTAACACTTCGATATTTAAATTCCACGACACTAATTTTACACGAGACATAAGTAGGATGCATCGAAAACAGCTGTTGAAACAAGATGTTTGCGTTTTTCAGATATTTTGGCCGCATATGTACACATAATTTCATGCAAATTGATATAATTACTCCTAATTACGCCTATTATAAGATTGTCCAGTTAACACTTCATTATGAATATCCTACGACACTAATTTTTCGTAAAACATTAGAAAGATATATTAGAAACTGCTGCTTTAGCGAGTTGTTTATGATTTTTAACATTTTTTGACTCATAACTATACATAATTTCATGAAAATTAATATAATTACTCCTAATTATACCTATTAATAGGTTATCCGATTAACACTTTGATATGAATCTAGTACGACACAAATTTTACATAAAACATAAATAAGATGCATTTAAAACGTTTGTTTAAACAAGTTGTTTGTGTTTTTGAAATTTGTTGGCCGCATAATTACATATAATTTCGTAAAAATTAATATAGTTACTCCTAATTATGCCTTTTAAAATGATTGTCCAGTTAAAATTTAGATATGAGTACTCTATGGCGCTAATTTTGCACAAATATAAGTGAGATGCATTAGAAACTGTTGTTTAAACAAGTTGTTTAAGATTTTCAACATTTTTTGCATCAAAACTGCACATAATTTCGAGCGAATTAATATAATTACTTCTGATTACGCCTATTATTAGTTTGTCCTATTAAAAGATTGAATTAATATTTTATGTTGCTAATTTTGCGCAATACATAAGTACGATGCAATAAAAACTGCTGTTTAAATAATTTGTTTGTGTTTTTCAAAATTTTGGCCCTCATAACTACATATAATTTCATACAAATTAATAAAATTACTCCTAATTACGCATATTATAAAATTTTCCGATTAAAACTTCGATATGTATATTCTATGACGCTAATATTGCACAAAACGTTAGTAAGATGCGTCAAAAGCTGCTGTTTAAACAAGTGATTTGCCTTTATGAAATTTTTTGGCCTTATAACTACACATAATTTGGTGTAAATTAATTTAATTACTCCTAATTATGCCTTTTATAGTATTGTTCAATTAGCACTTGAAAACGAATATTTTAGGGCACTATTTTTACTCAAAACATAAGTAAGATGCGTTGAAAAATGCTATTTAAGAAAGTTATGTTTTTCAAGTTTTTTGGCCTCATAGTTACAAATAATTTCGTAAAAATTAACATAATTACTCCTAATTATGCCCATTAAAATATTAGCCAATTAACACTTCGATATTTAAATTCTACAACACTAATTTTACACGAGACATAAGTAGGATGCATCGAAAACAGCTGTTGAAACAAGTTGTTTGCGTTTTTCAGATTTTTTGGCCGCATATGTACACATAATTTCATGCAAATTGATATAATTACTCCTAATTATGCCTATTATAAGATTGTCCAGTTAACACTTCATTATGAATATCCTACGACACTAATTTTTCGTAAAACATTAGAAAGATATATTAGAAACTGCTGCTTTAGCGAGTTGTTTATGATTTTTAACATTTTTTGACTCATAACTATACATAATTTCATGAAAATTAATATAATTACTCCTAATTATACCTATTAATAGGTTATCCGATTAACACTTTGATATGAACCTAGTACGACACAAATTTTACATAAAACATAAATAAGATGCATTAAAAACGTTTGTTTAAACAAGTTGTTCGTGTTTTTGAAATTTGTTGGCAGAATTATTACATATAATTTCGTAAAAATTAATATAGTTACTCCTAATTATGCCTTTTAAAATGATTGTCCAGTTAAAATTTAGATATGAGTACTCTATGGCGCTAATTTTGCACAAATATAAGTGAGATGCATTAGAAACTGTTGTTTAAACAAGTTGTTTAAGATTTTCAACATTTTTTGCATCAAAACTGCACATAATTTCGAGCGAATTAATATAATTACTTCTGATTACGCCTATTATTAGTTTGTCCTATTAAAACTTGAATTAATATTTTATGATGCTAATTTTGCGCAAAACATAAGTACGATGCAATAAAAACTGCTGTTTAAACAAGTTGTTTGTGTTTTTCAAAATTTTGGCCCTCATAACTACATATAATTTCATACAAATTAATAAAATTACTCCTAATTACGCATATTATAAAATTTTCCCATTAAAACTTCGATATGAATATTCTATGACGCTAATATTGCACAAAACGTTAGTAAGATGCGTCAAAAGCTGCTGTTTAAACAAGTGATTTGCCTTTATGAAATTTTTTGGCCTTATAACCACACATAATTTGGTGTAAATTAATTTAATTACTCCTAATTATGCCTTTTATAGTATTGTTCAATTAGCACTTGAAAACGAATATTTTAGGGCACTATTTTTACTCAAAACATAAGTAAGATGCGTTGAAAAATGCTATTTAAGGAAGTTATGTTTTTCAAGTTTTTTGGCCTCATAGTTACAAATAATTTCGTAAAAATTAACAAAATTACTCCTAATTATGCCCATTAAAATATTAGCCAATTAACACTTCGATATTTAAATTCTACGACACTAATTTTACACGAGACATAAGTAGGATGCATCGAAAACAGCTGTTGAAACAAGTTGTTTGCGTTTTTCAGATTTTTTGGCCGCATATGTACACATAATTTCATGCAAATTGATATAATTACTCCTAATTATGCCAATTATAAGATTGTCCAGTTAACACTTCATTATGAATATCCTACGACACTAATTTTTCGTAAAACATTAGAAAGATATATTAGAAACTGCTGCTTTAGCGAGTTGTTTATGATTTTTAACGTTTTTTGACTCATAACTGTACATAATTTCATGAAAATTAATATAATTACTCCTAATTATACCTATTAATAGGTTATCCGATTAACACTTTGATATGAACCTAGTACGACACAAATTTTGCATAGAACATAAATAAGATGCATTTAAAACGTTTGTTTAAACAAGTTGTTTGTGTTTTTGAAATTTGTTGGCCGCATAATTACATATAATTTCGTAAAAATTAATATAGTTACTCCTAATTATGCCTTTTAAAATGATTGTCCAGTTAAAATTTAGATATGAGTACTCTATGGCGCTAATTTTGCACAAATATAAGTGAGATGCATTAGAAACTGTTGTTTAAACAAGTTGTTTAAGATTTTCAACATTTTTTGCATCAAAACTGCACATAATTTCGAGCGAATTAATATAATTACTTCTGATTACGCCTATTATTAGTTTGTCCTATTAAAACATTGAATTAATATTTTATGTTGCTAATTTTGCGCAATACATAAGTACGATGCAATAAAAACTGCTGTTTAAATAATTTGTTTGTGTTTTTCAAAATTTTGGCCCTCATAACTACATATAATTTCATACAAATTAATAAAATTACTCCTGATTACGCATATTATAAAATTTTCCGATTAAAACTTCGATATGTATATTCTATGACGCTAATATTGCACAAAACGTTAGTAAGATGCGTCCAAAGCTGCTGTTTAAACAAGTGATTTGCCTTTATGAAATTTTTTGGCCTTATAACTACACATAATTTGGTGTAAATTAATTTAATTACTCCTAATTATGCCTTTTATAGTATTGTTCAATTAGCACTTGAAAACGAATATTTTAGGGCACTATTTTTACTCAAAACATAAGTAAGATGCGTTGAAAAATGCTATTTAAGAAAGTTATGTTTTTCAAGTTTTTTGGCCTCATAGTTACAAATAATTTCGTAAAAATTAACATAATTACTCCTAATTATGCCCATTAAAATATTAGCCAATTAACACTTCGATATTTAAATTCTACAACACTAATTTTACACGAGACATAAGTAGGATGCATCGAAAACAGCTGTTGAAACAAGTTGTTTGCGTTTTTCAGATTTTTTGGCCGCATATGTACACATAATTTCATGCAAATTGATATAATTAGTCCTAATTATGCCTATTATAAGATTGTCCAGTTAACACTTCATTATGAATATCCTACGACACTAATTTTTCGTAAAACATTAGAAAGATATATTAGAAACTGCTGCTTTAGCGAGTTGTTTATGATTTTTAACATTTTTTGACTCATAACTATACATAATTTCATGAAAATTAATATAATAACTCCTAATTATACCTATTAATAGGTTATCCGATTAACACTTTGATATGAACCTAGTACGACACAAATTTTGCATAGAACATAAATAAAATGCATTAAAAACGTTTGTTTAAACAAGTTGTTCGTGTTTTTGAAATTTGTTGGCAGAATTATTACATATAATTTCGTAAAAATTAATATAGTTACTCCTAATTATGCCTTTTAAAATGATTGTCCAGTTAAAATTTAGATATGAGTACTCTATGGCGCTAATTTTGCACAAATATAAGTGAGATGCATTAGAAACTGTTGTTTAAACAAGTTGTTTAAGATTTTCAACATTTTTTGCATCAAAACTGCACATAATTTCGAGCGAATTAATATAATTACTTCTGATTACGCCTATTATTAGTTTGTCCTATTAAAACTTTGAATTAATATGTTATGATGCTAATTTTGCGCAATACATAAGTACGATGCAATAAAAACTGCAGTTTAAACAAGTTGTTTGTGTTTTTCAAAATTTTGGCCCTCATAACTACATATAATTTCATACAAATTAATAAAATTACTCCTAATTACGCATATTATAAAATTCTCCCATTAAAACTTCGGTATGAATATTCTATGACGCTAATATTGCACAAAACGTTAGTAAGATGCGTCAAAAGCTGCTGTTTAAACAAGTGATTTGCCTTTATGAAATTTTTTGGCCTTATAACCACACATAATTTGGTGTAAATTAATTTAATTACTCCTAATTATGCCTTTTATAGTATTGTTCAATTAGCACTTGAAAACGAATATTTTAGGGCACTATTTTTACCCAAAACATAAGTAAGATGCGTTGAAAAATGCTATTTAAGGAAGTTATGTTTTTCATGTTTTTTGGCCTCGTAGTTACAAATAATTTCGTAAAAATTAACAAAATTACTCCTAATTATGCCCATTAAAATATTAGCCAATTAACACTTCGATATTTAAATTCCACGACACTAATTTTACACGAGACATAAGTAGGATGCATCGAAAACAGCTGTTGAAACAAGATGTTTGCGTTTTTCAGATATTTTGGCCGCATATGTACACATAATTTCATGCAAATTGATATAATTACTCCTAATTACGCCTATTATAAGATTTTCCAGTTAACACTTCATTATGAATATCCTACGACACTAATTTTTCGTAAAACATTAGAAAGATATATTAGAAACTGCTGCTTTAGCGAGTTGTTTATGATTTTTAACATTTTTTGACTCATAACTATACATAATTTCATGAAAATTAATATAATTACTCCTAATTATACCTATTAATAGGTTATCCGATTAACACTTTGATATGAACCTAGTACGACACAAATTTTACATAAAACATAAATAAGATGCATTTAAAACGTTTGTTTAAACAAGTTGTTCGTGTTTTTGAAATTTGTTGGCAGAATTATTACATATAATTTCGTAAAAATTAATATAGTTACTCCTAATTATGCCTTTTAAAATGATTGTCCAGTTAAAATTTAGATATGAGTACTCTATGGCGCTAATTTTGCACAAATATAAGTGAGATGCATTAGAAACTGTTGTTTAAACAAGTTGTTTAAGATTTTCAACATTTTTTGCATCAAAACTGCACATAATTTCGAGCGAATTAATATAATTACTTCTGATTACGCCTATTATTAGTTTGTCCTATTAAAAGATTGAATTAATATTTTATGTTGCTAATTTTGCGCAATACATAAGTACGATGCAATAAAAACTGCTGTTTAAATAATTTGTTTGTGTTTTTCAAAATTTTGGCCCTCATAACTACATATAATTTCATACAAATTAATAAAATTACTCCTGATTACGCATATTATAAAATTTTTCGATTAAAACTTCGATATGTATATTCTATGACGCTAATATTGCACAAAACGTTAGTAAGATGCATCAAAAGATGCTGTTTAAACAAGTGATTTGCCTTTATGAAATTTTTTGGCCTTATAACCACACATAATTTGGTGTAAATTAATTTAATTACTCCTAATTATGCCTTTTATAGTATTGTTCAATTAGCACTTGAAAACGAATATTTTAGGGCACTATTTTTACTCAAAACATAAGTAAGATGCGTTGAAAAATGCTATTTAAGGAAGTTATGTTTTTCAAGTTTTTTGGCCTCATAGTTACAAATAATTTCGTAAAAATTAACAAAATTACTCCTAATTATGCCCATTAAAATATTAGCCAATTAACACTTCGATATTTAAATTCTACAACACTAATTTTACACGAGACATAAGTAGGATGCATCGAAAACAGCTGTTGAAACAAGTTGTTTGCGTTTTTCAGATTTTTTGGCCGCATATGTACACATAATTTCATGCAAATTGATATAATTAGTCCTAATTATGCCTATTATAAGATTGTCCAGTTAACACTTCATTATGAATATCCTACGACACTAATTTTTCGTAAAACATTAGAAAGATATATTAGAAACTGCTGCTTTAGCGAGTTCTTTATGATTTTTAACATTTTTTGACTCATAACTATACATAATTTCATGAAAATTAATATAATTACTCCTAATTATACCTATTAATAGGTTATCCGATTAACACTTTGATATGAACCTAGTACGACACAAATTTTACATAAAACATAAATAAGATGCATTTAAAACGTTTGTTTAAACAAGTTGTTCGTGTTTTTGAAATTTGTTGGCAGAATTATTACATATAATTTCGTAAAAATTAATATAGTTACTCCTAATTATGCCTTTTAAAATGATTGTCCAGTTAAAATTTAGATATGAGTACTCTATGGCGCTAATTTTGCACAAATATAAGTGAGATGCATTAGAAACTGTTGTTTAAACAAGTTGTTTAAGATTTTCAACATTTTTTGCATCAAAACTGCACATAATTTCGAGCGAATTAATATAATTACTTCTGATTACGCCTATTATTAGTTTGTCCTATTAAAAGATTGAATTAATATTTTATGTTGCTAATTTTGCGCAATACATAAGTACGATGCAATAAAAACTACTGTTTAAATAATTTGTTTGTGTTTTTCAAAATTTTGGCCCTCATAACTACATATAATTTCATACAAATTAATAAAATTACTCCTGATTACGCATATTATAAAATTTTTCGATTAAAACTTCGATATGTATATTCTATGACGCTAATATTGCACAAAACGTTAGTAAGATGCGTCAAAAGCTGCTGTTTAAACAAGTGATTTGCCTTTATGAAATTTTTTGGCCTTATAACCACACATAATTTGGTGTAAATTAATTTAATTACTCCTAATTATGCCTTTTATAGTATTGTTCAATTAGCACTTGAAAACGAATATTTTAGGGCACTATTTTTACTCAAAACATAAGTAAGATGCGTTGAAAAATGCTATTTAAGGAAGTTATGTTTTTCAAGTTTTTTGGCCTCATAGTTACAAATAATTTCGTAAAAATTAACAAAATTACTCCTAATTATGCCCATTAAAATATTAGCCAATTAACACTTCGATATTTAAATTCTACAACACTAATTTTACACGAGACATAAGTAGGATGCATAAAACAATTGTTGAAACAAGTTGTTTGCGTTTTTCAGATTTTTTGGCCGCATATGTACACATAATTTCATGCAAATTGATATAATTAGTCCTAATTATGCCTATTATAAGATTGTCCAGTTAACACTTCATTATGAATATCCTACGACACTAATTTTTCGTAAAACATTAGAAAGATATATTAGAAACTGCTGCTTTAGCGAGTTGTTTATGATTTTTAACATTTTTTGACTCATAACTATACATAATTTCTTGAAAATTAATATAATAACTCCTAATTATACCTATTAATAGGTTATCCGATTAACACTTTGATATGAACCTAGTACGACACAAATTTTGCATAGAACATAAATAAAATGCATTAAAAACGTTTGTTTAAACAAGTTGTTCGTGTTTTTGAAATTTGTTGGCAGAATTATTACATATAATTTCGTAAAAATTAATATAGTTACTCCTAATTATGCCTTTTAAAATGATTGTCCAGTTAAAATTTAGATATGAGTACTCTATGGCGCTAATTTTGCACAAATATAAGTGAGATGCATTAGAAACTGTTGTTTAAACAAGTTGTTTAAGATTTTCAACATTTTTTGCATCAAAACTGCACATAATTTCGAGCGAATTAATATAATTACTTCTGATTACGCCTATTATTAGTTTGTCCTAT
Organism: Schoenoplectus tabernaemontani; assembly: GCA_037127355.1. Classification (NCBI taxonomy): domain Eukaryota; kingdom Viridiplantae; phylum Streptophyta; class Magnoliopsida; order Poales; family Cyperaceae; genus Schoenoplectus; species Schoenoplectus tabernaemontani. The sequence continues at coordinate 6,265,216 of CM073746.1, read as the reverse complement.
TAAAAGATTGAATTAATATTTTATGTTGCTAATTTTGCGCAATACATAAGTACGATGCAATAAAAACTGCAGTTTAAACAAGTTGTTTGTGTTTTTCAAAATTTTGGCCCTCATAACTACATATAATTTCTTACAAATTAATAAAATTACTCCTAATTACGCATATTATAAAATTCTCCCATTAAAACTTCGGTATGAATATTCTATGACGCTAATATTGCACAAAACGTTAGTTAGATGCGTCAAAAGCTGCTGTTTAAACAAGTGATTTGCCTTTATGAAATTTTTTGGCCTTATAACCACACATAATTTGGTGTAAATTAATTTAATTACTCCTAATTATGCCTTTTATAGTATTGTTCAATTAGCACTTGATAACGAATATTTTAGGGCACTATTTTTACTCAAAACATAAGTAAGATGCGTTGAAAAATGCTATTTAAGGAAGTTATGTTTTTCAAGTTTTTGGCCTCATAGTTACAAATAATTTCGTAAAAATTAACAAAATTACTCCTAATTATGCCCATTAAAATATTAGCCAATTAACACTTCGATATTTAAATTCCACGACACTAATTTTACACGAGACATAAGTAGGATGCATCGAAAACAATTTGAAACAAGATGTTTGCGTTTTTCAGATATTTTGGCCGCATATGTACACATAATTTCATACAAATTGATATAATTACTCCTAATTACGCCTATTATAAGATTGTCCAGTTAACACTTCATTATGAATATCCTACGACACTAATTTTTCGTAAAACATTAGAAAGATATATTAGAAACTGCTGCTTTAGCGAGTTGTTTATGATTTTTAACATTTTTTGACTCATAACTATACATAATTTCTTGAAAATTAATATAATAACTCCTAATTATACCTATTAATAGGTTATCCGATTAACACTTTGATATGAACCTAGTACGACACAAATTTTGCATAGAACATAAATAAAATGCATTAAAAACGTTTGTTTAAACAAGTTGTTCGTGTTTTTGAAATTTGTTGGCAGAATTATTACATATAATTTCGTAAAAATTAATATAGTTACTCCTAATTATGCCTTTTAAAATGATTGTCCAGTTAAAATTTAGATATGAGTACTCTATGGCGCTAATTTTGCACAAATATAAGTGAGATGCATTAGAAACTGTTGTTTAAACAAGTTGTTTAAGATTTTCAACATTTTTTGCATCAAAACTGCACATAATTTCGAGCGAATTAATATAATTACTTCTGATTACGCCTATTATTAGTTTGTCCTATTAAAAGATTGAATTAATATTTTATGTTGCTAATTTTGCGCAATACATAAGTACGATGCAATAAAAACTGCAGTTTAAACAAGTTGTTTGTGTTTTTCAAAATTTTGGCCCTCATAACTACATATAATTTCATACAAATTAATAAAATTACTCCTAATTACGCATATTATAAAATTCTCCCATTAAAACCGATATGAATATTCTATGACGCTAATATTGCACAAAACGTTAGTTAGATGCGTCAAAAGTGCGCCGTTTAAACAAGTGATTTGCCTTTATGAAATTTTTTGGCCTTATAACCACACATAATTTGGTGTAAATTAATTTAATTACTTCTAATTATGCCTTTTATAGTATTGTTCAATTAGCACTTGATAACGAATATTTTAGGGCACTATTTTTACTCAAAACATAAGTAAGATGCGTTGAAAAATGCTATTTAAGGAAGTTATGTTTTTCAAGTTTTTGGCCTCATAGTTACAAATAATTTCGTAAAAATTAACAAAATTACTCCTAATTATGCCCATTAAAATATTAGCCAATTAACACTTCGATATTTAAATTCCACGACACTAATTTTACACGAGACATAAGTAGGATGCATCGAAAACAATTTGTTGAAACAAGATGTTTGCGTTTTTCAGATATTTTGGCCGCATATGTACACATAATTTCATACAAATTGATATAATTACTCCTAATTACGCCTATTATAAGATTGTCCAGTTAACACTTCATTATGAATATCCTACGACACTAATTTTTCGTAAAACATTAGAAAGATATATTAGAAACTAACTGCTTTAGCGAGTTGTTTATGATTTTTAACTTTTTTGACTCATAACTATACATAATTTCATGAAAATTAATATAATTACTCCTAATTATACCTATTAATAGGTTATCCGATTAACACTTTGATATGAATCTAGTACGACACAAATTTTACATAAAACATAAATAAGATGCATTTAAAACGTTTGTTTAAACAAGTTGTTTGTGTTTTTGAAATTTGTTGGCCGCATAATTACATATAATTTCATAAAAATTAATATAGTTACTCCTAATTATGCCTTTTAAAATGATTGTCCAGTTAAAATTTAGATATGAGTACTCTATGGCGCTAATTTTGCACAAATATAAGTGAGATGCATTAGAAACTCGTTGTTTAAACAAGTTGTTTAAGATTTTCAACATTTTTTGCATCAAAACTGCACATAATTTCGAGCGAATTAATATAATTACTTCTAATTACGCCTATTATTAGTTTGTCCTATTAAAAGTTTGAATTAATATTTTATGTTGCAAATTTTGCGCAATACATAAGTACGATGCAATAAAAACTGCTTTAAATAATTTGTTTGTGTTTTTCAAAATTTTGGCCCTCATAACTACATATAATTTCATACAAATTAATAAAATTACTCCTAATTACGCATATTATAAAATTTTCCGATTAAAACTTCGATATGTATATTCTATGACGCTAATATTGCAAAAAACGTTAGTAAGATGCGTCAAAAGTCGCTTTGTTTAAACAAGTGATTTGCCTTTATGAAATTTTTTGGCCTTATAACTACACATAATTTGGTGTAAATTAATTTAATTACTCCTAATTATGCCTTTTATAGTATTGTTCAATTAGCACTTGAAAATGAATATTTTAGGGCACTATTTTTACTCAAAACATAAGTAAGATGCGTTGAAAAATGCTATTTAAGAAAGTTATGTTTTTCAAGTTTTTTGGCCTCATAGTTACAAATAATTTCGTAAAAATTAACATAATTACTCCTAATTATGCCCATTAAAATATTAGCCAATTAACACTTCGATATTTAAATTCTACAACACTAATTTTACACGAGACATAAGTAGTTTGCGTTTTTCAGATTTTTTGGCCGCATATGTACAAATAATTTCATGCAAATTGATATAATTAGTCCTAATTATGCCTATTATAAGATTGTCCAGTTAACACTTCATTATGAATATCCTACGACACTAATTTTTCGTAAAACATTAGAAAGATATATTAGAAACTCGCGCTTTAGCGAGTTCTTTATGATTTTTAACATTTTTTGACTCATAACTATACATAATTTCATGAAAATTAATATAATTACTCCTAATTATACCTATTAATAGGTTATCCGATTTACACTTTGATATGAACCTAGTACGACACAAATTTTGCATAGAACATAAATAAGAAGCATTAAAAATATTTTTTTAAACAAGTTGTTTGTGTTTTTGAAATTTGTTGGCCGCATAATTACATATAATTTCGTAAAAAATAATATAGTTACTCCTAATAATGCCTTTTAAAATGATTGTCCAGTTAAAATTTAGATATGAGTACTCTATGGCACTAATTTTGCACAAATATAAGTGAGATGCATTAGAAACTATTGTTTAAACAAGTTGTTTAAGATTTTCAATATTTTTTGCATCAAAACAGCACATAATTTCGAGCGAATTAATATAATTACTTCTGATTACACCTATTATTATTGTGTCCTATTAAAACTTTGAATTAATATTTTATGATGCTAATTTTGCGCAAAACATAAGTACGATGCAATAAAAAGGACCGTTTAAACAAGTTGTTTATGTTTTTCAAAATTTTGGCCCTCATAACTACATATAATTTCATACAAATTAATAAAATTACTCCTAATTATGTATATTATAAAATTTTCCGATTAAAACTTCGATATGAATATTCTATGACGCTAATATTGCACAAAACGTTGGTTAGATGCGTCAAAAGTTGCTGTTTAAACAAGTTATTTGCCTTTATGAAAATTTTGGCTTTATAACTACACATAATTTGGTGTAAATTAATTTAATTACTCCTAATTATGCCTTTTACATTATTCTTCAATTAACACATGAAAACGAATATTTTAGGGCACTATTTTTACTCAAAACATAAGTAAGATGCGTTGAAAAATGCTATTTAAGAAAGTTATATTTTTCAACTTTTTTGGGCTCATAGTTACAAATAATTTCATAAAAATTAACATAATTACTCCTATTTATGCCCATTAAAACGCCGAAGACGGGTCCGGGAGCGCAAAACATGAAAACGGGTCCCGACGCCGTCGGTACCGCCGAAAACGGGTCCGGGAGCGCAAAACATGAAAACAGGACCCGACACCCTCGGTACTGTCAAAAATGGGTCAATGAGCGCAAAACATGAAAACGGGTCCCGACGCCGTCGCTACCGCCGAAAACGGGTCCGGGAGCGCAAAACATGAAAACAGGACCCGACACCCTCGGTACTGTCAAAAATGGGTCCATGAGCGCAAAACATGAAAACGGGACACGACGCCCTCGGTATCGTAGAAAATGAGTCCGGGAGCGCAAAATGTGAAAACGGAACCAGACGCCATCGGTACCGCCGAAAACAGGTCCGGGAGCGCAAAATATCTAATCTGGACCCAACACCCTCGGTACCGTCGAGAACGGGTCCGGGAGCGCAAAACATGAAAACGGGACACGACGCCCTCGATATCGCCGAAAATGAGTCATGGAGTGCAAAACATGAAAACGGGACCAAACACCGTCCGTACCGTCGAAAACGGGTCCGGGAGCGCAAAACATGAAAACGGGACCCGACGCTATCGGTACCGCCCAAAATGGGTCCGGGAGCGCAAAATAAGAAAACGGGACCCGATGCCCTCGATACCGCCGAAAATGGGTCCGGGAGCGCAAAACATGAAAACGGAACCCGACGCCTGAAAACCACACCCGACGCCCTCTGTACCGAAAATGAGTTCGGGAGCGCAAAACATGATAACGGGACCCGACGCCTCGATACCGCCGAAAATGAGTTCGGGAGCGCAAAATATGATAACGGGACCCAACGCCATCGATACCGCCCAAAATGGGTCTAGGAGAGAAAAACATGAAAGCGGGACTCGACGTCGTCGGTACCGCCAAAAACGGGTCCAGGAGCGCAAAACAGGACTCGACGCACTCGGTACCGCCGAAAATGAGTCAGGGAGCGCAAAATATAAAAACATGACCCAACGACGTCGGTACCGCCAAAAACGGGTCCAGGAGCGCAAAATATGAAAACGGGACCCAACGTGCTCGGTCCTGCCAAAAACGGGTCCGGTAGCGCAAAACATGAAAACGGGACACGACGCCCTCAGTACCTCCGAAAATGAGTCCGAGAGTGCAAAACATGAAAACGGGACCAGACGCCGTCGGTACCGCCAAAAACGGGTCCGGGAGCGCTAAACATGAAAACGGGACCCGACGCCATCGCTACCGCCGAAAACGGGTCCGGGAGCGCAAAACATGAAAACGGGACCCGACGCCGTCGGTACCGCCGAAAATGGGTTTGGGAGCGCAAAACATGAAAACGGAACACGACGCGCTTGATACCGCCGAAAACGGGATCAGGAGCGCAAAATAAGAAAACAGGACCCGACGCCCTCGGTACCGCCGAAAATAACTCCGAGACTGCAAAACGTGAAATCGGGGCTCGACGAGCTTGGTACTAACGAAAACGGGTTCGGGAGCGCAAAACATGAAAACGGGACCCGACGCCCTCAATACTGCCGAAACCAAGTCCGGGAGCGCAAAACATGAAAACGAGGCCCGACACCCTCGGTACCCCCGAAAAAGAGTCTAGGAGCGCAAAACGTGAAAACGGGACCCGACGCGCTCGGAACGAACGAAAACGGTCGGGGAGAACAAAACATAAAAATGGGACCCAACGCCCTCGCTACCGCCGACAAGGCCCGACACCCTCGGTACCCCCGACACTAAGTCCGGGAGCGCAAAATATGAAAACGGGACCCAACGCCCTCGCTACCGCCGAGAAATAGTCTAGGAGCGCAAAACATGAAAACGGGTCCCGACGCGCACGGATCGAACGAAACCGGGTCCGGGAGCACAAAACATAAAAATGGGACCGACGCCCTCGGTACCGCCGAAAATGAGGCTAGGAGCGCAAAACATGAAAATGGGACCCGCGCGCACGGTACTAACGAAAAACGGGTCCGGGAGCGCAAAACATAAAAACGGGACCTGACGCCGTCGGTACCGCCGAAAACGGGTCGGGTGCGGAAAACATGAAAACGGGAGCCGACGCCCTCATTACCGCCGAAAATGAGTTCGGGAGCGCAAAACATGAAAACAGGACCCGTCGCGCTCGGTACTAATGAAAACGGGTCCGAAAGCGCAAAACATAAAAACGGGACCCGACGCCGCCGGTACCGCCGAAAATGGGTCAGGGAGCGCAAAACATGAAAACGAGACCCGATTCCCTCGGTACCGCCGAAAATGAGTTTGGGAGCGCAAAACATCAAAATGGGACCCAACGTCGTAGGTACCGCCGAAAACGGGTCATCAAGCGCAAAACATGAAAACGTGACCCGACGCCGTCGGTACCGCCGAAACCGGGTCCGGCAGCGCAAAATATGAAAACGGAACCCGATACCGTCGGTACCGCTGAATACGGGCCTCAGAGCGAAAAACATGAAAACGGGAACCGACGCCGTCGGTCCTGCCAAAAACGGGTCCGGAGCGCAAGACAAGAAAACAGGACCCAACGCCCTCGGTACTAATGAAAACGGGTCAGGGGGCGCAAAACATGAAAATGAGACTCGACGCGCTCAGTACTAACGAAACGGGTTCGGGAGCGCAAAACATGATAACGGGACCCGACGTCCTCGGTACCGTCGAGAACGGGTCCGGGAGTGCAAAACATGTAAACAGTACACGACGCCCTCGGTACCCAACGAAAATGAGTCCGGGAGTGCAAATCATGAAAACGGGACCAGACGTCATCGGACCGTCGAAAACGGGTCCGGGAGCGCATAACATGAAAATGGGACCCGACGCGCTCGGTACTACTGAGTCCTGGAGCGCAAAACATGAAAACGGGACCCGACGCCATTAGTACCGCCAAAAACGGGTCCGGGAGCGCAACACATGAAAACGGGACCCGATGCCCTCAGTACCGCCGAAAATGAGTCTGGTAGCGCAAAACATGAAAAGGGACACGACGCCGTCGCTACCGCCGAAAAGGGGTCCGGGAGCACAAAACATCAAAATGGGACCCGACGCCGCCGCCGAAACCGGGTCCGAGAGTTCAAAACATGAAAACGAGACCGACGCCCTCGAACCGTCGAAAATGAGTCCAGGAGCGCAAAATATGAAAACGGGACCCGTTGCCGTCGGTACTGCCGAAAACAGGTCCGGTGCGCAAAACATTAAAACGAAACCCGACGCCCTCGGTACCATCGAAAATGGATCCGGTAGCGCAAAACAAGAAAACGGGAACCGACCTCGTCGGTACAGCCAAAAACGGGTCCGGGAGTGCAAAACAAGAAAACGGGACCCGACGCCCTCGGTACTAACGAAACCGGGTCCGGGAGCGCAAAACAAGAAAACGAGAATCGACGCGCTCGGTACTAACGAAAACGGGTCCGGGAGCGTAAAACATAAAACAGGACTGAAGGGCGTCGGTACCGCTGAAAACGGGTCCGGTAGCGCAAAACTTGAAAACGGGACCCGACGCCCTCGGTACCGCCTAAAACGGATCCGGGAGCGCAAAACATGAAATCAGGACCCGACGCCCTCGGTACTGCCAAAAATGAGTCTGGTAGTGCAAAACATGAAAAAGGGACCCGACGCCCACGACACCGCCGAAAATGAGTTTGGTAGCGCAAAACATGAAAAAGGGACCCGACGCCGACGGTATCGCCGAAAAGGGGTCCGGGAGCGCAAAACATGATAACGGGACCCAACGCAAAATATGTCCGGGATCGCAAAACATGAAAACGAGGCTCGACGAGCGCGGTACTAACGAAAACGGGTCCGGGAGTGCAAAATATGAAAACGGGACCCAACACCTTCGGTCGCCGAAAATGAGTCCGAGAGCGCAAAACATGAAAACAGAACCTGACGCCCTCGGTACCGTCAAAACTGAGTCCGGGAGCGCAAAACATGGAAACCGCACTCGACGCCGTCGATACCGCCGAAAATGAGTCCGGGAGCACAAAATATGACAACGGGACCCGATGTCTCGGTACCGCCGAAAACGGGTCCGGGAGTGCAAAACATGAAAACGTGACACGGCGCGCTCAATACCGTTGAAAACGGGTCCGGGATCGCAAAACAATAAAACGGGACCCGACGCCCTCGTTACCGCCGAAAATAATTCCGGTGGCGCAAAACATGAAAATAGGGCTCGACGAGCTCGGTACTAACGAAAATGGGTCCGGGAGCGAAAAACATGAAGACGTGACCTGATGCCCTCGGTACCGCCGAAAACGAGTCCGGAGCGCAAAACATGAAAACAGAACCTATCGCCCTCGCTACGGCCGAAACAGAATCCTGGAGCGCAAAACCTGAAAAACCGCACCCGACGCCCTCGGTACTACTGAAAATGAGTCTGGGACCGCAAAACATAAAACCGGGAACCGACGCCTCGATACCGCCGAAAACGGGTCCGGGAGTGCAAAACATGAAAACGGGACCCGACACCATCGGTACCGTCGAAAATGGGTTTGGGAGCGCAAAACATGAAAACGGAACCCGACGCTCTCGGAACCGCTGAAACCGAGTCCTGGAGCGCGCAAAACATGGAAACCGCACCCGACGCCCTCGATACCGCCGAAAATGAGTCAAGGAACGCAAAATATGATAATGGGACCCGACGCCTCGCTACCGCCGAAAATGAGTCCGGGAGCGCAAAATATAAAACGAGACCGGCGCCGTCGGTACCGCCGAAAACGGGTCCGGGAGCACAAACCATGAAAACGGGACCCGACGCCCTCGGTACCGTCGAAAAAGAGTCTGACAGCGCAAAACATGTAAACGGGACCCGACGCCGTCGGTACCGCCGAAAACGGGTTCAGGAGTGCAAAACAAGAACACGGGACCTGAAGCCTTCGGTACCGACAAAAACGGGTCCGGCAAAGCAAAACATTAAAACGGGACACGACGCCCACGGTATCGTCGAAAATGAGTCCGGGAGCGCAAAACATGAAAACTGGACCAGACACCGTCGGTACCGCCGAAAATGCGTTCGGGAGCGCCAAACATGGAAACGGGATCCGACGCCGTCGATACCACCGAAAATGGGTCCGGGAGCGCAAAACATGAATACAGGATCCGACGCCCTCGGTACCGCCGAAAAAGAGTCCGAGAGCGCAAAACATGTAAACGGTACCCGACGCCGTCGGTACTGTCAAAAACGGGTCCAGGAGCGCAAAACAAGAAAACGGGACCAGACGCCGTCGGTACCGCCCAAAACTTGTCTAGGAGCGCAAAACATGAAAACGGGAACCGACGCCGTCGTTACCGCCAAAAATGGGTCCGGGAGCACAAAACATGAAAACGGGACACGACGCCCTCTGTACCGCCGAAACCGAATCCTAGTTCGCAAAACATGAAATCCACACACGACGCCCTCGCTACCGCCGAAAACGAGTCCGTGAGCGCAAAACATGAACACCGCACCCGACGCCCTTGATACCGCCAAAAATGATTCTGGAAGGGCAAAACATGAAAACGGGAACCGACGCCGTCGGTACCACCCAAAACGGTTCCGGGAGCGCAAAACATGAAAATGGGACTTGACGCGCTCGATACCGCAAAAAACGGGTCTGTGAGCGCAAAACAAGAAAACGGGACCCGACGCTCTCGTTACCGCCGAAAATAATTGCGGGAGCGCAAAACATGAAAACAAGGCCCGACGAGCTCGGTACTAATGAAAACGGGTCTGGGAGCGCAAAACATGAAAAAGTGACCGGACGCCCTCGGTATGCCCAAAAAGAGTTTGGGAGCGCAAAACTTAAAAATGGAACCTGACGGCCTCGACACCGCCGAAACCGAATCCTGGAGCGCAAAACATGAAAACCGCACCCGACGCCCTCGGTACCGCCGAAAATGAGTTTGGGAGCGCAAAACATGATAACGGGACCCGACGCCTCGGTACCGCCAAAAACGGGTCTAGGAGCGCAAAACATGAAAACGAGACCCGACGCCCTCGTTATCGCCGAAAACGGTTCCAGGAGCACAAAACATGAAAACGGGACTCGACGCCCTCGGAACAGCTGAAAACGGTTCTGTGAGCGCAAAACAAGAAAATGGGACCCGACGCCCTCGTTACCGCCGAAAATAATTGCGGTGGCGCAAAACATGAAAATAGGGCCCGACGAGCTCGGTACTAATGAAAATGGGTCCGGGAGCGAAAAACATGAAGACGTGACCTGATGCCCTCGGTACCGCCGAAAACGAGTCCGAGAGCGCAAAACAGTAAAACAGAACCTATCGCCCTCAGTACCGCCGAAACAGAATCCTGGAGCGCAAAACCCGAAAACCGCACCCGACGCCCTCGGTACAGCCGAAAATGAGTCTGGGACCGCAAAACATAAAAACGGGAACCGACGCCTGAATACCGACGAAAACGGGTCCGGGAGTGCAAAACATGAAAATGAGACACGACGCCCTCGGTACCACCGAAAATTAGTCAAGGAGCGCAAAACATGAAAAAGGGACCTGAAGCCATCGGTACCGCCCCAAATTGGTCCGGGAGCGCAAAACATGAAAACAGGAACCAACGCCGTTGGTACCGCCAAAAACGGGTCCGGGAGCGCAAAACAAGAAAACGGGACCAGACGCCCACGATACCGACGAAAATGAGTCCGGGAGAGCAAAACATGAAAACAGGACCCGACGCCATCGGTACCGCCAAAAACGGGTCAGTGAGCGCAAAACATGAAAACGAGACCCGACGCCCTCGTTACCGCCGAAAATGCGTCCGGGAGTGCAAAACATGAGAACGGGACCCGACGCCAACGGTACCGCCCAAAATCGGTCAGGGAGCGAAAAACACGAAAACGGGAACCGACGTCGTCGTTACCGCCCAAATCGAGTCCGAGAGCGCAAAACTAGAAAACGGGACCCGACGCCGTCGGTACCGTCGAAAATGAATCCGGGAGCGCAAAACAGAAAAACGGGAGTACTGAGGGCGTTGGGTCCCGTTTATATGTTTTGTGCTCCCGGGCCCGTTTTCGGCGGCACCGGTGGCGTCGGGTACCGTTTTCATGTTTTGCGCTCCCGACTCGTTTTCGGCGGCGATGCCGAGGGCATCGGTCCCATTTTCATATTTTTCGCCGTTTGTCGACCCATTTTCCACGCGTGCGACGACGGCGTCGGTGCGGCTTTCAGGTTTTGCGCTCCAAGACTCAATATCAGCGGTACCGAGGGCGTCAGGTTCCGTTTTCATGTTTTGCGCTCCTGAACCGTTTTCGGCGGTACCGAGGCATCGGGTCCCGTTATCATGTTTTGCGCTCCAGGACTCATTTTCGACGTTACGAGGGCGTCGGGTGCGGTTTTCAAGTTTTGCGCTCCAAGACTCGTTTTCGGCGATACCGAGGGCGTCGAGTCCCGATTTTATGTTTTGCGCTCCCGGACTCATTTTCGGCGGTACCGAGGTCGTCAAGTCCCGTTTTCTTGTTTTACGCTCCCGGACCCGTTTTTTGCGTACGGACGTCGCGTCGTTTCCCGTTTTCTTGTTTTGCGCTCCGGACCCATTTTCGGCGGCATCGATGGCGTCGGTCCCGTTTTCATGTTTTGCGCTCCCGACGCATTTTCGCGCGCATCGAGGCCGTCGGTCTCGTTTTCATGTTTTGCGCTCCATGACTCGTTTTGGGCGGTACCGAAGGTTGTCGGTCCCGTTTTCTGTTTTGCGCTCCCGACCCATTTTCGACGGTACCAACGACGTCGGGTCCGTTTTCATGTTTTGCGCTCCGGACTCATTTTCGGCGGTTTCGAGGCGTTGAGTCTCGTTTTTATGTTTTGCTCTCCGACCGTTTTCGTTAGAGTTGAGCGTGTCGGTCCCGTTTTCATGTTTTGCACTCCCGGACTCATTTTCGACGTTATCGAGGGCGTCGAGTCCCGTTTTCTTGTTTTACGCTCCCGAACCCATTTTTGCGGTACCGACGGCGTCGGTTCCCGTTTTCATGTTTTGCGCTCTCTGACCCATTTTGGGCGGTACCGATGGCGTCGGATCCCGTTTTCATGTTTTGCGCTCCAAGACGCATTTTCGGCGGAACCATGGGCGTCGGGTCTCGATTTCATGTTTTGCGCTACCGGACCCGTTTTCGGCGGTACCGACTGTGTCGGGTCCCGTTTTCTGTTTTGCGCGGGTCCCGCGATTTCCGGTCCCGTTATCATGTTTTGCGCTCCGGAACGTTCTTGAGCGTGCCGAGGGCGTCGGGTCCCGTTTTCATGTTTTGCGCTCCAAGACTCGATTTCCGCGCACCGAGGGCGTCGGTTCCGTTTTCATGTTTTGCGCTCCCGACTCATTTTCGGCGATAAGAGGGCGTCGGTCCCGATTTTATGTTTTGCGCTCCCGGATCATTTTCGGCGGTGCGAGGGCGTCGAGTCCCGTTTTCTTGTTTTGCGCTCCCGACCCGTTTTTGCGCGGTACGAGCGGCGTCGGTCCCGTTTTCATGTTTTGCGCTCCCGGACTCGTTTTTTCGACGGTACAACGACGTCGGGTCCCGTTTTCATGTTTTGCGCTCCCGACTCATTTTCGGCGTTTCGAGGCGTCGGGTCCGTTTTATGTTTTGCGCTCCCGGACCCATTTTCATTAGTCCGAGCGTCGCGTCGAGTCCCGTTTTCATGTTTTGCGCTCCCGACTCGTTTCGGGTCGACGATCGAGAGGGGCGTCGGGATCCGTTTTCATGTTTTGCGCTCCCGGACTTCTTGGTTTTGGCGTACGAGGGCGTCGGGTCCGTTTTCATGTTTTGTGCTCCCGACTCGTTTTCGACGCAGCGACGCGGCGTCGAGTCCGTTTTCATGTTTTGCGCTCCCGGACTCATTTTCGGCGATACGAGGGCGTCGGTCCCATTTTCATGTTTTGCGCTCCGGACCCATCATTTTCGGCGATAACGAGGGCGTCGGGTCCGTTTTCATGTTTTGCGCTCCCGACTCAATTTCGGCGATGCGAGGGCGTCGGTCCCGTTTTCATGTTTTGCGCTCCCGAACCGTTTTCGCGTCACGAGGCGTCGAGTCCCGTTTTTATGTTTTGCGCTCCCGACTCATTTTCGCGTGCCGAGGGCGTCGGTCCGGTTTTCATGTTTTGCGCTCCAAGACTCGATTTCGGCGGTACCTGGGGCGTCGGTCCGTTTTCTTGATGTTTTGCGCTCCCGACTCGTTTTCGGCGATACCGAGGGCGTCGAGTCCCGTTTTCATGTTTTGCGCTCTCGGACTCATTTCGGCGGTGCGAGGGCGTCGAAGTCCCGTTTTCTTGTTTACGCTCCCGGACCGTTTTTGCGATGCCGACGGCGTCGAGTCGGTCCACGTTTTCTTGTTTTGCGCTCCCGAACCCATTTTGGCGGTACCGATGGCGTCGGGTCCCGTTTTCATGTTTTGCGCTCCCGGACGCATTTTCGGCGGTACGAGGGCGTCGAGTCTCGTTTTCTTGATTTGCGCTCCCGAACCCGTTTTTTGCGGCATCCCGACCCATTTTGGGCGGCGTCGGGTCCGTTTTCATGTTTTGCGCTCCATGACTCGTTTCGGCGGTACGAGGCGTCGGGTCCCGTTTTTTTTTTTGCGCTCCGGACCGTATACGGTGGTATGAGCGCGTCGGGTCCCGTTTTCATGTTTTGCGCTCCCGACCCATTTTCGGCGGTATCGAGGGCGTCGGGTCCGTTTTCATGTTTTGCGCTCCCGACATTTTTGCGCTTTTCGTTTTCGAGCGATACCGACGGCGTCGGTCCCGTTATCATGTTTTGCGCTCCCGGACCGTTTCTTGTGGTACCGAGGCGTTGAGTCCCGTTTTCATGTTTTGCGCTCCCGAGACTCGATTTCGGCGGTGCAGAGGGCGTCGGGTCCGTTTTCATGTTTTGCGCTCCGGACTCATTTTCGGCGATAGCGAGGGCGTCGGATCCGTTTTGTGTTTTGCGCTCCCGGACTCATTTTCGCGATGCGAGGGCGTCGAGTCCGTTTTCTTATGTTTTGCGCTCCCGAACCCATTTTTGCGATGCACCGAACGGCGTCGGTTCCGTTTTCATGTTTTGCGCTCCAAGACCGAGGCGTTTTTTTTCATGTTTTGCGCGACCCGTTTTCGCGACGAGTGGCGTCGGGTCCCGTTTTCATGTTTTGCGCTCCAAGACGCATTTTCGGCGGCTACGAGGGCGTCGGGTCTCGTTTTCATGTTTTGCGCTCCGGACCGTTTTCGGCGGTCGCAGGCGCGTCGGGTCCCGTTTTCATTTTTTGCGCTCCGGACCCGTTTTTTTGTTTTGTGCTACATTTTCGAAAGGAGCGTTCGGGTCCCGTTTTCATGTTTTGCGCTCTCGACTCGATTTCGGCGGGGCATCGTGTCCCTTATTCGGGAGGACGGCGTCGGTCCCGTTTTCTTGTTTTGCGCTCCTAGACTCATTTTCGGCGTATCGCGAGGGCGTCGGGTCCCGTTTTTATGTTTTGCGCTCCGGAATCATTTTCGGCGATACGAAGGCGTCGGTCTCGTTTTCTTGTTTTGCGCTCCCGAACCCATTTTCGACAGTACGGCGGCGTCGGGTCCCGTTTTCATGTTTTGCGCTCCCGAACTCGGTTTCGGCGGTACCGAGGGCGTCGGGTCCTGTTTTCTAATTTTGTGCTCCCGGACCCGTATATAGTGGTATCGAGCGCGTCGGGTCCCGTTTTAATGTTTTGCGCTCCCAAACCCATTTTCAGCGTTATCAACGGCGTCGGGTCCCGTTTTCATGTTTTGCGCTCCCGGACTCTATTTCGGCGGTACCGAGGGCGTCGGGTTCCGTTTTCATGTTTTGCGCACCCGAACCAATTTTAGGCGGTACCGATGGCGTCGGGTTCTGTTTTTCATGTTTTGCGCTCCCGGCCCCGTTTTCGGCGGTACCGACTGTGTCGGGTCCCGTTTTCATGTTTTGCGCTCCGGACCGGTTTTCGGCGATACCGACGGCGTCTGGTCCCGTTATCATGTTTTGCGCTCCCGGACCCGTTCTTGACTGTACCGAGGGCGTCGGGTCCCGTTTTAATGTTTTGCGCTCCAAGACTCGATTTCGGCGGTACCGAGGGCGTCGGGTTCCGTTTTCATGTTTTGCGCTCCCGTACTCATTTTCGGCGATAACGAGGGCGTCGGATCCCGATTTTATGTTTTGCGCTCCCGGACTCATTTTCGGCGGTACCGAGGGCGTCGAGTCCCGTTTTCTTGTTTTGCGCTCCCGAACCCATTTTTTGCGGTACCGACGGCGTCGGTTCCCGTTTTCATGTTTTGCGCTCCAAGACCCATTTTGGGCGGTACCGATGGCGTCGGGTCCCGTTTTCATGTTTTGCGCTCCAAGACGCATTTTCGCGGTACCAAGGGCGTCGGGTCTCGTTTTCATGTTTTGCGCTCCCGGACCCGTTTTCGGCGGTACCGACTGTGTCGGGTCCCGTTTTCTTGTTTTGCGCTCCCGAACCCGTTCTTGACTGTACCGAAGGCGTTGGGTCCCGTTTTCATGTTTTGCGCTCCAAGACTCGATTTCGACGGTACCGAGGGCGTCGGGTCCCGTTTTCATGTTTTGCGCTCCCGAGTCATTTTCGGCGATAGCGAGGGCGTCGAGTCTCGTTTTCTGTTTTGCGCTCCCGACTCATTTTCGGCGATGCGGCGGCGTTGGGTCTCGTTTTCATGTTTTGCGCTCCCGGACTCGGTTTCGGCGGTACCGAGGGCGTCGGGTTCCGTTTTCATGTTTTGCGCTCCCGGACTCATTTTCGGCGGTGCACCGAGGCGTCGAGTCCCGTTTTCATGTTTTGCGCTCCACGACCCATTTTTGCGGTGCGAGGGCGTCGGTTCCGTTTTCATGTTTTTCGCTCCGGACTCGGTTTCGGCGGTGCCGAGGGCGTCGGGTTACGTTTTCATGTTTTGCGCTCCCGGACTCATTTTCGGCGGTGCGAGGGGCGTCGAGTCCGTTTTTTGTTTTGCGCTCCGAACCCATTTTTGCGGTGCCGAGCGGCGTCGGTCCGTTTTCATGTTTTTCGCTCCCGACTCATTTTGGGCGGTGCAGATGGCGTCGGGTCCCGTTTTCATGTTTTGCGCTCCGAGACGCATTTTCGGCGGTACCAAGGGCGTCGGGTCTCGTTTTCCTGTTTTGCGCTCCGGACCGTTTTCGGCGCGCTGCCGTTTTGGCGCGCACGGCGTCGGTCCCGTTTTCATGTTTTGCGCTCCGGACCATTTTCGTTAGTGCGAGGCGTCGGGTCCCGTTTTCTTGTTTTGCGCTCCCGCGCCGTTTTCGGCGGTGCAGGCGGGTATCGGGTCCCATTTTCATGTTTTTCTCTCTCGGACCCTTTTCCACGGCGATGCGAGGGCGTCGGGTGCGGTTTTCATGTTTTGTGCTCCGGACTCGTTTCGACGGTGCGAGGCGTCGGGCCTCGTTTTCATGTTTTGCGCTCCGGACCGTTTTGGGCGATCACGACGGCGTCGGTCCCGTTTTCATGTTTTGCGCTCCCGGAACTCTTTTCGGCGTCGTGTTTTCGGGGCGTTGGGTCCCGTTTTCATGTTTTGCGCTCCGGACGACCGTTTTCGTTAGTACCGAGGGCGTCTGGTCTCGTTTTCATGTTTTGCGCTCCCGGACCCGTTTTCGGTGATACCAATGGTGTCTGGTCTCGTTTTCATGTTTTGCGCTCCCGGACCCGTTCTTGACTGTACCGAAGGCGTTGGGTCCCGTTTTCATGTTTTGCGCTCCAAGACTCGATTTCGGCGGTACCGAGGGCGTCGGGTTCCGTTTTCATGTTTTGCGCTCCCGGACTCATTTTCGGCGATAGCGAGGGCGTCGGATCCCGATTTTATGTTTTGCGCTCCCGAACTCATTTTCGGCGGTACCGAGGGCGTCGAGTCCCGTTTTCATGTTTTGCGCTCCCGAACCCAATTTTTGCGGTACCGACGGCGTCGTTCCGTTTTCATTTTTTCATGTTTTACGCTGCCAGATCCATTTTGGGCGGTACCGATGGCGTCGGGTCCCGTTTTCATGTTTTAAGCGCTCCAAGACGCATTTTCGCGGTACCAAGGGTGTCGGGTCTCGTTTTCATTTTTGCGCTCCCGAACCGGTTTTCGGCGGTACCGACTGTGTCGGGTCCCGTTTTCTTGTTTTGCGCTCCCGGACCCGTTCTTGACTGTACCGAAGGCGTTGGGTCCCGTTTTCATGTTTTGCGCTCCACGCCTCGATTTCGACGTGCAGGGGCGTCGGGTCCCGATTTTATGTTTTGCGCTCCGGACTCATTTTCGGCGGTGCGAGGGCGTCGAGTCTCGTTTTCTGATTTGTGCTCCCGAACCCATTTTCGGCGATGCCGGCGGCGTTGGGTCCTGTTTTCATGTTTTGCGCTCCCGGACTCGGTTTCGGCGGTGCGAGGGCGTCGGTTCCGTTTTCATGTTTTGCGCTCCGGACTCATTTTCGGCGGTACCGAGGGCGTCGGGTCCCGTTTTCTTGTTTTGCGCTCCCGAACCCATTTTTTGCGGTACTGACGGCGTCGGTTCCCGTTTTCATGTTTTTCGCTCCCGGACTCGGTTTCGGCGGTGCAAGGGGCGTCGGGTTCCGTTTTATGTTTTGCGCTCTCGAGTCATTTTCGGCGGTATCGAGGGCGTCGAGTCTCGTTTTCTTGTTTTGCGCTCCGGACCCATTTTCGACGATGCGGCGGCGTCGGGTCCCGTTTTCATGTTTTGCGCTCCCGAACTCGGTTTCGGCGGTACCGAGGCGTCGGGTCCTGTTTTCTAATTTTGTGCTCCCGGACCCGTATACAGTGGTATCGAGCGCGTCGGGTCCCGTTTTAATGTTTTGCGCTCCCAAACCCATTTTCGGCGGTATCGACGGCGTCGGGTCCCGTTTTCATGTTTTGCGCTCCGGACTCTATTTCGGCGGTACGGGCGTCGAGTTCCGTTTTCATATTTTGCGCACCGAGACTCGATTTTTGCGCTCCCGGCGGTTTCGCGATCGACGCGTCGGGTCCCGTTTTCATGTTTTGCGCTTTCGGACCGTTTCGACGATACGACGGCGTCGGTCCGTTTTAATGTTTTGCGCTCCAAGACTCGATTTCGGCGATGCAGGGCGTCGGGTTCCGTTTTCATGTTTTGCGTTCCGTACTCATTTTCGGCGATAGCGAGGGCGTCGGATCCCGATTTTATGTTTTGCGCTCCCGGACTCATTTTCGGCGGTGCGGGGCGTCGAGTCCGTTTTATTGTTTTGCGCTCCGAACCCATTTTTTGCGGTACCGACGGCGTCGGTTCCCGTTTTCATGTTTTGCGCTCCAAGACGCATTTTCCGCGGTACCAAGGGCGTCGGGTATCGTTTTCATGTTTTGCGCTCCCGGACCCGTTTTCGGCGGTACCGACTGTGTCGGGTCCCGTTTTCTTGTTTTGCGCTCCCGGACCCGTTCTTGACTGTACCGAAGGCGTTGGGTCCCGTTTTCATGTTTTGCGCTCCAAGACTCGATTTCGGCGGTACCGAGGGCGTCGGGTCCCGTTTTCATGTTTTGCGCTCCCGGACTCATTTTTGGCGATACCGAGGGCGTCGAGTCTCGTTTTCTTGTTTTGCGCTCCCGAACCCATTTCGGCGGTGCGGCGGCGTGGGTCCGTTTTCATGTTTTGCGCTCCGGACTCGATTTCGGCGGTACCGGGCGTCGGGTTCCGTTTTCATGTTTTGCGCTCTCGGACTCATTTTCGGCGGTGCGGGGCGTCGAGTCCGTTTTCATGTTTTGCGCTCCCGAACCCATTTTTTGCGGTACCGACGGCGTCGGTTCCCGTTTTCATGTTTTTCGCTCCCGGACTCGGTTTCGGCGGTACCGAGGGCGTCGGGTTCCGTTTTCATGTTTTGCGCTCCGAGACTCATTTTCGGCGGTGCGGGGCGTCGAGTCCCGTTTTCTTGTTTTGCGCTCCCGACCCATTTTTTCGGTATCGACGGCGTCGGTTCCGTTTTCATGTTTTTCGCTCGCAAGACCCGTTTTGGCGCGGTACAGATGGCGTCGGGTCCCGTTTTCATGTTTTGCGCTCCGAGACTCATTTTCGGCGGTACAAGGGCGTCGGGTCCGTTTTCTGTTTTGCGCTCCCGGACCGTTTTCGGCGGTGCGACCGGCGTCGGTCCCGTTTTCTTGTTTTGCGCTCCCGGACCCGTTTTCGTTAGTACCGAGCGCGTCGGTTCCTGTTTTCTTGTTTTCCGCTCCCGGACCCGTTTTCGGCGGTACCGAGGGTATCGGGTCCTGTTTTCATGTTTTTCGCTCTCCCGGACCCTTTTCCACGCGATGCGAGGCGTCGGGTGCGTTTTCATGTTTTGTGCTCCAAGACTCATTTCGGCGGTGCACGGTGTCGGCGTCGGGCGTCGGGCCTCGTTTTCATGTTTTGCGCTCCCGGACTCGGTTTCGGCGGTACCGAGGGCGTCGGGTCCCGTTTTCATGTTTTGCGCTCCGGACCGTTTTCGGCGATACGAGGCGTCGGTCCCGTTTTCATTTTTTGCGCTCCGGACTCTTTTTCGGCGATACGAGGCGTCGGGTCCCGTTTTCATGTTTTGCGCTCCCCGACCGTTTTCGGCGATACCGACGGCGTCGGGTTCCGTTTTCATGTTTTGCGCTCCCGGACTCATTTTCGGCGATAGCGAGGGCGTCGGATCCCGATTTTATGTTTTGCGCTCCCGACTCATTTTCGGCGGTACGAGGGCGTCGAGTCCCGTTTTCATGTTTTGCGCTCCCGAACCCATTTTTGCGGTACCGACGGCGTCGGTTCCCGTTTTCATGTTTTGCGCTCCCAGACCCATTTTGGCGGTGCAGATGGCGTCGGGTCCCGTTTTCATGTTTTGCGCTCCAAGACGCATTTTCGCGGTACGAGGGTGTCGGGTCTCGTTTTCATGTTTTGCGCTCCTCCCTGGACCGTTTTCGGCGGTGCGATCGAGCGCGTCGGTTCCCGTTTTCATGTTTTGCGCTCCCAGACGCATTTTCCACGGTACCAAGGGCGTCGGGTATCGTTTTCATGTTTTGCGCTCCCGAACCCGTTTTCGGCGGTACCGACTTTGTCGGGTCCGGTTTTCTTGTTTTGCGCTCCGGACCGTTCTTGGCTTGGTACGAGAAGCGTTGGGTCCGTTTTCATGTTTTGCGCTCCAAGACTCGATTTCGGCGGTACCGAGGGCGTCGGGTTCCGTTTTCATGTTTTGCGCTCCCGGACTCATTTTCGGCGATAGCGAGGGCGTCGGATCCCGATTTTATGTTTTGCGCTCCCGGACTCATTTTCGGCGGTACCGAGGGCGTCGAGTCCCGTTTTCATGTTTTGCGCTCCCGAACCCATTGTTTGCGGTACCGACGGCGTCGGTTCCCGTTTTCATGTTTTACGCTCCCAGACCCATTTTGGGCGGTACCGATGTCGTCGGGTCCCGTTTTCATGTTTTGCGCTCCAAGACGCATTTTCCGCGGTACCAAGGGTGTCGGGTCTCGTTTTCATTTTTTGCGCTGCCGGAACCGTTTTCGGCGGTACCGACTGTGTCGGTTCCCGTTTTCTTGTTTTGCGCTCCCGGACCCGTTCTTGACTGTACGAAAGGCGTCGAGTGCGGTTTTTATGTTTTGCGCTCCAAGACTCGATTTCGGCGGTACCGAGGGCGTCGGGTTCCGTTTTCATGTTTTGCGCTCCCGGACTTATTTTCGGCGATAGCGAGGGCGTCGGGTCCCGATTTTATGTTTTGCGCTCCCGGAGTCATTTTCGGCGGTATCGAGGGCGTCGAGTCTCGTTTTCTTGTTTTGCGCTCCCGAACCCATTTTCGACAGTACCGGCGGCGTCGGGTCCCGTTTTCATGTTTTGCGCTCCCGAACTCGGTTTCGGCGGTACCGAGGGCGTCGGGTCCTGTTTTATAATTTTGTGCTCCCGGACCCGTATACAGTGGTATCGAGCGCGTCGGGTCCCGTTTTCATGTTTTGCGCTCCCGGACTCTTTTCGGCGGTGCCGAGGCGTCGGGTTCGTTTTCATGTTTTGCGCTCCCGAACTAATTTTAGGCGTACGAGGGCGTCGGTTCCCGTTTTCATGTTTTGCGCTCCGGACCGTTTTCGGCGATGCAGAGGGTGTATCGGGTCCGTTTTCATGTTTTGCGCTTTCGGACCCGTTTTCGGCGATACCGACGGCGTCTGGTCCCGTTATCATGTTTTGCGCTCCCGGACCGTTCTTGAGCGGCTACGAGGGCGTCGGTCCCGTTTTCAATGTTTTGCGCTCCAAGACTCGATTTCGGCGGTGCAGGGGCGTCGGGTTCCGTTTTCATGTTTTGCGCTCCGTACTCATTTTCGGCGATAGCGAGGCGTCGGATCCCGATTTTATGTTTTGCGCTCCCGACTCATTTTCGGCGGTGCAGGGGTCGAGTCCCGTTTTCATGTTTTGCGCTCCCGAACCCGTTTTTGCGGCATGCGACGGCGTCGGTTCCGTTTTCATGTTTTGCGCTCCCGACCCATTTTGGGCGATGCGATGGCGTCGGGTCCCGTTTTCATGTTTTGCGCTCCAAGACGCATTTTCGCGGCGGTACGAGGGCGTCGGGTCCCGTTTTCATGTTTTGCGCTCCCGACCGTTTTCGGCGGTACCGTTCGTGTCCCGTTTTCTTGTTTTGCGCTCCCGACCGTTCTTAAGCGTATCTCGAAGGCGTTGGGTCCCGTTTTCATGTTTTGCGCTCCAAGACTCGATTTCGGCGGTACCGAGGGCGTCGGGTTCCGTTTTCATGTTTTGCGCTCCCGGACTCATTTTCGGCGATACCGAGGGCGTCGGATCCCGTTTTTATGTTTTGCGCTCCCGAACCCATTTTTTGCGGTACCGACGGCGTCGGTTCCCGTTTTCATGTTTTACGCTCCCAGACCCATTTTGGGCGGTACCGATGGCGTCGGGTCCCGTTTTCATGTTTTGCGCTCCAAGACGCATTTTCCGCGGTACCAAGGGTGTCTGGTCTCGTTTTCATTTTTTGCGCTCCCGGGTGTACGGTCTCGTTTTCGGCGGTCATGCGAGGGTGTCGGTCCCGTTTTCTTGTTTTGCGCTCCGGACCGTTCTTGGCGTGCCGAAAGGCGTCGAGTCCGTTTTTTTGTTTTGCGCTCCAAGACTCGATTTCGGCGGTGCGAGGGCGGCGGGTTCCGTTTTCATGTTTTGCGCTCCCGACTTTTTTCGGCGATAGCGAGGCGTCGGGTCCCGTTTTCATGTTTTGCGCTCCGGACTCATTTTCGGCGGTACCGAGGGCGTCGAGTCTCGTTTTCTTGTTTTGCGCTCCCGAACCCATTTTCGGCGGTACCGGCGGCGTCGGGTCCCGTTTTCATGTTTTGCGCTCCCGGACTCGGTTTCGGCGGTGCACGAGGCGTCGGGTCCCGTTTTCATTTTTGCTCCCGGACCGTATTTTCGGGGGTATCGAGCGTGTCGGGTCCCGTTTTCATGTTTTGCGCTCCCGACTCGTTTTCGGCGGTACGAGGGCGTCGGTCCCGTTTTCATGTTTTGCGCTCCCGAACCATTTTCATGGCGATGCAGCGACGGCGTCGGGTCCCGTTTTCATGTTTTGCGCTCCGGACCCGTTTTCGGCGGTGCGGGCGTCGGGTCCCGTTTTCATGTTTTGCGCTCCGGACCGTTTTCGGCGATAGCGAGGGCGTCGGATCCCGATTTTATGTTTTGCGCTCCCGGACTCATTTTCGGCGGTACCGAGGGCGTCGAGTCCCGTTTTCATGTTTTGCGCTCCCGAATCCATTGTTTGCGGTACAGACGGCGTCGGTTCCCGTTTTCATGTTTTACGCTCCCAGACCCATTTTGGGCGGTACCGATGGCGTCGGGTCCCGTTTTGATGTTTTGCGCTCCAAGACGCATTTTCCGCGGTACCAAGGGTGTCGGGTCTCGTTTTCATTTTTTGCGCTGCCGGAACCGTTTTCGGCGGTACCGACTGTGTCGGTTCCCGTTTTCTTGTTTTGCGCTCCGGACCCGTTCTTGACTGTACCAAAGGCGCGTCGAGTGCGGTTTTTATGTTTTGCGCTCCAAGACTCGATTTCGGCGGTACCGAGGGCGGCGGGTTCCGTTTTCATGTTTTGCGCTCCCGGACTTATTTTCGGCGATAGCGAGGGCGTCGGGTCCCGATTTTATGTTTTGCGCTCCCGGAGTCCTTTTCGGCGGTATCGAGGGCGTCGAGTCTCGTTTTCTTGTTTTGCGCTCCCGAACCCATTTTCGACAGTACCGGGCGTCGGGTCCCGTTTTCATGTTTTGCGCTCCCGAACTCGGTTTCGGCGGTACCGAGGGCGTCGGGTCCTGTTTTCTAATTTTGTGCTCCCGAACCCGTATACAGTGGTATCGAGCGCGTCGGGTCCCGTTTTCATGTTTTGCGCTCCCGGACTCTATTTCGGCGGTACCGAGGGCGTCGGGTTCCGTTTTCATGTTTTGCGCACCCGAACTAATTTTAGGCGGTACCGACGGCGTCGGGTTCGGTTTTTCATGTTTTGCGCTCCCGGCCCCGTTTTCGGCGGTACCGACTGTGTCGGGTCCCGTTTTCATGTTTTGCGCTTTCGGACCCGTTTTCGGCGGTACGAGGCGACGAGGTCGTTTTGTCGGTCCCGTTTTCTTGTTTTGCGCTCCGGACCGTTTTCGGGCATGTATGCGAAGGCGTTGGGTCCCGTTTTCATGTTTTGCGCTCCAAGCCTCGATTTCGACGGTACCGAGGGCGTCGGGTCCCGATTTTATGTTTTGCGCTCCCGGAGTCATTTTCGGCGGTACCGAGGGCGTCGAGTCTCGTTTTCTTGATTTGCGCTCCCGAACCCATTTTCGGCGGTACCGGCGGCGTTGGGTCCCGTTTTCATGTTTTGCGCTCCCGGACTCGGTTTCGGCGGTACCGAGGGCGTCGGGTTCCGTTTTCATGTTTTGCGCTCCCGGACTCATTTTCGGCGGTACCGAGGGCGTCGGGTCCCGTTTTCTTGTTTTGCGCTCCCGAACCCATTTTTTGCGGTACCGACGGCGTCGGTTCCCGTTTTCATGTTTTTCGCTCCCGGACTCGGTTTCGGCGGTACCGAGGGCGTCGGGTTCCGATTTTATGTTTTGCGCTCTCGGAGTCATTTTCGGCGGTATCGAGGGCGTCGAGTCTCGTTTTCTTGTTTTGCGCTCCCGAACCCATTTTCGACAGTACCGGCGGCGTCGGGTCCCGTTTTCATGTTTTGCGCTCCCGAACTCGGTTTCGGCGGTACCGAGGCGTCGGGTCCTATTTTCTAATTTTGTGCTCCCGGACCCGTATACAGTGGTATCGAGCGCGTCGGGTCCCGTTTTAATGTTTTGCGCTCCCAAACCCATTTTCAGCGGTATCAACGGCGTCGGGTCCCGTTTTCATGTTTTGAGGTCCCGGACTCTATTTCGGCGGTACCGAGGGCGTCGAGTTCCGTTTTCATATTTTGCGCACCCGAACCAATTTTAGGCGGTACCGACGGCGTCGGATTCTGTTTTTCATGTTTTGCGCTTTCGGACCCGTTTTCGACGATACCGACGGCGTCTGGTCCCGTTTTAATGTTTTGCGCTCCAAGACTCGATTTCGGCGGTACCGAGGGCGTCGGGTTCCGTTTTCATGTTTTGCGTTCCCGTACTCATTTTCGGCGATAGCGAGGGCGTCGGATCCCGATTTTATGTTTTGCGCTCCCGGACTCATTTTCGGCGGTACCGAGGGCGTCGAGTCCCGTTTTATTGTTTTGCGCTCCCGAACCCATTTTTTGCGGTACCGACGGCGTCGGTTCCCGTTTTCATGTTTTGCGCTCCAAGACGCATTTTCCGCGGTACCAAGGGCGCCGGGTATCGTTTTCATGTTTTGCGCTCCCGGACCCGTTTTCGGCGGTACCGACTGTGTCGGGTCCCGTTTTCTTGTTTTGCGCTCCCGAACCGTTCTTGACTGTACCGAAGGCGTTGGGTCCCGTTTTCATGTTTTGCGCTCCCGACTCGATTTCGACGGTGCAGGGGTCGTCCCGGTCCCGTTTTCATGTTTTGCGCTCCGGAGTCATTTTTGGCGGTACGGGGCGTCGAGTCTCGTTTTCTTGATTTGCGCTCCCGAACCCATTTCGGCGATGCCGGCGCGTCGGTTCCGTTTTCATGTTTTTCGCTCCGGACTCGGTTTCGGCGGTACCGAGGGCGTCGGGTTCCGTTTTCATGTTTTGCGCTCCCGGACTCATTTTCGGCGGTACGAGGGCGTCGAGTCCCGTTTTCTTGTTTTGCGCTCCCGAACCCATTTTTTGCGGTACCGACGGCGTCGGTTCCGTTTTCATGTTTTGCGCTCCCAAGACCCATTTTGGGCGGTACCGATGGCGTCGGGTCCCGTTTTCAAGTTTTGCGCTCCCGAGACGCATTTTCGGCGGTACCAAGGGCGTCGGGTCTCGTTTTCCTGTTTTGCGCTCCCGGACCCGTTTTCGGCGGTACCGACTGTGTCGGGTCCCGTTTTCTTGTTTTGCGCTCCCGGACCCGTTTTCGTTAGTACCGAGCGCGTCGGGTCCTGTTTTCTTGTTTTCCGCTCTCGGACCCGTTTTCGACGGTACCGAGGGTATCGGGTCCCATTTTAATGTTTTTCGCTCTCGGACCCTTTTTCCACGGTACCAGACGGCGTCGGGTGCGGTTTTCATGTTTTGTGCTCCAAGACTCAATTTCGGCGGTACCGAGGGTGTCGGCGGTACCGAGGGCGTCGGGCCTCGTTTTCATGTTTTGCGCTCCCGGACTCGGTTTCGGCGGTACCGAGGGCGTCTGGTCTCGTTTTCATGTTTTGCGCTCCCGGACCCGTTTTGGGCGATACCGACGGCGTCTGGTCCTGTTTTCTTTTTTTGCGCTTCGGAACTCTTTTTCGGCAGTACCGAGGGCGTCGGGTCCCGTCTTCATGTTTTGCGCTCCTCGACCGGTTTTCGTTAGTACCGAGGGCGTCGGGTTCCGTTTTCATGTTTTGCGCTCCCGGACTCATTTTCGGCGATAGCGAGGGCGTCGGATCCCGATTTTATGTTTTGCGCTCCCGGACTCATTTTCGGCGGTGCAGGGCGTCGAGTCCGTTTTCATGTTTTGCGCTCCCGAACCCATTTTTGCGGTACGCAGACGGCGTTGGTTCCGTTTTCATGTTTTGCGCTCCCGGACCCATTTTGGGCGCTGCAGAGGCGTCGGGTCCCGTTTTCATGTTTTGCGCTCCAAGACGCATTTTCCGCGGTACCAAGGGTGTCGGGTCTCGTTTTCATTTTTTGCGCTGCCGGAACCGTTTTCGGCGGTACCGACTGCGTCGGTTCCCGTTTTCATGTTTTGCGCTCCAAGACGCATTTTCCACGGTACCAAGGGCGTCGGGTATCGTTTTCATGTTTTGCGCTCCCGGACCCGTTTTCGGCGATACCGACTTTGTCGGGTCCGGTTTTCTTGTTTTGCGCTCCGGACCCGTTCTTGACTGTACCGAAGGCGTTGGGTCCCGTTTTCATGTTTTGCGCTCCAAGACTCGATTTCGGCGATACCGAGGGCGTCGGGTTCCGTTTTCATGTTTTGCGCTCCCGGACTCATTTTCGGCGATAGCGAGGGCGTCGGATCCCGATTTTATGTTTTGCGCTCCCGGACTCATTTTCGGCGGTACCGAGGGCGTCGAGTCCCGTTTTCATGTTTTGCGCTCCCGAACCCATTGTTTGCGGTACCGACGGCGTCGGTTCCCGTTTTCATGTTTTACGCTCCCAGACCCATTTTGGGCGGTACCGATGTCGTCGGGTCCCGTTTTCATGTTTTGCGCTCCAAGACGCATTTTCCGCGTACCAAGGGTGTCGGGTCTCGTTTTCATGTTTTGCGCTCCCGGACCCGTTTAAGGCGGTACCGACTGTGTCGGTCCCGTTTTCTTGTTTTGCGCTCCCGGACCCGTTCTTGACTGTACCAAAGGCGTCGAGTGCGGTTTTTATGTTTTGCGCTCCAAGACTCGATTTCGGCGGTACCGAGGGCGGCGGGTTCCGTTTTCATGTTTTGCGCTCCCGGACTTATTTTCGGCGATAGCGAGGGCGTCGGGTCCCGATTTTATGTTTTGCGCTCCCGGAGTCATTTTCGGCGGTATCGAGGGCGTCGAGTCTCGTTTTCTTGTTTTGCGCTCCCGAACCCATTTTCGATAGTACCGGCGGCGTCGGGTCCCGTTTTCATGTTTTGCGCTCCCGAACTCGGTTTCGGCGGTATGCGAGGCGTCGGTCCCGTTTTATAATTTTGTGCTCCGGACCGTATACGGTGGTATCGAGCGCGTCGGGTCCCGTTTTCATGTTTTGCGCTCCCGACTCGTTTTCGGCGGTGCGAGGCGTCGGGTTCCGTTTTCATGTTTTGCGCTCCCGAACTAATTTTAGGCGGTACGACGAGCGTCGGTCCCGTTTTCATGTTTTGCGCTCCCGACCGTTTTCGGCGGTGCGAGGGTGTCGGTCCCCGTTTTCATGTTTTGCGCTTTCGGACCGGTTTTCGGCGATACCGACGGCGTCTGGTCCCGTTATCATGTTTTGCGCTCCCGGACCGTTCTTGACTGTACGAGGGCGTCGGGTCCCGTTTTAATGTTTTGCGCTCCAAGACTCGATTTCGGCGGTACCGAGGGCGTCGGGTTCCGTTTTCATGTTTTGCGCTCCCGTACTCATTTTCGGCGATAACGAGGGCGTCGGATCCCGATTTTATGTTTTGCGCTCCCGGACTCATTTTCGGCGGTACCGAGGGCGTCGAGTCCCGTTTTCATTGTTTTGCGCTCCCGAACCCATTTTTGCGGTACCGACGGCGTCGGTTCCCGTTTTCATGTTTTGCGCTCCAAGACCCATTTTGGGCGGTACCGATGGCGTCGGGTCCCGTTTTCATGTTTTGCGCTCCAAGACGCATTTTCGCGGTACCAAGGGCGTCGGGTCTCGTTTTCATGTTTTGCGCTCCCGAACCCGTTTTCGGCGGTACCGACTGTGTCGGGTCCCGTTTTCTTGTTTTGCGCTCCCGGACCGTTCTTAATCGTGGAAGGCGTTGGGTCCCGTTTTCATGTTTTGCGCTCCCGGACTCGATTTCGGCGGTACGAGGGCGTCGGGTCCGTTTTCATGTTTTGCGCTCCCGACTCATTTTCGGCGATACGGGGGCGTCGGTCCCGTTTTATGTTTTGCGCTCCCGAACCCATTTTTGCGGTGCACGACGGCGTCGGTCCCGTTTTCATGTTTTGCGCTCCCGGACTCCATTTTGGGCGGTACCGATGGCGTCGGTCCCGTTTTCATGTTTTGCGCTCCCGACGCATTTTCGCGGTACGAGGGCGTCGGTCTCGTTTTCATGTTTTTTTGCGCGGTCGGACCGTTTTCGGCGGTACGACGCGTGTGTCGGTCCCGTTTTCTTGTTTTGCGCTCCCGAACCCGTTCTTGACTGTACCGAAGGCGTCGGGTCCCGTTTTCATGTTTTGCGCTCCAAGACTCGATTTCGGCGGTACCGAGGGCGTCGGGTTCCGTTTTCATGTTTTGCGCTCCCGGACTCATTTTCGGCGATAGCGAGGGCGTCGGGTCCCGATTTTATGTTTTGCGCTCCCGGAGTCATTTTCGGCGGTATCGAGGGCGTCGAGTCTCGTTTTCTTGTTTTGCGCTCCCGAACCCATTTTCGACGATGCGAGGGCGTCGGTCCCGTTTTCATGTTTTGCGCTCCCGACTCGGTTTCGGCGGTATGCGAGGCGTCGGGTCCCGTTTTCTAATTTTGTGCTCCCGACCGTATACGGGGTATCGAGCGCGTCGGTCCCGTTTTCATGTTTTGCGCTCCCGACTCTTTTTCGGCGGTGCAGGGCGTCGGTCCCGTTTTCATGTTTTGCGCTCCCGAACCAATTTTAGGCGATCGACGGCGTCGGTCCCGTTTTCATGTTTTGCGCTCCCGACCGTTTTTTCGGCGGTTGCGTGCGACGGGCGTCGGTCCCGTTTTCATGTTTTGCGCTTTCGGACCCGTTTTCGGCGATAGCGAGGGCGTCGGATCCCGATTTTATGTTTTGCGCTCCCGGACTCATTTTCGGCGGTACCGAGGGCGTCGAGTCCCGTTTTCATGTTTTGCGCTCCCGAATCCATTGTTTGCGGTACCGACGGCGTCGGTTCCCGTTTTCATGTTTTACGCTCCCGGACCCATTTTGGGCGCACCGATGGCGTCGGGTCCCGTTTTCATGTTTTGCGCTCCAAGACGCATTTTCGCGGCACCGAGGGGCGTCGGTCTCGTTTTCATGTTTTGCGCTCCCGGACTCGTTTTCGCGATGCAGGCGTCGGTCCCGTTTTCTTGTTTTGCGCTCCCGAACCCGTTCTTGACTGTACCAAAGGCGTCGAGTGCGGTTTTTATGTTTTGCGCTCCAAGACTCGATTTCGGCGGTACGGGGCGTCGGTCCCGTTTTCATGTTTTGCGCTCCCGACTTATTTTCGGCGATAGCGAGGGCGTCGGTCCCGATTTTATGTTTTGCGCTCCCGACTCATTTTCGGCGGTATCGAGGGCGTCGAGTCTCGTTTTCTTGTTTTGCGCTCCCGAACCCATTTTCGACAGTACCGGCGGCGTCGGGTCCCGTTTTCATGTTTTGCGCTCCCGAACTCGGTTTCGGCGGTACCGAGGGCGTCGGTCCCGTTTTCAATTTTGCGCTCCCGACCGTATTCGGTGGTATCGAGCGCGTCGGGTCCCGTTTTCATGTTTTGCGCTCCCGACTCATTTCGGCGGTATCGAGGGCGTCGGTCCCGTTTTCATGTTTTGCGCTCCCGAACTTTTCATTTTAGGCGATGCACCGAGGCGTCGGTTCCGTTTTCATGTTTTGCGCTCCCGACCGTTTTCGGCGCACGAGGTGTCGGGTCCCGTTTTCATGTTTTGCGCTCCCGGACCGTTTTCGGCGGATACCGACGCGTCGGTCCCGTTTTCATGTTTTGCGCTCCCGACCGTTTCTTGACGTACCGAGGGCGTCGGGTCCCGTTTTAATGTTTTGCGCTCCAAGACTCGATTTCGGCGGTACCGAGGGCGTCGGGTTCCGTTTTCATGTTTTGCGTTCCCGTACTCATTTTCGGCGATAGCGAGGGCGTCGGATCCCGATTTTATGTTTTGCGCTCCCGACTCATTTTCGCGCGGTGCGAGGGCGTCGAGTCCGTTTTCATGTTTTGCGCTCCCGAACCATTTTTTGCGGTGCACCGAGGCGTCGGTCCCGTTTTCATGTTTTGCGCTCCAAGACCCATTTTGGGCGGCATCGATGGCGTCGGTCCCGTTTTCATGTTTTGCGCTCCCGACGCATTTTCGCGGTACGAGGGCGTCGGGTCCGTTTTCATGTTTTGCGCTCCCGACCGTTTTCGGCGATGCGACCGTCCCGGACCGTCGGGTCCCGTTTTCTTGTTTTGCGCTCCCGGACCGTTCTTGGCGTTGGTCCCGTTTTCATGTTTTGCGGCGTTGGGTCCCGTTTTCATGTTTTGCGCTCCCGACTCGATTTCGACGATGCAGGGGCGTCGGTCCCGATTTTCATGTTTTGCGCTCCCGAGTCATTTTCGGCGGTGCATCGAGGGCGTCGAGTCCCGTTTTCTTGTTTTGCGCTCCCGAACCCATTTTCGGCGGCGTCGAGGGCGTCGGTCCCGTTTTCATGTTTTGCGCTCCCGGACTCGGTTTCGGCGGTGCGACGAGGGCGTCGGTCCCGTTTTCATGTTTTGCGCTCCCGAACTCATTTTCGGCGGTGCGACCGGCGTCGTCGAGTCCCGTTTTCATGTTTTGCGCTCCCGACCCATTTTTTTGCGTACCGACGGCGTCGGTCCCGTTTTCATGTTTTGCGCTCCCGACTCGGTTTCGGCGGCACGAGGGCGTCGGGTCCCGTTTTCATGTTTTGCGCTCCCGACACATTTTCGGCGCACTCCGAGGGCGTCGAGTCCCGTTTTCTTGTTTTGCGCTCCCGAACCCATTTGCTCCCGGACCCGTATACAGTGGTATCGAGCGCGTCGGGTCCCGTTTTAATGTTTTGCGCTCCCGACCCATTTTCGACGGTATCGAGGGCGTCGGTCCCGTTTTCATGTTTTGCGCTCCCGGACTCGTTTTCGGCGGCGTGCACGGGGCGTCGGGTTCCGTTTTCATGTTTTGCGCTCCCGAACCATTTTAGGCTGCATCGACGACGTCGGGTCCCGTTTTCATGTTTTGCGCTCCCGACTCGTTTTCGGCGATGCGAGGGTGTCGGTCCCGTTTTCATGTTTTGCGCTCCCGACCGTTTTCGGCGCACGACGGGCGTCGGTCCCGTTTTCATGTTTTGCGCTCCCGACCGTTCTTGACCGTACGAGGGCGTCGGTCCCGTTTTCATGTTTTGCGCTCCAAGACTCGATTTCGGCGGTGCGAGGGCGTCGGGTCCGTTTTCATGTTTTGCGCTCCCGACTCATTTTCGGCGATAGCGGGGGCGTCGGTCCCGATTTTATGTTTTGCGCTCCCGGACTCATTTTCCCGTTTTCATGTTTTGCGCACGAGGGCGGCGTCGAATCCCGTTTTCATTGTTTTGCGCTCCCGAACCCATTTTTGCGGCGTACGACGGCGTCGGTCCCCCGTTTTCATGTTTTGCGCTCCAAGACCCATTTGGGCGATGCACCGAGGGCGTCGGTCCCGTTTTCATGTTTTGCGCTCCAAGACGCATTTTCGCGGTACGCAGGGGCGTCGGGTCCCGTTTTCATGTTTTGCGCTCCCGACCGTTTTCGCGATCGACGAGGTCGGGTCCCGTTTTCTGTTTTGCGCTCCCGGACCCGTTCTTGACTGTACCGAAGGCGTTGGGTCCCGTTTTCATGTTTTGCGCTCCCGGACTCGATTTCGACGATACCGAGGGCGTCGGTCCCGTTTTATGTTTTGCGCTCCCGAGTCATTTTCGGCGGTGCGAGGGCGTCGAGTCTCGTTTTCATGATTTTGCGCTCCCGAACCCATTTTCGGCGGCTGCGACGGCGTTGGGTCCCGTTTTCATGTTTTGCGCTCCCGGACTCGCTTCGGCGGCTGCGAGGCGTCGGTCCGTTTTCATGTTTTGCGCTCCCGACTCATTTTCGGCGGTACGAGGGCGTCGAGTCCCGTTTTCATGTTTTGCGCTCCCGACCCATTTTTGCGGCTGCCGTGATGCGTCGGTCCCGTTTTCATGTTTTGCGCTCCCGACTCGTTTCGGCGGCACGAGGGCGTCGGTCCCGTTTTCATGTTTTGCGCTCCCGACTCATTTTCGGCGGTACCGAGGGCGTCGGTCCCGTTTTCATGTTTTGCGCTCCCGACCCATTTGCTCCGGACCCGTATACGGGGGTATCGAGTGCGTCGGGTCTCGTTTTCATGTTTTGCGCTCCCGACTCGTTTTCGGCGAGCGAGGCGTCGGGTCCCGTTTTCATGTTTTGCGCTCCGGACTCGTTTTCGGCGGTCCGAGCGCGTCGGTCCCGTTTTCATGTTTTGCGCTCCCGACCCGTTTTCGGCGGTACCGAGGGCGTCGGTCCCATTTTCATGTTTTGCGCTCCCGACCCTTTTCGACGGCACGAGGGGCGTCGGTCCGTTTTCATGTTTTGCGCTCCCGACTCAATTTCGGCGGCGTGCTCGGCGAGGGCGTCGGTCCCGTTTTCATGTTTTGCGCTCCCGACTCGGTTTCGGCGGCATGCGAGGGCGTCGGTCCCGTTTTCATGTTTTGCGCTCCCGACCGTTTTGGGCGATACCGACGGCCGTCGGTCCCCGTTTCATGTTTTGCGCTCCCGACTCTCTTTTCGCGCATCGAGGGCGTCGGTCCCGTTTTCATGTTTTGCGCTCCTCGACCGTTTTCGTTAGCTGCGAGGGCGTCGGTCTCGTTTTCATGTTTTGCGCTCCCGACCGTTTTCGGCGATACCGACGGCGTCTGGTCCCGTTTTCATGTTTTGCGCTCCCGACCCGTTTTGACGTACCGAGGGGCGTTGGGTCCCGTTTTCATGTTTTGCGCTCCAAGACTCGATTTCGGCGGTACCGAGGGCGTCGGTTCCGTTTTCATGTTTTGCGCTCCCGGACTCATTTTCGGCGATAGCGAGGGCGTCGGATCCCGATTTTATGTTTTGCGCTCCCGACTCATTTTCGGCGGTACCGAGGGCGTCGAGTCCCGTTTTCATGTTTTGCGCTCCCGAACCCATTTTTTGCGGTACCGACGGCGTCGGTTCCCGTTTTCATGTTTTGCGCTCCCGACATCGTTTTGGCGCGGCGCACGAGGGCGCGTCGGTCCCGTTTTCATGTTTTGCGCTCCCGACGCATTTTCGCGCGTACCGAGGGCGTCGGTCCCGTTTTCATGTTTTGCGCTCCCGGACCGTTTTCGGCGGCTACCGAGGGCGGTCCCGTTTTCATGTTTTGCGCTCCCGACCCGTTTTCGGCGTACCGAGGGCGTCGGTCCCGTTTTCATGTTTTGCGCTCCAAGACTCGATTTCGCGGCACCGAGGGCGTCGGTCCCGTTTTCATGTTTTGCGCTCCCGACTCGTTTTCGGCGATAGCGAGGGCGTCGGTCCCGTTTTCATGTTTTGCGCTCCCGACTCATTTTCGGCGGCACGAGGGCGTCGAGTCCCGTTTTCATGTTTTGCGCTCCCGAACGTTTTCGACGCATGCAGAGGGCGTCGGTCCCGTTTTCATGTTTTGCGCTCCCGACTCGGTTTTCGGCGGCGTACGAGAGGCGTCGGTCCCCCGTTTTCATGTTTTGCGCTCCCGACGTTTTCATGTTTTGCGCTCCCGACTGCTTTCGGTATCGAGGCGTCGGTCCCGTTTTTCATGTTTTGCGCTCCCGAAACCCATTTTCGAGCGTTCTGCGCATCGAGGCGTCGGTCCCGTTTTCATGTTTTGCGCTCCCGACTCGTTTTCGGCGGCCGAGGGCGTCGGTCCCGTTTTCATGTTTTGCGCTCCGACGACAATTTTAGGCGATCGACGGCGTCGGGCGTCGGTCCCGTTTTCATGTTTTGCGCTCCCGACACGTTTTCGGCGGCGCCGCGTGTCGGTCCCGTTTTCATGTTTTGCGCTCCCGACCCGTTTTCTACGCGCTCCGAGGGCGTCGGTCCCGTTTTCATGTTTTGCGCTCCCGACTCGATTTCGGCGGCATCGAGGGCGTCGGTCCCGTTTTCATGTTTTGCGCTCCCGACTCATTTTCGGCGATAGCGAGGGCGTCGGTCCCGATTTTCATGTTTTGCGCTCCCGGACTCATTTTCGGCGGCATCGAGGGCGTCGAGTCTCGTTTTCATGTTTTGCGCTCCCGAACCCATTTTTGCGGTACGAGGGCGTCTGTCCCCGTTTTCATGTTTTGCGCTCCCGACTCGCTTTTCTGGCGGCACCGAGGCGTCGGTCCCGTTTTCATGTTTTGCGCTCCAAGACGCATTTTCGCGGCACCGAGGGCGTCGGTCCTCGTTTTCATGTTTTGCGCTCCCGACTCGTTTTCGGCGCCGAGGGTCGGTCCCGTTTTCATGTTTTGCGCTCCCGACTCGTTTTTCGCGCACCGAGGGCGTCGGTCCCGTTTTCATGTTTTGCGCTCCCGACTCGTTTTCGGCGGCATCGAGGGCGTCGGTCCCGTTTTCATGTTTTGCGCTCCCGACTCGTTTTCGGCGATAGCGAGGGCGTCGGTCCCGTTTTCATGTTTTGCGCTCCCGGACATTTTCGGCGGCATCGAGGGCGTCGGTCCCGTTTTCATGTTTTGCGCTCCCGACCCGTTTCGCGATGCGGGGCGTCGGTCCCGTTTTCATGTTTTGCGCTCCCGACTCGTTTTCGCATGCGGCGGAGGGTTCGGTCCCGTTTTCATGTTTTGCGCTCCGGACACTCGTTTTCGGCGTTTCCCGAGGGCGTCGGTCCCGTTTTCATGTTTTGCGCTCCCGACCGTTTTCGCGGCGAGGAGGCGTCGGTCCCGTTTCATGTTTTCCCGCGTCCGACCGGGGCGTCGAGGGCGTCGTCCCGTTTTCATGTTTTGCGCTCCCGACTCGATTTCGGCGATGCCGAGGGCGTCGGTCCCGTTTTCATGTTTTGCGCTCCCGACTCGTTTTCGCGATACGCGAGGGCGTCGGTCCCGTTTTCATGTTTTGCGCTCCCGACTCATTTTCGGCGGTACGGGGGCGTCGGTCCCGTTTTCATGTTTTGCGCTCCCGACCCGCGCGGTGCGACACCGAGGGCGTCGGTCCCGTTTTCATGTTTTGCGCTCCCGACCCATTTTGGGCGGCATCGAGGGCGTCGGTCCCGTTTTCATGTTTTGCGCTCCCGACGCATTTTCGCGCTCCCCGAGGGCGTCGGGGGCGTCGGTCCCGTTTTCATGTTTTGCGCTCCCGACCGTTTTCGGCGGCGAGGGCGTCGGTCCCGTTTTCATGTTTTGCGCTCCCGACTCGTTTTGGCGCGTACCGAGGGCGTCTGGGTCCCGTTTTCATGTTTTGCGCTCCCGACTCGTTTTCGACGGCTCGCGAGGCGTCGGTCCCGTTTTCATGTTTTGCGCTCCCGACTCGTTTCGGCGCACGGTGGCGGGCGTCGAGTCCCGTTTTCATGTTTTGCGCTCCCGACTCATTTTCGGCGCGCGAGGCGGCGTCGGTCCCGTTTTCATGTTTTGCGCTCCCGACTCGTTTCGGCGGCGCGAGGGCGTCGGTCCCGTTTTCATGTTTTGCGCTCCCGACTCGTTTTCGGCGGTGCGAGGGCGTCGGTCCCGTTTTCTTGTTTTGCGCTCCCGACCCATTTTTTTCGCTTTGCGCGTCGGTCCCGTTTTCATGTTTTGCGCTCCCGACCCATTTTCGCGTCGTCGGTCCCGTTTTCATGTTTTGCGCTCCCGACTCGTTTTGGCGGCTGCCGAGGGCGTCGGTCCCGTTTTCATGTTTTGCGCTCCCGACTCGCTTTTCGGCGGTGCGAGGGCGTCGGTCCCGTTTTCATGTTTTGCGCTCCCGACCCATTTTTCGCGGCGCGAGACGGCGCGTCGGTCCCGTTTTCATGTTTTGCGCTCCCAGACCCATTTTGGCGGCTACCGAGGGCGTCGGTCCCGTTTTCATGTTTTGCGCTCCCGAGACTCGTTTTCGGCGGGCATACCAGGGCGTCGGGTCCCGTTTTCATGTTTTGCGCTCCCGACTCGTTTTCGCGCGCGGGGTCGTCGGTCCCGTTTTCATTGTTTTGCGCTCCCGACCGTTTTTCGGCTGTACGAGGGCGTCGGTCCCGTTTTCATGTTTTGCGCTCCCGACACGTTTTCGCGCGCGAGGGCGTCGGTCCCATTTTTGCGCTGTTTTTCGCTCCGACCCGACTCGTTTTCGATTTTGCGCGCACGTCGACGCGCGAGGGCGTCGGTCCCGTTTCATGTTTTGCGCTCCCGACTCGTTTTCGGCGGCCGAGGGCGTCGGTCCCGTTTTCATGTTTTGCGCTCCCGACTCGCTTTTCGGCGGTGCCGAGGGCGTCGGTCCCGTTTTCATGTTTTGCGCTCCCGACCGTTTTCGGCGGCGCGAGGGCGTCGGTCCCGTTTTCATGTTTTGCGCTGCGCTCCCGACTCGTTTTCGCGGCACTGCCGAGGGCGTCGGTCCCGTTTTCATGTTTTGCGCTCCCGACTCGTTTTCGCGCTGACCGAGGGCGTCGGTCCCGTTTTCATGTTTTGCGCTCCCGACTCGTTTCGGCGGTTCGAGGGCGTCGGTCCCGTTTTCATGTTTTGCGCTCCCGACCCGTTTCGGCGTCGAGGGCGTCGGTCCCGTTTTCATGTTTTGCGCTCCCGACTCGTTTTCGGCGCATGAGGGCGTCGGTCCCCGTTTTCATGTTTTGCGCTCCCGACTCGTTTTCGGCGGCTGTTTTGCGCTCCCGGGCGTCGGTCCCGTTTTCATGTTTTGCGCTCCCGGACCGTTTTCGCGGCGGCGCGAGGGCGTCGGTCCCGTTTTCATGTTTTGCGCTCCCGACTCGCTTTCGGCGGCTCCGAGGGCGTCGGTCCCGTTTTCATGTTTTGCGCTCCCGACTCGTTTTCGGCGATACCGGGGCGTCGGGTCCCGTTTTCATGTTTTGCGCGCTCCCGACTCGTTTTCGTGGCGGCGCGAGGCGTCGGTCCCGTTTTCATGTTTTGCGCTCCCGACCGTTTTCGACGGCGCGCGAGGGCGTCGGTCCCGTTTTCATGTTTTGCGCTCCCGACTCGTTTTGCGCGGCTCGAGGGCGTCGTCGGTCCCGTTTTCATGTTTTGCGCTCCCGGACTCGTTTTCGGCGTGCGGGCGGGGCGTCGGTCCCGTTTTCATGTTTTGCGCTCCCGACACGTTTTTGCGCGTGCGAGGGCGTCGGTCCCGTTTTCATGTTTTGCGCTCCCGGACCGTTTTCGGCGCGCACCGAGGCGTCGGGTCCCGTTTTCATGTTTTGCGCTCCCGACTCGTTTTCGCGGTGCCGGGGGGCGTCGGTCCCGTTTTCATGTTTTGCGCTCCCGACTCGTTTTCGCGCTGCAGAGGGCGTCGGTCCCGTTTTCATGTTTTGCGCTCCCGACTCATTTTCGGCGGCCGAGGCGTCGGTCCCGTTTTCATGTTTTGCGCTCCCGACTCATTTTCGCGGCACGAGGGCGTCGGGTCCCGTTTTCATGTTTTGCGCTCCCGACTCGTTTTCGGCGGCTCGAGGGCGTCGGTCCCGTTTTCATGTTTTGCGCTCCCGACTCGTTTTCGCGGCATCCGAGGCGTTGGGTCCCGTTTTCATGTTTTGCGCTCCCGACTCGTTTTCGACGGTACCGAGGGCGTCGTCGGTCCCGTTTTCATGTTTTGCGCTCCCCGACTCGTTTTCGGCGGTACCGAGGGCGTCGGTCCCGTTTTCATGTTTTGCGCTCCCGACCGATTTTTGGCGCGCGCGGGCGTCGGTCCCGTTTTCATGTTTTGCGCTCCCGACTCGTTTCGGCATGGCGCTCCCGAGGGCGTCGGTCCCGTTTTCATGTTTTGCGCTCCCGACTCGTTTTCGGCGGCTCGAGGGCGTCGGTCCCGTTTTCATGTTTTGCGCTCCCCCCCATTTTTTCGGCGGCGTCCGAGGGCGTCGGTCCCGTTTTCATGTTTTGCGCTCCCGACTCGGTTTCGGCATGAGGGGCGTCGGTCCCGTTTTCATGTTTTGCGCTCCCGACTCTTTTCGGCGGCGGCCGAGGGCGCGTCGGTCCCGTTTTCATGTTTTGCGCTCCCGACTCGTTTTTGCGCGGCGAGGGCGTCGGTCCCGTTTTCATGTTTTGCGCTCCCGACTCATTTTTCGCGGCGCCGAGGGCGTCGGTCCCGTTTTCATGTTTTGCGCTCCCGACTTTTCGGCGGTACCGAGGGCGTCGGTCCCGTTTTCATGTTTTGCGCTCCCGACTCGTTTTCGGCGGTCCGAGGGCGTCGGTCCCGTTTTCATGTTTTGCGCTCCCGACCGCGCGCGCGGCGAGGCGTCGGTCCCGTTTTCATGTTTTGCGCTCCCGACACGTTTTCGGCGATGCGAGGGCGTCGGTCCCATTTTAATGTTTTGCGCTCCCGACACGTTTTCTTGGCGCGATGCGAGGGCGTCGGTCCCGTTTTCATGTTTTGCGCTCCAAGACTCGTTTCGGCGTGCACGAGGGCGTCGGTCCCGTTTTCATGTTTTGCGCTCCCGACTCGTTTTCGCGGCTACGAGGGCGTCGGTCCCGTTTTCATGTTTTGCGCTCCCGACTCATTTTCGGCGGCGAGGGCGTCGGTCCCGTTTTCATGTTTTGCGCTCCCGACTCATTTTGCGCGCGCGAGGGCGTCGGTCCCGTTTTCATGTTTTGCGCTCCCCGACCCATTTTCGGGCGGCGAGGGCGTCGGTCCCGTTTTCATGTTTTGCGCTCCCGACTCATTTTCGCCGGCTATCGAGGGCGTCGGTCCCGTTTTCAAGTTTTGCGCTCCCGACTCGACTCGTTTTCATTTTTGCGCGTATTCGAGGGCGTCGGTCCCGTTTTCATGTTTTGCGCTCCCGACTCGTTTTCGACGCGCACGAGGGCG
The DNA here is from genome assembly GCA_037127355.1 of Schoenoplectus tabernaemontani. Classification (NCBI taxonomy): domain Eukaryota; kingdom Viridiplantae; phylum Streptophyta; class Magnoliopsida; order Poales; family Cyperaceae; genus Schoenoplectus; species Schoenoplectus tabernaemontani. The sequence goes on along the minus strand of CM073746.1, from coordinate 6,226,129 downwards.
TCGGGTCCCGTTTTCATGTTTTGCGCTCCCGACTCGTTTCGGCGGTAACGAGGGCGTCGGTCCCGTTTTCATGTTTTGCGCTCCCGACTCGTTTTCGACGGTACCGAGGGCGTCGGGTCCCGTTTTTAATTTTTGCGCGCCCGATTCATTTTTGGCGGTATCGAGGGCGTCAAGTCTCATTTTCATGTTTTCGCTGTTTTGCGCTCCCGACTCGTTTCGGCGATGCGAGGGCGTCGGTCCCGTTTTCATTTTGCGCTCCCGACCGTTTACGGGCGGTATCGAGCGGCGTCGGTCCCGTTTTCATGTTTTGCGCTCCCGACCGTTTTCGCGGGCGATCCGAGGGCGTCGTCGGTCCCGTTTTCATGTTTTGCGCTCCCGAACTCGTTTTTCGATGCGGTGAGAGGCGTCGGTCCCGTTTTCATGTTTTGCGCTCCCGACTGTTTTAGGCGGCACGAGGGCGTCGGTCCCGTTTTCATGTTTTGCGCTCCCGACTCGTTTTCGGCGGTACGCGAGGGCGTCGTCGTCCCGTTTTCATGTTTTGCGCTCCCGGACTCGTTTTCGCGATACCGAGGGCGTCGGTCCCGTTTTCATATTTTGCGCTCCCGGACTCGTTTTGCTTTTATGCGGCCGGGGGGCGTCGGGTCCCGTTTTCATGTTTTGCGCTCCCGACTCATTTTCGCGCGATAACGAGGGCGTCGGTCCCGTTTTCATGTTTTGCGCTCCCGACTCGTTTTCGGCGGCATGCGAGGGCGTCGGTCCCGTTTTCATGTTTTGCGCTCCCGAACCGCTTTTGCGCGTGCGAGGGCGTCGGTCCCGTTTCATGTTTTGCGCTCCCGACCCGTTTTGGGCGCGGTCGAGGGCGTCGGTCCCGTTTTCATGTTTTGCGCTCCCGGACTCATTTTCGGCAGTACCGAGGGCGTCGGTCCCGTTTTCATGTTTTGCGCTCCCGACTCGTTTTTGCGCGTCCGAGCGTCGGGCGTTCGGGTCCCGTTTTCATGTTTTGCGCTCCCGACTGTTTTCGGCGGCGAGGGCGTCGGTCCCGTTTTCATGTTTTGCGCTCCCGACTCGCGGGGGCGTCGGTCCCATTTTCATGTTTTGCGCTCCCGACTCATTTTCGGCGGTACGAGGGCGTCGGTCCCGTTTTCATGTTTTGCGCTCCCGACTCGTTTTCGGCGGCGACCGAGGCGTCGGGTCCCGTTTTCATGTTTTGCGCTCCCGACCCGTTTTGACGCGCACCGAGGGCGTCGGTCCCGTTTTCATGTTTTGCGCTCCCGACTCGATTTCGGCGGCTCCGAGGGCGTCGGTCCCGTTTTCATGTTTTGCGCTCCCGACTCGTTTTCGGCGAAAGCGAGGGCGTCGGTCCCGTTTTTATGTTTTGCGCTCCCGACATTTTCGGCGGCTACCGAGGGCGTCGGTCCCGTTTTCATGTTTTGCGCTCCCGACCCATTTTCGGCGGTACGAGACGGCGTCGGTCCCGTTTTCATGTTTTGCGCTCCCGACTCGTTTTCGGCGGCCGAGGGCGTCGGTCCCGTTTTCATGTTTTGCGCTCCCGACCGATTTTCGCGGTATCGAGGGCGCGTCGGTCCCGTTTTCATGTTTTGCGCTCCCGACCGTTTTCGCGGTATCGAGGGCGTCGGTCCCGTTTTCATGTTTTGCGCTCCCGACTCGTTTTCGGCGATCGAGAGGGCGTCGGTCCCGTTTTCATGTTTTGCGCTCCCGACTCGTTTGGCGGCTACCGAGGGCGTCGGTCCCGTTTTCATGTTTTGCGCTCCCGACTCGTTTCGGCGGCATCGAGGGCGTCGGTCCCGTTTTCATGTTTTGCGCTCCCGACTCGTTTCGGCGATACCGAGGGCGTCGGTCCCGTTTTCATGTTTTGCGCTCCCGACTCGTTTTTTCGGCGGCTAACGAGGGCGTCGGTCCCGTTTTCATGTTTTGCGCTCCCGACTCGTTTCGGCGGCGATACGAGGGCGTCGGTCCCGTTTTCATGTTTTGCGCTCCCGACTCGTTTCGTGACATGTTTTGCGTCCCGAGGGCGTCGGTCCCGTTTTCATGTTTTGCGCTCCCGACTCGTTTTCGCGGCCGAGGGCGTCGGTCCCGTTTTCATGTTTTGCGCTCCCGACTCAATTTCGGCGGCACGAGGGCGTCGGTCCCGTTTTCATGTTTTGCGCTCCCGAACTCCATTTTCGGCGGTGCGACGGGCGTCGGGTCCCGTTTTCATGTTTTGCGCTCCCGACTCGCTTTCGCGGCTGCACGAGGGCGTCGGTCCCGTTTTCATGTTTTGCGCTCCCGACCGTTTCATTTTCGGCGGCTCGCGAGGGCGTCGGTCCCGTTTTCATGTTTTGCGCTCCCGACTCGTTTCGGCGGTATTCGGGCGTCGGTCCCGTTTTCATGTTTTGCGCTCCCGACTCGTTTCTGGCGGCTCGAGGGCGGTCGGTCCCGTTTTTATGTTTTGCGCTCCCGACTCGTTTTCGGCGGCACGAGGGCGTCGGTCCGTTTTCATGTTTTGCGCTCCCGACCCATTTTCGCGCGCATCGAGGGCGTCGGTCCCGTTTTCATGTTTTGCGCTCCCGACTCGTTTTTCGGCGCATCGAGGGCGTCGGGTCCCGTTTTCATTTTTGCGCTCCCGACTCGTTTCGACTGCGCGGTATCGAGCGCGTCGGTCCCGTTTTCATGTTTTGCGCTCCCGACCCGTTTTCAACGGCGGCATCGAGGGCGTCGGTCCCGTTTTCATGTTTTGCGCTCCCGACTCGTTTTCGTTTTCGCGGCATGTTTTGCGAGGGCGTCGGTCCCGTTTTCATGTTTTGCGCTCCCGACCCGTTTTGGCGGCCGAGGGCGTCGGTCCCGTTTTCATGTTTTGCGCTCCCGACTCGATTTCGCGCGGCACCGAGGGCGTCGGTCCCGTTTTCATGTTTTGCGCTCCCGACTCATTTTCGGCGATACGAGGGCGTCGGTCCCGTTTTCATGTTTTGCGCTCCCGACTCATTTTCGGCGGCGTCCGAGGGCGTCGGTCCCGTTTTCATGTTTTGCGCTCCCGACTCGTTTTTTGCGTACCGAGGGCGTCGGTCCCGTTTTCATGTTTTGCGCTCCCGACTCATTTTGGCGGTCGAGGGCGTCGGTCCCGTTTTCATGTTTTGCGCTCCCGACGCATTTTCGGCGGTACCGAGGGCGTCGGTCCCGTTTTCATGTTTTGCGCTCCCGACCCGTTTTTTCGGCGGCTGCGGAGGCGTCGGTCCCGTTTTCATGTTTTGCGCTCCCGACCGTTTTGGCGGCGTCCGAGGGCGTCGGGTCCCGTTTTCATGTTTTGCGCTCCCGACTCGTTTCGGCGGCGCGCGAGGGCGTCGGGTCCCGTTTTCATGTTTTGCGCTCCCGACTCATTTTCGGCGGCATCGAGGGCGTCGGTCCCGTTTTCATGTTGTTTTGCGCTCCCGACTCGCTTTCGGCGGCTCCGAGGGCGTCGGTCCCGTTTTCATGTTTTGCGCTCCCGACCCGTTTTTGCGCGGTTTCTCGATGGCGTCGGTCCCGTTTTCATGTTTTGCGCTCCCGACTCATTTTCGGCGCGCACCGAGGGCGTCGGTCCCGTTTTCATGTTTTGCGCTCCCGACTCATTTTCGGCGATAGCGAGGGCGTCGGTCCCGTTTTATGTTTTGCGCTCCCGACTCATTTTCGGCGGCACGAGGGCGTCGCGTCGTCCCGTTTTCATGTTTTGCGCTCCCGAACCCATTTTTTGCGTACGACGGCGCGGTCGGTCCCGTTTTCATGTTTTGCGCTCCCGCACCCGTCGGTCCCGTTTTCATGTTTTGGCCCGGCGATGGCGTCGTCGGTCCCGTTTTCATGTTTTGCGCTCCCGACGCATTTTCCGCGGCGCACGAGGGCGTCGGTCCCGTTTTCATTTTTGCGCTCCCGACCGTTTTCGGCGGTACCGAGGGCGTCGGTCCCGTTTTCATGTTTTGCGCTCCCGACCCGTTCTTGACCGTACCAAAGGCGTCGGGTCCCGTTTTCATGTTTTGCGCTCCAAGACTCGATTTCGGCGCGCATGAGGGCGTCGGTCCCGTTTTCATGTTTTGCGCTCCCGACTTATTTTCGGCGATAGCGAGGGCGTCGGTCCCGATTTTATGTTTTGCGCTCCCGAGTCATTTTCGCGGTATCGAGGGCGTCGAGTCTCGTTTTCATGTTTTGCGCTCCCGAACCCATTTTCGACGCACGGCGGCGTCGGTCCCGTTTTCATGTTTTGCGCTCCCGAACTCGCGCGCGGCACCGAGGGCGTCGGTCCCGTTTTCTAATTTTGCTCTCCCGACCCGTATATAGCGGGTATCGAGCGCGTCGGTCCCGTTTTCATGTTTTGCGCTCCCAAACCCATTTTCGCGGCATCGAGGGCGTCGGTCCCGTTTTCATGTTTTGCGCTCCCGACTCGTTTCGGCGGCACGAGGGCGTCGGTTCCGTTTTCATGTTTTGCGCACCCGAACCAATTTTAGGCGCTACCGATGGCGTAGGGTTCTGTTTTTCATGTTTTGCGCTCCCGCCTCGCGTTTTCGCGGCGCAGACGCGACCGTGTCGGTCCCGTTTTCATGTTTTGCGCTTTCGGACCCGTTTTCGACGATACCGATGGCGTCTGGTCCCGTTATCATGTTTTGCGCTCCCGGACCCGTTCTTTCGATCGTACCGAGGGCGTCGGTCCCGTTTTAATGTTTTGCGCTCCAAGACTCGATTTCGGCGGCACCGAGGGCGTCGGTTCCGTTTTCATGTTTTGCGCTCCCGACTCATTTTCGCGATAACGAGGGCGTCGGTCCCGATTTTATGTTTTGCGCTCCCGACTCATTTTCGGCGTACGAGGGCGTCGAGTCCCGTTTTCATTGTTTTGCGCTCCCGAACCCATTTTTTTGCGACGACGGGCGTCGGTCCCGTTTTCATGTTTTGCGCTCCAAGACCCATTTTGGGCGCGCACCGATGGCGTCGGTCCCGTTTTCATGTTTTGCGCTCCAAGACGCATTTTCCGCGCACAAGGGCGTCGGTCCCGTTTTCATGTTTTGCGCTCCCGACTCGTTTTCGGCGCGACCGACCGTGTCGGTCCCGTTTTCATGTTTTGCGCTCCCGACCCGTTTTGACTCGTACCGAGGGCGTCGGTCCCGTTTTCATGTTTTGCGCTCCAAGACTCGATTTCGACGGTACCGAGGGCGTCGGGTCCCGATTTTATGTTTTGCGCTCCCGGAGTCATTTTCGGCGGTACCGAGGGCGTCGAGTCTCGTTTTCTTGATTTGCGCTCCCGAACCCATTTTCGGCGGCACGAGGGCGTCGGGTCCCGTTTTCATGTTTTGCGCTCCCGACTCGTTTCGCGCATGCGAGGGCGTCGGTCCCGTTTTCATGTTTTGCGCTCCCGACTCATTTTCGGCGTACGAGGGCGTCGAGTCCCGTTTTCTTTTGCGCTCCCGTTTTGCGCTCCCGAACGTCGGTCCCGTTTTCATTTTTTGCGCTCCCGACTCGTTTGCATGCGACGGGCGTCGGTCCCGTTTTCATGTTTTGCGCTCCCGACTCGCTTTCGCGCGGTACCGAGGGCGTCGGTCCGTTTTCATGTTTTGCGCTCCCGACTCATTTTCGGCGGCATCGAGGGCGTCGAGTCCCGTTTTCATGTTTTTTGCGCTCCCGACCCATTTTTTGCGCGGCCGACGGCGTCGGTCCCGTTTTCATGTTTTGCGCTCCCGAGACGCTTTTCGGCGGCGTACCGCGATGGGGCGTCGGTCCCGTTTTCATGTTTTGCGCTCCCGACCGTTTTCGGCGGTACCGAGGGCGTCGGTCCCGTTTTCTTGTTTTGCGCTCCCGACCCGTTTTCGGCGTACCGAGGGCGTCGGTCCCGTTTTCATGTTTTGCGCTCCCGACTCGTTTTCGGCGGTACCGAGGGCGTCGGTCCCGTTTTATGTTTTGCGCTCCCGACACCTTTTTCGCACGGACGAGACGGCGTCGGTCCGTTTTCATGTTTTGCGCTCCAAGACTCACGCGCACGAGGGGCGGTCCCGTTTTCATGTTTTGCGCTCGGCGGTCGAGGGCGTCGGTCCCGTTTTCATGTTTTGCGCTCCCGGACTCGGTTTCGGCGGTACCGAGGGCGTCTGGTCTCGTTTTCATGTTTTGCGCTCCCGGACCCGTTTTGGGCGATACCGACGGCGTCTGGTCCTGTTTTCTTTTTTTGCGCTTCGGAACTCTTTTTCGGCGCGCACGAGGGCGTCGGGTCCCGTCTTCATGTTTTGCGCTCCTCGACCCGTTTTCGCGTACCGAGGGCGTCTGGTCTCGTTTTCATGTTTTGCGCTCCCGAACCCGTTTTCGGCGATACCAATGGGTGTCTGGTCTCGTTTTCATGTTTTGCGCTCCCGGACCCGTTCTTGACTGTACCGAAGGCGTTGGGTCCCGTTTTCATGTTTTGCGCTCCCGACTCGATTTTCGGCGCATCGAGGGCGTCGTCGGTCCCGTTTTCATGTTTTGCGCTCCCGACTCATTTTCGGCGATAGCGAGGGCGTCGGATCCCGATTTTATGTTTTGCGCTCCCGGACTCATTTTCGGCAGTAACGAGGGCGTCGGGTCCCGTTTTCATGTTTTGCGCTCCCGAACCCGTTTTCGGCGATACCGACGGCGTCTGGTCCCGTTTTCATGTTTTGCGCTCCCGACCCGTTTTGGCGGTACGAGGGCGTCGGTCCCGTTTTCATGTTTTGCGCTCCCGAACCCATTTTTGCGTGCGACGCGACGGCGTCGGTCCCGTTTTCATGTTTTGCGCTCCCGACTCGTTTCGGCGGTACGAGGGCGTCGGTCTCGTTTTCATGTTTTGCGCTCCCGACCGTTCGATTTTCGACGACGAGGGCGTCGGTCCCGTTTTCATGTTTTGCGCTCCCGGACTCGTTTTCGGCGGTGCGAGGGCGTCGGTCCCGTTTTCATGTTTTGCGCTCCCGACTCGTTTTCGCGTGGTATCGAACCGTCGTTTTCGCGCGATCGAGGCGCGTCGGTCCCGTTTTCATGTTTTGCGCTCCCGACTCATTTTCGCGGTGACGAGGGCGTCGGGTCCCGTTTTATGTTTTGCGCTCCCGACTCATTTTCGGCGGCACGAGGGCGTCGAGTCTCGTTTTCTTGTTTTGCGCTCCCGAACCCATTTTCGGCGCATGGCGGCGCGTCGGTCCCGTTTTCATGTTTTGCGCTCCCGACTCGCTTTCGGCGGTACCGAGGGCGTCGGTCCCGTTTTTTGTTTTGCGCTCCCGACCGTATACGGCGGTATCGAGCGCGTCGGTCCCGTTTTCATGTTTTGCGCTCCCGAACCCATTTTCAACGGTTTCCGTTTTCACGCGTCGGGTCTCGTCGGTTTTCATGTTTTGCGCTCCCGACTCGTTTTCGGCGATACGACGGCGTCGGTCCCGTTTTCATGTTTTGCGCTCCCGACCCGTTTTGACGTACCGAGGGCGTCGGTCCCGTTTTCATGTTTTGCGCTCCCGACTCGATTTCGGCGGTGAGGGGGCGTCGGTCCCGTTTTCATGTTTTGCGCTCCCGGACTCATTTTCGGCGATAGCGAGGGCGTCGATCCCGTTTTCATGTTTTGCGCTCCCGACTCATTTTCGGCGGTGCGAGGGCGTCGAGTCCCGTTTTCTTGTTTTGCGCTCCCGAACCCATTTTTTGCGACGTACCGACGGCGTCGGTCCCGTTTTCATGTTTTGCGCTCCCGACCCATTTTGGGCGGCACCGAGGCGTCGGTCCCGTTTTCATGTTTTGCGCTCCCGACGCATTTTCGGCGGCATCCGAGGGCGTCGGTCTCGTTTTCATGTTTTGCGCTCCCGACCGTTTTCGGCGGCGTCCGAGGGCGGCGTCGGTCCCGTTTTCATGTTTTGCGCTCCCGGACCCGTTTTCGCGCGTACCGAGGCGTCGGGTCCCGTTTTCATGTTTTGCGCTCGACTCGTTTTCTCGATTTCGGCGGCGCTCCCGAGGTCGTCGGGGCGTCGGTCCCGTTTTCATGTTTTGCGCTCCCGAACTCATTTTCGGCTATAGGCGAGGGGCGTCGGGTCCCGTTTTATGTTTTGCGCTCCCGACTCATTTTCGCGCGATACCGAGGGCGTCGGTCTCGTTTTCATGTTTTGCGCTCCCGACCCATTTTTTGCGCGTACCGAGGGCGTCGGGTCCCGTTTTCATGTTTTGCGCTCCCGACTCATTTTCGGCGGCTCCGAGGGCGTCGGTCCCGTTTTCATGTTTTGCGCTCCCGACTCATTTTCGGCGATAGCGAGGGCGTCGGTCCCGTTTTATGTTTTGCGCTCCCGACTCATTTTCGGCGGCGAGGGCGTCGGTCCCGTTTTCATGTTTTGCGCTCCCGAACCGTTTTTTGCGCGCGACGGCGTCGGTCCCGTTTTCATGTTTTGCGCTCCCGACCCATTTTGGGCGGTGCCGAGGGCGTCGGTCCCGTTTTCATGTTTTGCGCTCCCGACTCATTTTCGCGGTACGAGGGCGTCGGTCCCGTTTTCATGTTTTGCGCTCCCGACTCGTTTTCGGCGGTGCGCGACGGCGTAGGGCGTCGGTCCCGTTTTCATGTTTTGCGCTCCCGACCGTTCTTGCGTACGAGGGCGTCGGTCCCGTTTTCATGTTTTGCGCTCCCGACTCGATTTCGGCGGCTGCCGAGGGCGTCGGTCCCGTTTTCATGTTTTGCGCTCCCGACTTATTTTCGGCGATAGCGAGGGCGTCGGGTCCCGTTTTCATGTTTTGCGCTCCCGACATTTTCGGCGGTATCGAGGGCGTCGGTCCCGTTTTCATGTTTTGCGCTCCCGACCCATTTTCGACGCGCGGGCGGCGTCGGTCCCGTTTTCATGTTTTGCGCTCCCGACTCGTTTCGGCGGTGCATCGAGGGCGTCGGTCCCGTTTTCATGTTTTGCGCTCCCGACTCGTTTATAGGCGGTATCGAGCGGCGTCGGTCCCGTTTTCATGTTTTGCGCTCCCGAACCCATTTTCGGCGGTATCGAGGGCGTCGGGTCCCGTTTTCATGTTTTGCGCTCCCGACTCATTTCGGCGGCTGCCGAGGGCGTCGGGTCCCGTTTTCATGTTTTGCGCTCCCGACTCATTTTAGGCGGTACGAGGCGTCGGTCCCGTTTTCATGTTTTGCGCTCCCGACCCGTTTTTCGGCGCGCTCCCGACCGAGGGCGTGCGTCGGTCCCGTTTTCATGTTTTGCGCTCCCGGACTCGTTTTCGACGATATCGACGGCGTCGGGTCCCGTTTCATGTTTTGCGCTCCCGACTCGTTTTGAGTACCGAGGGCGTCGGTCCCGTTTTCATGTTTTGCGCTCCCGAAGACTCGATTTCGGCGGCATCGAGGGCGTCGGTCCCGTTTTCATGTTTTGCGCTCCCGACTCGTTTTCGGCGATGCGAGCGAGGGCGTCGGTCCCGTTTTCATGTTTTGCGCTCCCGACTCATTTTCGGCGGCGCGAGGGCGTCGGTCCCGTTTTCATGTTTTGCGCTCCCGACCCATTTTTGCGGCGCGAGGGCGTCGGTCCCGTTTTCATGTTTTGCGCTCCCGACTCGTTTTCGGCGGCACCGAGGGCGTCGGTCCCGTTTTCATGTTTTGCGCTCCCGACACGCGTTTTTCGCGGCACCGAGGGCGTCGGTCCCGTTTTCATGTTTTGCGCTCCCGACCGTTTTCGCGGTGCCGGTCGGGGCGTCGGTCCCGTTTTTGTTTTGCGCTCCCGACACTCGTTTTCTTTCGACGTACGAGGGCGTCGGGTCCCGTTTTCATGTTTTGCGCTCCCGAGACTCGTTTCGACGGCATGCAGAGGGCGTCGGTCCCGTTTTCATGTTTTGCGCTCCCGACATTTTCGGCGGTGAGGGCGTCGGTCCCGTTTTCATGTTTTGCGCTCCCGACCGATTTTCGCGCGCGCGAGGGCGTCGGTCCCGTTTTCATGTTTTGCGCTCCCGACTCGTTTTCGGCGGCCCGAGGGCGTCGGTTTTCCCGTTTTCATGTTTTGCGCTCCCGGACTCGTTTTGCGCTCCCGACACGACTGCGGCGGCTCCGAGGGCGTCGGTCCCGTTTTCTTGTTTTGCGCTCCCGACTCGTTTTCTGCGGCTCGAGGGCGTCGGTCCCGTTTTCATGTTTTGCGCTCCCGACTCGTTTCGGCGGCCGAGGGCGTCGGTCCCGTTTTCATGTTTTGCGCTCCCGACTCGTTTTCGGCGGTGCGAGGGCGTCGGTCCCGTTTTCATGTTTTGCGCTCCCGACCCGTTTTCGCGGCGGGGCGAGGGCGTCGGTCCCGTTTTCATGTTTTGCGCTCCCGACTCGTTTCGGCGGTGCGAGGGCGTCGGTCCCGTTTTCATGTTTTGCGCTCCCGACTCGTTTTCGGCGGTGCGTCGAGGGCGTCGGCGTCGGTCCCGTTTTCATCTTTTGTTTTGCGCTCCCGACTCGTTTTCGGCGGCTCCGAGGGCGTCGGTCCCGTTTTCATGTTTTGCGCTCCCGACACGTTTTCGGCGGTGCGAGGGCGTCGGTCCCATTTTAATGTTTTGCGCTCCCGACACATTTTCTTCGCGGTGCGAGGGGCGTCGGTCCCATTTTCATGTTTTGCGCTCCAAGACTCATTTTCGACGGCACGCTCCCGCGTCGCGTCGGTCCCGTTTTCATGTTTTGCGCTCCCGACTCGTTTTCTGGCGGCTTTCGAGGGCGTCGTGGTCCCGTTTTCATGTTTTGCGCTCCCGGACGATTTTTTGCGGTGCGAGGGCGTCGGTCCCGTTTTCATGTTTTGCGCTCCCGACTCGTTTCGGCGGCTCCGAGCGAGGGCGTCGGTCCCGTTTTCATGTTTTGCGCTCCCGACGATTTTCGCGTTTTCGCGCGGCGAGGGCGTCGGTCCCGTTTTCATGTTTTGCGCTCCCGACACGTTTTTGGCTCCCGATGCGTTTGGCGGGCGTCGGTCCCGTTTTCATGTTTTGCGCTCCCGACCGTTTTGCGCGCGCGAGGGCGTCGGTCCCGTTTTCATGTTTTGCGCTCCCGACTCGCTTTCGGCGGCGCCGAGGGCGTCGGTCCCGTTTTCATGTTTTGCGCTCCCGACTCGTTTTCGGCGAAGCGAGGGCGTCGGTCCCGTTTTCATGTTTTGCGCTCCCGACTCGTTTTCGGCGGCTCCGAGGGCGTCGGTCCCGTTTTCATGTTTTGCGCTCCCGACTCGTTTGGCGGCTCGAGGGCGTCGGTCCCGTTTTCATGTTTTGCGCTCCCGACACATTTTCGGTGCACCGAGGGCGTCGGTCCCGTTTTCATGTTTTGCGCTCCCGACGCATTTTCGCGCGTACCGAGGGCGTCGGTCCCGTTTTCATGTTTTGCGCTCCCGACTCGTTTTCGGCGGCGGGCGTGGCGTCGGTCCCGTTTTCATGTTTTGCGCTCCCGGACCGTTTTGCGCGCGTGCGAGGGCGTCGGGTCCCGTTTTCATGTTTTGCGCTCCCGACTCGTTTTCGACGCGCTCGAGGGCGTCGGTCCCGTTTTCATGTTTTGCGCTCCCGACTCGTTTTTCGGCGGCCGAGGGCGTCGGTCCCGTTTTCATGTTTTGCGCTCCCGACTCGTTTTCGGCGGCCGGCGGCGGCGTCGGTCCCGTTTTCATGTTTTGCGCTCCCGACTCGTTTCGGCGCGTACGAGGGCGTCGGTCCCGTTTTCATGTTTTGCGCTCCCGACTCGTTTCGCGCTCGGAGGGCGTCGGTCCCGTTTTCATGTTTTGCGCTCCCGACTTTTTGCGGCGCGAGGCGTCGGTCCCGTTTTCATGTTTTGCGCTCCCGACTCGTTTCGGCGGCGGTCGGTCGAGGTTTTGCGTCGGTCCCGTTTTTTCATGTTTTGCGCTCCCGACTCGTTTTCGGCGGTATCGAGGGCGTCGGTCCCGTTTTCATGTTTTGCGCTCCCGACTCGTTTTTCGGCGCGTCTGAGGGCGTCGGTCCCGTTTTCATGTTTTGCGCTCCCGACTCGTTTTCGGCGGGCTCGAGGGCGTCGGGTCCCGTTTTCATGTTTTGCGCTCCCGACACGTTTGCGGCGTATCGAGGGCGTCGGTCCCGTTTTCATGTTTTGCGCTCCCGACTCGTTTTCGGCGGCTATCGAGGGCGTCGGTCCCGTTTTCATGTTTTGCGCTCCCGGACTCGTTTCGGCGGTGCGAGGGCGTCGGTCCCGTTTTCATGTTTTGCGCTCCCGACACGTTTCGGCGGTGCGAGGGCGTCGGTCCCGTTTTCATGTTTTGCGCTCCCGGACCGTTTTCGGCGCGCTGAGGGCGTCGGGTCCCGTTTTCATGTTTTGCGCTCCAAGACTCGTTTTCAGCGGTGCCGAGTGCGTCGCGTCCCGTTTTCATGTTTTGCGCTCCCGACTCGTTTTCGGCGGTAGCGAGGGCGTCGGTCCCGTTTTCATGTTTTGCGCTCCCGACTCGTTTTCGGCGGCTGCGAGGGCGTCGGTCCCGTTTTCATGTTTTGCGCTCCCGACCCGTTTTTGCGGCTGCGAGGGCGTCGGTCCCGTTTTCATGTTTTGCGCTCCCGAGACTCGCTTTCGCGGCGAGGGCGTCGGTCCCGTTTTCATGTTTTGCGCTCCCGACCGTTTTCGGCGGCGAGGGCGTCGGTCCCGTTTTCATGTTTTGCGCTCCCGACTCGTTTTCGGCGCGTCCGAGGGCGTCGGTCCCGTTTTCATGTTTTGCGCTCCCGACTCGTTTTCGGCGCTCCCCGGACATTTTCGGCGGCACGAGGGCGTCGGGTCCCGTTTTCATGATTTGCGCTCCCGACTCGTTTTCGGCGGTTCCGAGGGCGTCGGTCCCGTTTTCATGTTTTGCGCTCCCGGACTCGTTTTCGGCGGTTCCGGGGGCGTCGGGTCCCGTTTTCATGTTTTGCGCTCCCGGACTCGTTTTCGGCGGCATGCCGGGCGTCGGGTCCCGTTTTCATGTTTTGCGCTCCCGACTCGTTTTCGGCGGTTCGAGGCGTCGGTCCCGTTTTCATGTTTTGCGCTCCCGACTCGTTTTCTGCGGCATCGACGAGGGCGTCGGTCCCGTTTTCATGTTTTGCGCTCCCGACTCGTTTCGGCGGCGCGAGGGCGTCGGTCCCGTTTTCATGTTTTGCGCTCCCGGACTCGTTTTCATTTTGCGCTCCCGGGAGGGCGTCGAGTCCCGTTTTCATGTTTTGCGCTCCCGACTCGTTTTTGCGGTGCGAGGGGCGTCGGTCCCGTTTTCATGTTTTGCGCTCCCGACCCGTTTTGGCGGTGCGCGAGGGCGTCGGTCCCGTTTTCATGTTTTGCGCTCCCGAGACTCGCATTTTCGGCGCGACAGGGCGTCGGTCCCGTTTTCATGTTTTGCGCTCCCGACTCGTTTCGGCGCGCGAGGGCGTCGGTCCCGTTTTCATGTTTTGCGCTCCCGACCGTTTTCGCGCGCTCCCGACACGAGCGTCGTCGGTCCCGTTTTCATGTTTTGCGCTCCCGACACGTTTTCGACGGCGGAGGGCGTCGGTCCCGTTTTCATGTTTTGCGCTCCCGACACATTTTTCCGGCGCGAGGGGCGTCGGTCCCGTTTTCATGTTTTGCGCTCCAAGACTCGTTTCGCGGCCGAGGGTGTCGGCGGGCGAGGGCGTCGGTCCCGTTTTCATGTTTTGCGCTCCCGACTCGTTTTCGGCGGTACCGAGGGCGTCGGTCCCGTTTTCATGTTTTGCGCTCCCGACCGTTTTGGGCGACGAGGGCGTCGGTCCCGTTTTCATGTTTTGCGCTCCCGACTCTTTTTCGGCGGTGCGAGGGCGTCGGTCCCGTTTTCATGTTTTGCGCTCCCGACCCGTTTTCGTGCCGAGGGCGTCGGTCCCGTTTTCATGTTTTGCGCTCCCGACTCATTTTCGCGCGGTAGCGAGGGCGTCGGTCCCGTTTTCATGTTTTGCGCTCCCGACTCATTTTCGGCGGTGCGAGGAGGGCGTCGGTCCCGTTTTCATGTTTTGCGCTCCCGACTCGTTTTTGCGGCGGCCGAGGGCGTCGGTCCCGTTTTCATGTTTTGCGCTCCCGGACTCGTTTTCGGCGGCTCGAGGGCGTCGGTCCCGTTTTCATGTTTTGCGCTCCCGACTCGCATTTTCGCGTGCAGGGGCGTCGGTCCCGTTTTCATGTTTTGCGCTCCCGACCGTTTTTCGTTTTGCGGCATGCGGCGAGGGCGTCGGTCCCGTTTTCATGTTTTGCGCTCCCGACTCGCATTTTCGCGGTACGAGGCGTCGGGTCCCGTTTTCATGTTTTGCGCTCCCGGACCGTTTTGCGGCGATCCGAGGGCGTCGGTCCCGTTTTCATGTTTTGCGCTCCCGACCGTTTTCTTGACGTACGAAGGCGCGTCGGTCCCGTTTTCATGTTTTGCGCTCCCGACTCGATTTTCGGCGATGCCGAGGGCGTCGGTCCCCGTTTTCATGTTTTGCGCTCCCGACTCATTTTCGGCGATAGCGAGGGCGTCGGTCCCGATTTTATGTTTTGCGCTCCCGACTCGTTTTCGGCGGTCGAGGGCGTCGGTCCCGTTTTCATGTTTTGCGCTCCCGACTCGTTTTCGCGGTGCCGAGGGCGTCGGTCCCGTTTTCATGTTTTGCGCTCCCGGACTCGTTTTGGCGGCGTGCCGAGGGCGTCGGTCCCGTTTTCATGTTTTGCGCTCCCGACTCGTTTTCGGCGGTACGAGGGAGTCGTCGGTCCCGTTTTCATGTTTTGCGCTCCCGACTCGTTTTTGGCGGCGCGAGGGCGTCGGTCCCGTTTTCATGTTTTGCGCTCCCGACTCGCTGTTTTCGGCGGCACGCGGGCGTCGGTCCCGTTTTCATGTTTTGCGCTCCGGACTCGTTTCGGCGCGTACGACGAGGGTCGGTCCCGTTTTCATGTTTTGCGCTCCCGGACCGTTTTGGCGGCGCCGAGGGGCGTCGGTCCCGTTTTCATGTTTTGCGCTCCCGACTCGATTTCGGCGGTGCGGGGGCGTCGGGTCCGTTTTCATGTTTTGCGCTCCCGACTCGTTTTCGCGATAACGAGGGCGTCGGTCCGTTTTCATGTTTTGCGCTCCCGACTCATTTTCGGCGGCGCCCGAGGCGTCGGTCCCGTTTTCCCGTTTTCATGTTTTGCGCTCCCGACTCGTTTTTGCGGTGCGAGGCGTCGGTCCCGTTTTCATGTTTTGCGCTCCAAGACTCGTTTTGGGCGGTGCAGAGGCGTCGGGTCCCGTTTTCATGTTTTGCGCTCCCGACGCATTTTCGCGCGGTACCGAGGGCGTCGGTCCCGTTTTCATGTTTTGCGCTCCCGGACCGTTTTCGGCGGTGCAGAGCGGTCGGTCCCGTTTTCATGTTTTGCGCTCCCGACCGTTCTTTAACGCGGCGGCGCGAGGGCGTCGGGTCCCGTTTTCATGTTTTGCGCTCCCGACTCGATTTCGGCGGTTTGCGCTCGACGGCGGGCGTCGGGTCCCGTTTTCATGTTTTGCGCTCCCGACTCATTTTCGGCGGCGCGAGGGCGTCGGTCCCGTTTTCATGTTTTGCGCTCCCGACCCGTTTTCGGCGGTGCGAGGGCGTCGGTCCCGTTTTCATGTTTTGCGCTCCCGACTCGCTTTCGGCGGTGCGGAGGGCGTCGGTCCCGTTTTCATGTTTTGCGCTCCCGACTCGTTTTCGCGGCGGCGCGGGGGCGTCGGGTCCCGTTTTCATGTTTTGCGCTCCCGACACGTTTTCGGCGCTGCCGAGGGCGTCGGTCCCGTTTTCATGTTTTGCGCTCCCGGACCGTTTTTCTTGGTACCGAGGGCGTCGGGTCCCGTTTTCATGTTTTGCGCTCCCGACTCGATTTCGGCGGTGCGAGGGCGTCGGTCCCGTTTCATGTTTTGCGCTCCCGGACTATTTTCGGCGATAGAGGGCGTCGGTCCCGTTTTTATGTTTTGCGCTCCCGACTCATTTTCGGCGGTATCGAGGGCGTCGGTCCCGTTTTCATGTTTTGCGCTCCCGACCCATTTTCGACGGTGCGGCGGCGTCGGGTCCCGTTTTCATGTTTTGCGCTCCCGACTCGGTTTCGGCGGTCGGGGCGTCGGTCCCGTTTTCATGTTTTGCGCTCCCGGACTCGTTTTCGGCGGTATCGAGGCGTCGGTCCCGTTTTCATGTTTTGCGCTCCCGAACTCGTTTTGCGGCTGCGAGGCGGGCGTCGGTCCCGTTTTCATGTTTTGCGCTCCCGACTCGTTTTAGGCGGCGCGGGGCGTCGGGTCCCGTTTTCATGTTTTGCGCTCCCGACTCGTTTTCGGCGGTTTCGAGGGCGTCGGTCCCGTTTTCATGTTTTGCGCTCCCGGACCGTTTTCGGCGGCGGCGAGGGCGTCGGTCCCGTTTTCATGTTTTGCGCTCCCGGACCGTTTTCGGCGTCCGTACGGGCGTCGGTCCCGTTTTCATGTTTTGCGCTCCCGAGACTCGTTTCGGCGGTGCGAGGGCGTCGGTCCCGTTTTCATGTTTTGCGCTCCCGACTCGTTTTCGCGATAGCGAGGGCGTCGGGTCCCGTTTTCATGTTTTGCGCTCCCGACTCGTTTTCGGCGGTGCGGGGGCGTCGGTCCCGTTTTCATGTTTTGCGCTCCCGACACCCATTTTTGCGGCTGCGAGGGCGTCGGTCCCGTTTTCATGTTTTGCGCTCCCGACTCGTTTTCGACGGCGGCGAGGCGTCGGTCCCGTTTTCATGTTTTGCGCTCCCGACTGACTTTTCCGGCGCGTGAGGGCGTCGGGTCCCGTTTTCATGTTTTGCGCTCCCGGACCGTTTTTTGGCGTACGAGGGCGTCGGTCCCGTTTTCATGTTTTGCGCTCCCGACCGTTTTGGCGTGCGAGGGCGTCGGGTCCCGTTTTCATGTTTTGCGCTCCAAGACTCGATTTCGGCGGTGCGGGGGCGTCGGTCCCGTTTTCATGTTTTGCGCTCCCGGACTCGTTTCGGCGATAGCGAGGGCGTCGGTCCCGTTTTATGTTTTGCGCTCCCGACTCATTTTCGGCGGCTCGAGGGCGTCGAGTCCCGTTTTCATGTTTTGCGCTCCCGAACCCGTTTTTCGTTTTGCGGTGACGCGGGGCGTCGTCGGTCCCGTTTTCATGTTTTGCGCTCCCGGACCCGTTTTGGGCGGCTACGATGGCGTCGGGTCCCGTTTTCATGTTTTGCGCTCCCGACGCATTTTCGCGCGGCATACCGAGGGCGTCGGTCCCGTTTTCATGTTTTGCGCTCCCGACTCGTTTCGCGGCGGAGGGCGTCGGTCCCGTTTTCATGTTTTGCGCTCCCGACCGTTCTTGGCGCGTGTAAAAGGCGTCGGTCCCGTTTTCATGTTTTGCGCTCCAAGACTCGATTTCGGCGGTGCGAGGGCGTCGGGTCCCGTTTTCATGTTTTGCGCTCCCGGACTTATTTTCGGCGATAGCGAGGGCGTCGGTCCCGTTTTATGTTTTGCGCTCCCGGACTCGTTTTCGGCGGTATCGAGGGCGTCGAGTCCCGTTTTCTTGTTTTGCGCTCCCGAACCCATTTTCGACGGCGCGGCGGGCGTCGGTCCCGTTTTCATGTTTTGCGCTCCCGACTCGGTTTCGGCGGCGGGCGTCGGGTCCCGTTTTCTTTTTGCGCTCCCGGACCGTTTTCGGTGGTGCGAGGGCGTCGGGTCCCGTTTTCATGTTTTGCGCTCCCGACTCGTTTTTCGGCGGTATCAGGGCGTCGGGTCCCGTTTTCATGTTTTGCGCTCCCGACGATTTTAGGCGGCGTGCGGCTGAGGGCGTCGGTCCCGTTTTCATGTTTTGCGCTCCCGGACTCGTTTTCGGCGGTACCGAGGGCGTCGGGTCCCGTTTTCATGTTTTGCGCTCCCGGACTCGTTTTCGGCGGTAGCGAGGGCGT
The DNA here is from genome assembly GCA_037127355.1 of Schoenoplectus tabernaemontani. Taxonomy (NCBI): domain Eukaryota; kingdom Viridiplantae; phylum Streptophyta; class Magnoliopsida; order Poales; family Cyperaceae; genus Schoenoplectus; species Schoenoplectus tabernaemontani. Next base: position 6,208,341 of record CM073746.1, on the reverse strand, counting down.
CGGATCCCGTTTTCATGTTTTGCGCTCCCGACTCGTTTTCGGCGGTGCGGAGGGCGTCGAGTCCCGTTTTCATGTTTTGCGCTCCCGACTCGTTTTTGCGGTGCAGAGGGCGTCGGTCCCGTTTTCATGTTTTGCGCTCCCGGACCGTTTTGGGCGGTGCCGAGGGCGTCGGGTCCCGTTTTCATGTTTTGCGCTCCCGAAGACTCGTTTTCGAGCGGTACAGGGGTCGGGTCCCGTTTTCATGTTTTGCGCTCCCGACTCGTTTTCGGGCGGTCGTCGAGGGCGTCGGTCCGTTTTCATGTTTTGCGCTCCCGACCGTTTTGGCGTACGAGGGCGTCGAGTCCCGTTTTCATGTTTTGCGCTCCCGGACTCGATTTTCGGCGGCGGTCGAGGGCGTCGGGTCCCGTTTACATGTTTTGCGATCCCGTACTCATTTTCGGCGATAGCGAGGGCGTCGGGTCCCGTTTTATGTTTTGCGCTCCCGGACTCATTTTCGGCGATGCGAGGCGTCGGGTCCGTTTTCATGTTTTGCGCTCCCGACCCGTTTTTGCGGTGCGAGGCGTCGGTCCCGTTTTCATGTTTTGCGCTCCCGACCCATTTTGGGCGGTGCCGAGGGCGTCGGTCCCGTTTTCATGTTTTGCGCTCCCGACGCATTTTCGCGGTACGAGGGCGTCGGGTCCCGTTTTCATGTTTTGCGCTCCCGACCGTTTTCGGCGATGCGGAGGCGTGTCGGTCCCGTTTTCATGTTTTGCGCTCCCGGACTCGTTCTTAATCGTTGCGAGGGCGTCGGGTCCCGTTTTCATGTTTTGCGCTCCAAGACTCGATTTCGGCGGCAGAGGCGTCGGTTCCGTTTTCATGTTTTGCGCTCCCGGACTCATTTTCGGCGATCCGAGGGCGTCGGTCCCGTTTTCATGTTTTGCGCTCCCGACCCATTTTTGCGATGCGAGGGCGTCGGTCCCGTTTTCATGTTTTGCGCTCCCGGACCCGTTTTCGGCGGTGCGAGGGCGTCGGTCCCGTTTTCATGTTTTGCGCTCCACTCGACGCATTTTCGCGGGGGCGTCGGGTCCCGTTTTCATGTTTTGCGCTCCCGGACTCGTTTTCGGCGGTGCGGAGGGCGTCGGGTCCCGTTTTCATGTTTTGCGCTCCCGGACCGTTTTGACTGTACGCAAGGGCGTCGGTCCGTTTTCATGTTTTGCGCTCCAAGACTCGATTTCGGCGGTGCGAGGGCGTCGGGTCCCGTTTTCATGTTTTGCGCTCCCGGACTTATTTTCGGCGATAGCGAGGCGTCGGTCCCGTTTTATGTTTTGCGCTCCCGAGTCATTTTCGGCGGTATCGAGGGCGTCGAGTCTCGTTTTCTGTTTTGCGCTCCCGAACCCATTTTCGACAGTACCGGCGGCGTCGGGTCCCGTTTTCATGTTTTGCGCTCCCGAACTCGTTTCGGCGGCGATGCGAGGCGTCGGGTCCCGTTTTCAATTTTGCGCTCCCGGACCGTATACGGTGGTATCGAGCGCGTCGGGTCCCGTTTTCATGTTTTGCGCTCCCGGACTCTTTTCGGCGGTGCACGAGGGCGTCGGGTCCCGTTTTCATGTTTTGCGCTCCCGACTCAATTTTAGGCGATGCGACGGCGTCGGTCCCGTTTTCATGTTTTGCGCTCCCGGCCCGTTTTTTTGCGGCGGTGACGGTCGTCGGTCCCGTTTTCATGTTTTGCGCTCCGACCCATTTTCGGCGATACGACGGCGTCGGTCCCGTTATCATGTTTTGCGCTCCCGGACGCGTTTTGGCGTACGAGGGCGTCGGGTCCCGTTTTAATGTTTTGCGCTCCAAGACTCGATTTCGGCGGTACCGAGGGCGTCGGGTTCCGTTTTCATGTTTTGCGTTCCCGTACTCATTTTCGGCGATAGCGAGGGCGTCGGATCCCGATTTTATGTTTTGCGCTCCCGGACTCATTTTCGGCGGTACCGAGGGCGTCGAGTCCCGTTTTCATGTTTTGCGCTCCCGAACCCATTTTTTGCGGTACCGACGGCGTCGGTTCCCGTTTTCATGTTTTGCGCTCCAAGACCATTTTGGGCGGTGCATGCCGATGGCGTCGGGTCCCGTTTTCATGTTTTGCGCTCCCGGACGCATTTTCGCGGCGGTACGAGGGCGTCGGGTCCCGTTTTCATGTTTTGCGCTCCGGACCGTTTTCGGCGATGCGAGGCTATGATCGCGTCGGGTCCCGTTTTCATGTTTTGCGCTCCCGACCGTTCTTGGCGTACCGAAGGCGTCGGGTCCCGTTTCATGTTTTGCGCTCCCGACTCGATTTCGGCGGTGCGGGGGCGTCGGTTCCGTTTTCATGTTTTGCGCTCCCGGACTCATTTTCGGCGATAGCGAGGGCGTCGGTCCCGTTTTATGTTTTGCGCTCCCGGACTCATTTCGGCGGTGCGAGGGCGTCGAGTCCCGTTTTCATGTTTTGCGCTCCCGAATCCATTTTTTGCGCGATGCGACGGCGTCGGTCCCGTTTTCATGTTTTGCGCTCCCGGACCCATTTGGCTCGGTGCGGGTGGCGTCGGTCCCGTTTTCATGTTTTGCGCTCCCGGACGCATTTTCGACGGTACGAGGGGCGTCGGGTCCCGTTTTCATGTTTTGCGCTCCCGGACCGTTTTCGTTTCGGCGGTACGGGCGTCGGTCCCGTTTTCATGTTTTGCGCTCCGGACCGTTTTGGCGTGCGGAAGGCGTCGAGTCCGGTTTTCATGTTTTGCGCTCCAAGACTCGATTTCGGCGGTGCAGGGCGTCGGGTTCCGTTTTCATGTTTTGCGCTCCCGGACTTTTTTCGGCGATAGCGAGGCGCGTCGGTCCCGTTTTATGTTTTGCGCTCCGGAGTCCTTTTCGGCGGTATCGAGGCGTCGAGTCTCGTTTTCTTGTTTTGCGCTCCCGAACCCATTTTCGACGGTGCGGCGGCGTCGGTCCCGTTTTCATGTTTTGCGCTCCCGAACTCGGTTTCGGCGACGCGAGGGCGTCGGGTCCCGTTTTCTAATTTTGCGCTCCCGACCGTTTTCGGCGGTATCGAGGGCGTCGGTCCCGTTTTCATGTTTTGCGCTCCCGGACTCGTTTTCGGCGGTACGAGGGCGTCGGGTCCCGTTTTCATGTTTTGCGCTCCCGAACCGTTTTAGGCGATACGAGCGGCGTCGGTCCCGTTTTCATGTTTTGCGCTCCCGACTCGTTTTCGGCGGTGCCGAGGGCGTCGGTCCCGTTTTCATGTTTTGCGCTTTCGGACCCGCTTTCGGACCCGTTTTCGGCGATAGCGAGGGCGTCGGATCCCGATTTTATGTTTTGCGCTCCCGGACTCATTTTCGGCGGTACCGAGGGCGTCGAGTCCCGTTTTCATGTTTTGCGCTCCCGAATCCATTGTTTGCGGTACCGACGGCGTCGGTTCCCGTTTTCATGTTTTACGCTCCCAGACCCATTTTGGGCGGTACCGATGGCGTCGGGTCCCGTTTTGATGTTTTGCGCTCCAAGACGCATTTTCGCGGTACGAGGGCGTCGGGTTCGTTTTCATTTTTGCGCTCCGGACCGTTTTCGGCGGTACCGAGGGTGTCGGTCCTCGTTTTCATGTTTTGCGCTCCGGACCGTTCTTGGCGTACGAAGGCGTCGGTGCGGTTTTTATGTTTTGCGCTCCAAGACTCGATTTCGGCGGTGCAGGAGGCGTCGGGTTCCGTTTTCATGTTTTGCGCTCCCGGTTTTCTTATTTTCGGCGATAGCGAGGGCGTCGGGTCCCGATTTTATGTTTTGCGCTCCCGGAGTCCTTTTCGGCGGTATCGAGGGCGTCGAGTCTCGTTTTCTTGTTTTGCGCTCCCGAACCCATTTTCGACAGTACCGGCGGCGTCGGGTCCCGTTTTCATGTTTTGCGCTCCCGACTCGGTTTCGGCGGTACCGAGGGCGTCGGGTCCCGTTTTCTAATTTTGTGCTCCCGAACCCGTATACAGTGGTATCGAGCGCGTCGGGTCCCGTTTTCATGTTTTGCGCTCCCGGACTCGTTTCGGCGGTGCGAGGTCGGGTCCGTTTTCATGTTTTGCGCTCCCGAACCAATTTTAGGCGTGCGACGGGGCGTCGGGTCCCGTTTTCATGTTTTGCGCTCCCGGACCTCGTTTTCGGCGGTGCGAGCGTCGGGTCCCGTTTTCATGTTTTGCGCTTTCGGACTCGTTTTCGGCGATAGCGAGGGTCGTCGGTCCCGTTTTCATGTTTTGCGCTCCCGGACTCATTTTCGGCGGTGCGGGCGTCGGTCCCGTTTTCATGTTTTGCGCTCCCGACTCCATTTTTGCGGTGCGAGGGCGTCGGTCCCGTTTTCATGTTTTACGCTCCCGGACCCATTTTGGGCGGTGCAGAGGCGTCGGGTCCCGTTTTCATGTTTTGCGCTCCAAGACGCATTTTCCGCGGTACGAGGGCGTCGGGTCTCGTTTTCATTTTTTGCGCTGCCGGAACCGTTTTCGGCGGTACCGACTGTGTCGGTTCCCGTTTTCTTGTTTTGCGCTCCCGAACCCGTTCTTGACTGTACCAAAGGCGTCGAGTGCCGTTTTCATGTTTTGCGCTCCAAGACTCGATTTCGGCGGTACCGAGGGCGGCGGGTTCCGTTTTCATGTTTTGCGCTCCCGGACTTATTTTCGGCGATAGCGAGGGCGTCGGGTCCCGATTTTATGTTTTGCGCTCCCGGAGTCCTTTTCGGCGGTATCGAGGGCGTCGAGTCTCGTTTTCTTGTTTTGCGCTCCCGAACCGATTTTCGACAGTACCGGCGGCGTCGGGTCCCGTTTTCATGTTTTGCGCTCCCGACTCGGTTTCGGCGGTACCGAGGGCGTCGGGTCCTGTTTTCTAATTTTGTGCTCCGGACCGTATTTCGGTGGTATCGAGCGCGTCGGGTCCCGTTTTCATGTTTTGCGCTCCCGGACTCGTTTTCGGCGGTACCGAGGGCGTCGGGTTCCGTTTTCATGTTTTGCGCTCCGAACTTTTAGCGGCTGGCGATGCGACGGCGTCGGGTTCCGTTTTCATGTTTTGCGCTCCCGGCCCCGTTTTCGGCGGTACCGACTGTGTCGGGTCCCGTTTTCATGTTTTGCGCTTTCGGACCCGTTTTCGGCGATACCGACGGCGTCTGGTCCCGTTATCATGTTTTGCGCTCCGGACCGTTCTTGGCGTACGAGGGGCGTCGGGTCCCGTTTTAATGTTTTGCGCTCCAAGACTCGATTTCGGCGGTACCGAGGGCGTCGGGTTCCGTTTTCATGTTTTGCGTTCCCGTACTCATTTTCGGCGATAGCGAGGGCGTCGGATCCCGATTTTATGTTTTGCGCTCCCGGACTCATTTTCGGCGGTACCGAGGGCGTCGAGTCCCGTTTTCATGTTTTGCGCTCCGAACCCGTTTTTGCGGTGCGACGACGGCGTCGGTTCCGTTTTCATGTTTTGCGCTCCAAGACCCATTTTGGGCGGTGCGATGGCGTCGGGTCCGTTTTCATGTTTTGCGCTCCCGACGCATTTTCGGCGGTACGAGGGCGTCGGGTCCGTTTTCATGTTTTGCGCTCCGGACCGTTTTCGGCGGTGCGGGCGTGTCGGGTCCCGTTTTCTTGTTTTTTGCGCTCCGGACCGTTCTTAATTGTCTGAAGGCGCGGGTCCGTTTTCATGTTTTGCGCTCCCGGACTCGATTTCGGCGGTACGGGGCGTCGGGTCCCGTTTTCATGTTTTGCGCTCCGGACTCATTTTCGGCGGTACGAGGGGCGTCGGATCCCGTTTTATGTTTTGCGCTCCGAACCGTTTTTGCGGTGCAGAGGCGTCGGTCCGTTTTCATGTTTTGCGCTCCCGGACCCGTTTTGGGCGGTGCGATGGCGTCGGGTCCCGTTTTCATGTTTTGCGCTCCCGAGACGCATTTTCGGGGTACGGGGTGTCGGGTCTCGTTTTCATTTTTTGCGCTCCCGGAACCGTTTCGGCGATGCGGCGTGTCGGTTCCGTTTTCTTATTTTGCGCTCCGGACCGTTCTTGGCGTACCAAAAGGCGTCGAGTCCGTTTTCATGTTTTGCGCTCCAAGACTCGATTTCGGCGGTGCGAGGGCGGCGGGTTCCGTTTTCATGTTTTGCGCTCCCGGACTTATTTCGGCGATAGCGAGGCGTCGGGTCCCGATTTTATGTTTTGCGCTCCGGAGTCATTTTCGGCGGTATCGAGGCGTCGAGTCTCGTTTTCTTGTTTTGCGCTCCGAACCCATTTTCGACGATGCGGCGGGCGTCGGGTCCGTTTTCATGTTTTGCGCTCCCGGTTTCGGCGGTGCGGGGCTCGGTTTTTTCTAATTTTGGTGCGAGGGCGTCGGGTCCCGTTTTCTAATTTTGCGCTCCGGACCGTTTTCGATGCGGTATCGAGCGCGTCGGGTCCCGTTTTCATGTTTTGCGCTCCGGACTCGTTTCGGGCGGTATCGAGGCGTCGGGTTCCGTTTTCATGTTTTGCGCTCCGAACCATTTTAGGCGATGCGAGGCGTCGGGTTCGTTTTCATGTTTTGCGCTCCCGCCGTTTTCGGCGGTGCAGAGCGTCGGGTCCCGTTTTCATGTTTTGCGCTTTCGGACCGTTTTCGGCGATACGAGCGGCGTCGGTCCCGTTATCATGTTTTGCGCTCCGGACCGTTCTTTTCGGCGTATACGAGGCGTCGGGTCCGTTTTAATGTTTTGCGCTCCCGAAGACTCGATTTCGGCGGTGCGGGGCGTCGGGTTCCGTTTTCATGTTTTGCGTTCCGTACTCATTTTCGGCGATAGCGAGGGCGTCGGATCCCGATTTTATGTTTTGCGCTCCGGGACTCATTTTCGGCGGTGCAGGGGCGTCGAGTCCGTTTTATTGTTTTGCGCTCCGAACCCGTTTTTTGCGGTGCGACGGCGTCGGTTCCGTTTTCATGTTTTGCGCTCCAAGACCCGTTTTGGGCGATGCAGATGGCGTCGGGTCCCGTTTTCATGTTTTGCGCTCCAACGCATTTTCGCGGTACGAGGGCGTCGGGTCCGTTTTCATGTTTTGCGCTCCGGACCGTTTCGGCGGTGCCGCAGAGCGTGTCGGGTCCGTTTTCTTGTTTTGCGCTCCGGACCGTTCTTGAGCGTATCGAAGGCGTTGGGTCCGTTTTCATGTTTTGCGCTCCAAGACTCGATTTCGACGGTGCGGCGGGGGCGTCGGGTCCCGTTTTCATGTTTTGCGCTCCCGGAGTCATTTTCGGCGGTACCGGGCGTCGAGTCTCGTTTTCTTGATTTGCGCTCCCGAACCCATTTTCGGCGGTACCGGCGGCGTTGGGTCTTGTTTTCATGTTTTGCGCTCCCGGACTCGGTTTCGGCGGTACCGAGGGCGTCGGGTTCCGTTTTCATGTTTTGCGCTCCGGACTCATTTTCGGCGGTGCGAGGGCGTCGAGTCCGTTTTCTTGTTTTGCGCTCCCGAACCCATTTTTGCGATCTGCGACGGCGTCGTCGGTTCCGTTTTCATGTTTTTCGCTCCCGACTCGGTTTCGGCGGTGCAGGGGCGTCGGGTTCCGTTTTCATGTTTTGCGCTCCGGACTCATTTTCGGCGGTGCGGGGCGTCGAGTCCGTTTTCTTGTTTTGCGCTCCCGAACCGTTTTTGCGGTGCGACGGCGTCGGTTCCGTTTTCATGTTTTTCGCTCCAAGACACATTTTGGGCGATGCAGATGGCGTCGGGTCCCGTTTTCATGTTTTGCGCTCCCGAGACGCATTTTCGGCGGTACAGAGGCGTCGGGTCTCGTTTTCTGTTTTGCGCTCCGGACTCGTTTTCGGCGGTGCAGAGCGTCGGGTCCCGTTTTCTTGTTTTGCGCTCCGGACCGTTTTCGTTAGTACGAGCGCGTCGGGTCCCGTTTTCTTGTTTTCGCTCCCGGACCGTTTCGGCGGTCACGGGGGTATCGGGTCCCGTTTTAATGTTTTTCGCTCTCGGACCCTTTTCCACGATGCGAAGCGGCGTCGGTGCGGTTTTCATGTTTTGTGCTCCAAGACTCGGTTTCGGCGGGGGTACGGCGGCGGGCGTCGGGCCTCGTTTTCATGTTTTGCGCTCCGGACTCGGTTTCGGCGGTTTCGGCGCAGGGGCGTCGGGTCTCGTTTTCATGTTTTGCGCTCCCGGACCCGTTTTGGGCGATACCGACGGCGTCTGGTCCTGTTTTCTTTTTTTGCGCTTCGGAACTCTTTTCGAGCGATAGAGGGCGTCGGGTCCCGTTTTCATGTTTTGCGCTCCTCGACCCGTTTTCGTTAGTACCGAGGGCGTCGGGTCCCGTTTTCATGTTTTGCGCTCTCGGACTCATTTTCGGCGATAGCGAGGGCGTCGGATCCCGTTTTCATGTTTTGCGCTCCCGGACTCATTTTCGGCGGTGCGGGGCGTCGAGTCCCGTTTTCATGTTTTGCGCTCCGGACCCATTTTTTGCGGTCGAGCGGCGTCGTCGGTCCCGTTTTCATGTTTTGCGCTCCCGGACTCATTTTCGGCGGTGCAGGGCGTCGGTCCCGTTTTCATGTTTTGCGCTCCAAGACGCATTTTCGCGGTACGGTGCGGGGCGTCGGGTCTGTTTTACGTTTTCATTTTTTGCGGGTCCGCATGTTTTGCGCTCCAACGCATTTTCGCGGTTTTTTTCATGTTTTGCGCTCCGACGCATTTTCGGCGGTACGAGGGCGTCGGGTCCCGTTTTCATGTTTTGCGCTCCGGACCGTTCTTGGCGTGCGAAGGCGTTGGGTCCCGTTTTCATGTTTTGCGCTCCAAGACTCGATTTCGGCGGTGCGGGGCGTCGGGTTCCGTTTTCATGTTTTGCGCTCCGGACTCATTTTCGGCGATAGCGAGGGCGTCGGGTCCCGTTTTATGTTTTGCGCTCCCGGACTCATTTTCGGCGGTATCGAGGGCGTCGAGTCCGTTTTCATGTTTTGCGCTCCCGAACCCATTTTTGCGCGATGCGAGGCGTCGGGTCCCGTTTTCATGTTTTGCGCTCCCGGACCCATTTTGGGCGGTGCACGATGGCGTCGGGTCCCGTTTTCATGTTTTGCGCTCCAAGATGCATTTTCGGCGGTACGAGGGTCGGGTCTCGTTTTCATGTTTTGCGCTCCGGACCGTATATTTTCGGCGGTATCGAGCGCGTCGGGTCCGTTTTCTGTTTTGCGCTCCCGGACCCGTTTTCGGCGGTATCGAAAGGCGTCGGGTCCGTTTTCATGTTTTGCGCTCCCGGACTCGTTTCGGCGGTGCGAGGGCGTCGGGTTCCGTTTTCATGTTTTGCGCTCCGGACTCGTTTCGGCGATAGCGGGCGTCGGGTCCGATTTTATGTTTTGCGCTCCGGAGTCATTTTCGGCGGTATCGAGGGCGTCGAGTCTCGTTTTCTTGTTTTGCGCTCCCGAACCCATTTCGGCGATGCGGCGGCGTCGGGTCCCGTTTTCATGTTTTGCGCTCCGGACTCGGTTTCGGCGGTGCAGAGGCGTCGGGTCCGTTTTCATGTTTTGCGCTCCCGGACTCGTTTTCGGCGGTATCGAGCGCGTCGGGTCCGTTTTCATGTTTTGCGCTCCCGAACTTATTTTTGCGGTGCGAGGCGTCGGGTTCCGTTTTCATGTTTTGCGCTCCGGACTCGGTTTTAGGCGGTGCGAGGGGCGTCGGGTCGTTTTCATGTTTTGCGCTCCCGGACCGTTTCGGCGGTGCGGCGTCGGGTCCGTTTTCATGTTTTGCGCTCCGGACCGTTTTCGGCGATACGAGGCGTCGGTCCCGTTTTCATGTTTTGCGCTCCGGACCGTTTCGGCGGTGCGGGCGTCGGGTCCCGTTTTAATGTTTTTCGCTCCGGACTCGATTTTCGGCGGTGCAGAGGGCGTCGGGTTCCGTTTTCATGTTTTGCGCTCCCGGACTCGTTTCGGCGATAGCGGGGCGTCGGATCCCGATTTTTCATGTTTTGCGCTCCGGACTCATTTTTCGGCGGTGCGAGGCGTCGGTCCCGTTTTCATGTTTTGCGCTCCCGACCGTTTTTGCGATGCGACGGCGTCGGTCCCGTTTTCATGTTTTGCGCTCCGGACTCATTTTGGCGATGCGAGGCGTCGGGTCCCGTTTTCATGTTTTGCGCTCCCGGGACGTTTTCGCGGTACAGGGCGTCGGGTCTCGTTTTCATGTTTTGCGCTCCGGACCGTTTTCGGCGGTGCACGAAGGTGTCGGTCCGTTTTCATGTTTTGCGCTCCGGACCGTTTCTTAATTGTACGAAGGCGTTGGGTCCGTTTTCATGTTTTGCGCTCCAAGACTCGATTTCGGCGGTGCGGGGCGTCGGGTTCCGTTTTCATGTTTTGCGCTCCGGACTCATTTTCGGCGATACGAGGGCGTCGGATCCCGATTTTATGTTTTGCGCTCCCGAACTCATTTTTGGCGGTGCACGAGGGCGTCGGTCCGTTTTCATGTTTTGCGCTCCGAACCCATTTTTTGCGGTGCGACGGCGTCGGGTCCGTTTTCATGTTTTATGTTTTGCGCTCCAAGTCGGGTCCGTTTTCATTTTTGCGCTCAGGCATTTCGCGGTACCGAGGTGTCGGGTCTCGTTTTCATTTTTTGCGCTCCCGGACCGTTTTCGGCGGTGCGCGTATCGGTTCCGTTTTCATGTTTTGCGCTCCGGACCGTTCTTGAGCGCGCACGAAAGGCGTCGGGTCCGTTTTCATGTTTTGCGCTCCAAGACTCGATTTCGGCGGTGCAGGGGCGGCGGGTTCCGTTTTCATGTTTTGCGCTCCGGACTTATTTTCGGCGATAGCGAGGCGTCGGGTCCCGATTTTATGTTTTGCGCTCCAGGAGTCATTTTCGGCGGTACCGAGGGCGTCGAGTCTCGTTTTCTTGATTTGCGCTCCCGAACCCATTTTCGGCAGTACGATACGGCGGCGTCGGGTCCGTTTTCATGTTTTGCGCTCCCGGACTCGGTTTCGGCGGTGCCGAGGGCGTCGGGTCCTGTTTTCTAATTTTGTGCTCCCGGACCCGTATATAGTGGTATCGAGCGCGTCGGGTCCGTTTTAATGTTTTGCGCTCCCGGACCCATTTCGGCGGTATCGAGCGGCGTCGGGTCCCGTTTTCATGTTTTGCGCTCCGGACTCGTTTCGAGCGAGGGGCGTCGGGTCCGTTTTCATGTTTTGCGCACCGAACGATTTTAGGCGGTGCGATGGCGTCGGGTTCTGTTTTCATGTTTTGCGCTCCGGCCCCGTTTTTTCGGCGGTGCGTATGTCGGGTCCGTTTTCATGTTTTGCGCTTTCGGACCGTTTTCGGCGATACGATGGCGTCGGTCCCGTTATCATGTTTTGCGCTCCGGACCGTTCTTGGCGTATGCGGGGGCGTCGGGTGCCGTTTTAATGTTTTGCGCTCCAAGACTCGATTTCGGCGGTACCGAGGGCGTCGGGTTCCGTTTTCATGTTTTGCGTTCCCGTACTCATTTTCGGCGATAGCGAGGGCGTCGGATCCCGATTTTATGTTTTGCGCTCCCGGACTCATTTTCGGCGGTGCGGGGGCGTCGAGTCCGTTTTTTGTTTTGCGCTCCCGAACCCATTTTTTGCGGTACCGACGGCGTCGGTTCCCGTTTTCATGTTTTGCGCTCCAAGACCCATTTTGGGCGGTACCGATGGCGTCGGGTCCCGTTTTCATGTTTTGCGCTCCAAGACGCATTTTCCGCGGTACCAAGGGCGTCGGGTATCGTTTTCATGTTTTGCGCTCCCGGACCCGTTTTCGGCGGTACCGACTATGTCGGGTCCGGTTTTCTTGTTTTGCGCTCCGGACCGTTCTTGAGCGTGCACGAAGGCGTTGGGTCCGTTTTCATGTTTTGCGCTCCAAGACTCGATTTCGGCGGCGTCGCAGGCGGAGTCGTCGGTTCCGTTTTCATGTTTTGCGCTTTTGCGCTCCGTCGGACTCATTTTTGCGCTCGATACTCGGTTTCGGCGAGGGGCGTCGGATCCGTTTTCATGTTTTGCGCTCCGGACTCATTTTCGGCGGTGCAGAGGGCGTCGAGTCCGTTTTCATGTTTTGCGCTCCCGAACCCATTTTTGCGATGCGACGGCGTCGGGTCCGTTTTCATGTTTTGCGCTCCCGGACCGTTTTCGGCGGTACGAGGCGTCGGGTCCGTTTTCATGTTTTGCGCTCCGGACGCGTTTTCGGCGGTACGAGGCGTCGGGTCTCGTTTTCATGTTTTGCGCCCGTTTTCGGATCCGGGTCCGTTTTCATGGCGCTCCGGACTTTTTTTCGGCGATGCGAGGCGTCGGGTCCGTTTTCATGTTTTGCGCTCCCGGACCGTTCTTGGCGGTACCAAAGGCGTCGAGTCGTTTTCATGTTTTGCGCTCCAAGACTCGATTTCGGCGGTGCAGGGCGGCGGGTTCGTTTTCATGTTTTGCGCTCCCGGACTTATTTTCGGCGATAGCGAGGGCGTCGGGTCCCGATTTTATGTTTTGCGCTCCCGGAGTCATTTTCGGCGGTATCGAGGGCGTCGAGTCTCGTTTTCTTGTTTTGCGCTCCCGAACCCATTTTCGACGATGCGGCGGCGTCGGGTCCGTTTTCATGTTTTGCGCTCCGAACTCGGTTTCGGCGGTGCGAGGCGTCGGGTCCCGTTTTCTAATTTTGTGCTCCGGACCGTATAAAGTGGTATCGAGCGCGTCGGGTCCGTTTTCATGTTTTGCGCTCCCGGACCCGTTTTCGGCGGTACCGACGGCGTCGGGTCCGTTTTCATGTTTTGCGCTCCGGACTCATTTTAGGGGCGTCGATTCCGTGTTTTGCGCTCCCGACGGGCGTCGGCGTCTAGGGTTTTTTCATGTTTTGCGCTCCCGACCGTTTCGGCGGTGCGAGGCGTCGGGTCCGTTTTCATGTTTTGCGCTTTCGGACCGTTTTCGACGATACGAGGGCGTCGGTCCCGTTATCATGTTTTGCGCTCCGGACCGTTCTTGGCGTACGAGGCGTCGGGTCCCGTTTTAATGTTTTGCGCTCCAAGACTCGATTTCGGCGGTGCGAGGGCGTCGGGTTCGTTTTCATGTTTTGCGTTCCGTACTCATTTTCGGCGATAGCGAGGCGTCGGATCCCGATTTTATGTTTTGCGCTCCGGACTCATTTTCGGCGGTGCGGGGGCGTCGAGTCCGTTTTCATTGTTTTGCGCTCCCGAACCCATTTTTTGCGATGCGACGGCGTCGGTTCCGTTTTCATGTTTTGCGCTCCAAGACCCATTTTTGGGCGGTGCGATGGCGTCGGGTCCGTTTTCATGTTTTGCGCTCCGAGACGCATTTTTTTCGCGGTACGGGGCGTCGGGTATCGTTTTCATGTTTTGCGCTCCGGACCGTTTCGGCGGTGCGGGCGTGTCGGGTCCGTTTTCTTGTTTTGCGCTCCGGACCGTTCTTGGCGGTGCGGGGCGTTGGGTCCCGTTTTCATGTTTTGCGCTCCGGACTCGATTTCGGCGGTGCAGGGGCGTCGGGTCCGTTTTCATGTTTTGCGCTCCGGACTCATTTCGGCGGTGCAGGGGCGTCGGGTCTCGTTTTCTTGTTTTGCGCTCCCGGACCCATTTTCGGCGGTGCGGGGCGTCGGGTCTGTTTTCATGTTTTGCGCTCCCGGACTCGGTTTCGGCGGTGCGGGGCGTCGGGTCCCGTTTTCATGTTTTGCGCTCCGGACTCATTTCGGCGGTGCGGGGCGTCGGTCCGTTTTCATGTTTTGCGCTCCCGAACCGTTTTTGCGGTGCGACGGCGTCGGTTCCGTTTTCATGTTTTTCGCTCCCGGACTCGGTTTCGCGGTGCAGAGGGCGTCGGGTCCGTTTTCATGTTTTGCGCTCCCGGACTCGTTTTCGGCGGTGCAGGGGCGTCGAGTCCGTTTTCTTGTTTTGCGCTCCCGACCGTTTTCGTTTTCAGTATCGGTGGTATCGAGCGCGTCGGGTCCGTTTTCAATGTTTTGCGCTCCCGACCGTTTTCGGCGGTATCGAGGCGTCGGGTCCCGTTTTCATGTTTTGCGCTCCGGACTCATTTTCGGCGGTGCGGCGGGCGTCGGGTCCGTTTTCATGTTTTGCGCTCCGGACTCGGTTTCGGCGGTGCGAGGGCGTCGGGTTCCGTTTTCATGTTTTGCGCTCCGGGACTCGTTTTCGGCGGTGCGAGGGCGTGTCGGTCCCGTTTTCATGTTTTGCGCTCCGGACCGTTTTCGGCGATACGACGGCGTCGGTCCCGTTATCATGTTTTGCGCTCCGGACCGTTTTTGGCGGTGCGAGGGCGTCGGGTCCGTTTTCATGTTTTGCGCTCCAAGACTCGATTTCGGCGGTGCGAGGGCGTCGGGTTCCGTTTTCATGTTTTGCGCTCCGGACTCGTTTTCGGCGATAGCGAGGGCGTCGGATCCGTTTTCATGTTTTGCGCTCCGGACTCGTTTTCGGCGGTGCGAGGGCGTCGAGTCCGTTTTCATTGTTTTGCGCTCCGAACTCGTTTTTGCGGTGCGAGGGCGTCGGTTCCGTTTTCATGTTTTGCGCTCCAAGACCCGTTTTGGCGATGCGATGGCGTCGGGTCCCGTTTTCATGTTTTGCGCTCCGGACGCATTTTCGGCGGTACGGGCGTCGGGTCCGTTTTCATGTTTTGCGCTCCCGGACCGTTTTTGCGGTGCCGAAGCGTGTCGGGTCCGTTTTCATGTTTTGCGCTCCGGACCGTTCTTGGGCGGTATCGCGATGGCGTCGGGTCCCGTTTTCATGTTTTGCGCTCCAGACTCGATTTCGACGGTACAGGGGCGTCGGGTCCCGTTTTGCTTTTTTGCGCTCCGGAGTCATTTTCGGCGGTGCAGGGCGTCGAGTCTCGTTTTCTTGTTTTGCGCTCCCGACCCATTTTCGGCGGTGCGGCGGCGTCGGGTCCCGTTTTCATGTTTTGCGCTCCGGACTCGGTTTCGGCGGTAGGGGCGTCGGGTTCCGTTTTCATGTTTTGCGCTCCGGACTCATTTTCGGCGGTGCGAGGGCGTCGAGTCCCGTTTTCTTGTTTTGCGCTCCCGAACCCATTTTTTTGCGATGCAGAGGCGTCGGTCCCGTTTTCATGTTTTTCGCTCCGGACTCGTTTTCGGCGGTGCGGGGCGTCGGGTCCGTTTTCATGTTTTGCGCTCCCGGACTCGTTTTCGGCGGTGCAGGGCGTCGAGTCCGTTTTCTTGTTTTGCGCTCCCGACCGTTTTGCGGACCGTATACGGTGGTATCGAGCGCGTCGGGTCCCGTTTTCAATGTTTTGCGCTCCCGAACCCATTTTCGGCGGTATCGAGACGGCGTCGGTCCCGTTTTCATGTTTTGCGCTCCCGAACTCATTTTCGGCGGTGCGGCGGCGTCGGGTCCCGTTTTCATGTTTTGCGCTCCGGACTCGGTTTCGGCGGTGCACGAGGCGTCGGGTTCCGTTTTCATGTTTTGCGCTCCGGACCGTTTTCGGCGGTGCAGGCGTGTCGTCGGTCCCGTTTTCATGTTTTGCGCTTTCGGACCGTTTCGGCGATACGACGGCGTCGGGTCCCGTTATCATGTTTTGCGCTCCGGACCGTTCTTGAGCGTACGAGGGCGTCGGGTCTCGTTTTAATGTTTTGCGCTCCAAGACTCGATTTCGGCGGTACCGAGGGCGTCGGGTTCCGTTTTCATGTTTTGCGTTCCCGTACTCATTTTCGGCGATAGCGAGGGCGTCGGATCCCGATTTTATGTTTTGCGCTCCGGACTCATTTTCGGCGGTGCGAGGGCGTCGAGTCCGTTTTATTGTTTTGCGCTCCCGAATCCATTTTTGCGGTACCGACGGCGTCGGTTCCCGTTTTCATGTTTTGCGCTCCAAGACCCATTTTGGGCGGTACCGATGGCGTCGGGTCCCGTTTTCATGTTTTGCGCTCCAAGACGCATTTTCCGCGGTACCAAGGGCGTCGGGTATCGTTTTCATGTTTTGCGCTCCCGGACCCGTTTTCGGCGGTGCGAGGCGTCGGGTCCCGTTTTCTTGTTTTGCGCTCCGGACCGTTCTTGACGTACGAAGGCGTTGGGTCCGTTTTCATGTTTTGCGCTCCGAAGACTCGATTTCGACGGTGCGAGGGGCGTCGGGTCCCGATTTTATGTTTTGCGCTCCCGGAGTCATTTTCGGCGGTACCGAGGGCGTCGAGTCTCGTTTTCTTGATTTGCGCTCCCGAACCCATTTTCGGCGGTACCGGCGGCGTCGGGTCCCGTTTTCATGTTTTGCGCTCCCGGACTCGGTTTCGGCGGTACCGAGGGCGTCGGGTTCCGTTTTCATGTTTTGCGCTCCCGGACTCATTTTCGGCGGTACCGAGGGCGTCGAGTCCCGTTTTCTTGTTTTGCGCTCCCGAACCCATTTTTTGCGGTACCGACGGCGTCGGTTCCCGTTTTCATGTTTTTCGCTCCCGGACTCGGTTTCGGCGGTGCGAGGGCGTCGGGTCCGTTTTCATGTTTTGCGCTCCCGGACTCATTTTCGGCGGTGCGAGGGCGTCGAGTCCGTTTTCATGTTTTTTGCGCGCTCCCGGACTTTTCCGGATTTTGGCTCCGGACCGTATACGGTGGTATCGAGCGCGTCGGGTCCGTTTTTCATGTTTTAATGTTTTGCGCTCCCGGAACCCATTTTCGGCGGTATCGAACGGCGTCGGGTCCGTTTTCATGTTTTGCGCTCCCGGACTCATTTTCGGCGGTGCCGGCGGCGTCGGGTCCCGTTTTCATGTTTTGCGCTCCCGGACTCGGTTTTCGGCGGTGCCGAGGGCGTCGGGTTCCGTTTTCATGTTTTGCGCTCCCGGACCGTTTTCGGCGGTGCGGCGGTCGGGTCCCGTTTTCATGTTTTGCGCTCCGGACCGTTTTCGGCGATACGAGGGCGTCGGTCCCGTTATCATGTTTTGCGCTCCGGACCGTTTTGGCGTATCGCGAGGCGTCGGGTCCCGTTTTAATGTTTTGCGCTCCGAAGACTCGATTTCGGCGGTGCAGGGGCGTCGGGTTCCGTTTTCATGTTTTGCGCTCCCGGACTCATTTTCGGCGATAGCGAGGGCGTCGGATCCCGATTTTATGTTTTGCGCTCCGGACTCATTTTCGGCGGTGCGGGGCGTCGAGTCCCGTTTTATTGTTTTGCGCTCCGAACCCATTTTTTTTTGCGCGGTGCGACGGCGTCGGTTCCCGTTTTCATGTTTTGCGCTCCAAGACCCATTTTGGGCGGTACCGATGGCGTCGGGTCCCGTTTTCATGTTTTGCGCTCCAAGACGCATTTTCCGCGGTACGAAGGGCGTCGGGTATCGTTTTCATGTTTTGCGCTCCCGGACCCGTTTTCGGCGGTACCGACTGTGTCGGGTCCCGTTTTCTTGTTTTGCGCTCCCGGACTCGTTTTGGCGGTACGGGTTAGGTTTTCGTCGTCGGGTCCGTTTTCATGTTTTGCGCTCCAAGACTCGATTTCGACGGTACCGAGGGCGTCGGGTCCCGATTTTATGTTTTGCGCTCCCGGAGTCATTTTCGGCGGTACCGAGGGCGTCGAGTCTCGTTTTCTTGATTTGCGCTCCGAAAATTTCGGCGGTGCCGGCGGCGTCGGGTCCCGTTTTCATGTTTTGCGCTCCGGACTCGGTTTCGGCGGTGCAGGGGCGTCGGGTTCCGTTTTCATGTTTTGCGCTCCGGACTCATTTTCGGCGGTACGCGGGGCGTCGAGTCCGTTTTCTTGTTTTGCGCTCCCGAACCCATTTTTGCGGTGCGACGGCGTCGGTTCCGTTTTCATGTTTTTCGCTCCAAGACTCATTTTGGGCGGTGCGAGGGCGTCGGGTCCCGTTTTCATGTTTTGCGCTCCTCCGAGACGCATTTTCGGCGGTACGAGGCGTCGGGTCTCGTTTTCTGTTTTGCGCTCCGGACCGTTTTCGGCGGACGACGGCGTCGGGTCCCGTTTTCTTGTTTTGCGCTCCCGGACCGGTTTTCGTTAGTACCGAGCGCGTCGGGTCCTGTTTTCTTGTTTTCCGCTCCGGACCCGTTTTCGGCGGTACCGAGGGTATCGGGTCCCATTTTAATGTTTTTCGCTCTCGGACCCTTTTTCCACGGTACCGACGGCGTCGGGTGCGGTTTTCATGTTTTGTGCTCCAAGACTCAATTTCGGCGGTACCGAGGGTGTCGGCGGTACCGAGGGCGTCGGGCCTCGTTTTCATGTTTTGCGCTCCCGGACTCGGTTTCGGCGGTACCGAGGGCGTCTGGTCTCGTTTTCATGTTTTGCGCTCCCGGACCCGTTTTGGGCGATACCGACGGCGTCTGGTCCTGTTTTCTTTTTTTGCGCTTCGGAACTCTTTTTCGGCAGTACCGAGGGCGTCGGGTCCCGTCTTCATGTTTTGCGCTCCTCGACCCGTTTTCGTTAGTACCGAGGGCGTCTGGTCTCGTTTTCATGTTTTGCGCTCCCGGACCCGTTTTCGGCGATACCAATGGTGTCTGGTCTCGTTTTCATGTTTTGCGCTCCGGACCGTTTTGAGCGTCACAGAAGGCGTTGGGTCCGTTTTCATGTTTTGCGCTCCAAGACTCGATTTCGGCGGTGCAGGCGTCGGGTTCCGTTTTCATGTTTTGCGCTCCCGGACTCATTTTCGGCGATAGCGAGGGCGTCGGATCCGATTTTATGTTTTGCGCTCCGGACTCATTTTCGGCGGTGCCGAGGGCGTCGAGTCCCGTTTTCATGTTTTGCGCTCCCGAACCCATTTTTGCGGTACCGACGGCGTCGGTTCCCGTTTTCATGTTTTACGCTCCCAGACCCATTTTGGGCGGTACCGATGGCGTCGGGTCCCGTTTTCATGTTTTGCGCTCCAAGACGCATTTTCCGCGGTACCAAGGGTGTCGGGTCTCGTTTTCATTTTTTGCGCGCTCCGGACCGTTTTCGGCGGTGCTGGGGCGTCGGTTCCGTTTTCTTGTTTTGCGCTCCGGACCGTTCTTGGCGTACAAAGGCGTCGGGTCCGGTTTTTATGTTTTGCGCTCCAAGACTCGATTTCGGCGGTGCGGGCGGCGGGTTCCGTTTTCATGTTTTGCGCTCCGGACTTATTTTCGGCGATAGCGAGGCGTCGGGTCCGATTTTATGTTTTGCGCTCCGGAGTCATTTTCGGCGGTATCGAGGGCGTCGAGTCTCGTTTTCTTGTTTTGCGCTCCCGAACCCATTTCGACGATGCGGCGGCGTCGGGTCCGTTTCATGTTTTGCGCTCCCG
Organism: Schoenoplectus tabernaemontani; assembly: GCA_037127355.1. Lineage (NCBI taxonomy): Eukaryota > Viridiplantae > Streptophyta > Magnoliopsida > Poales > Cyperaceae > Schoenoplectus > Schoenoplectus tabernaemontani. Next base: position 6,189,237 of record CM073746.1, on the reverse strand, counting down.
AACTCGGTTTCGGCGGTGCAGGGGCGTCGGGTCTGTTTTCTAATTTTGTGCTCCCGGACCCGTATACAGTGGTATCGAGCGCGTCGGGTCCCGTTTTTTTGCGCTCCCAAACCCATTTTCAGCGGTATCAACGGCGTCGGTTCCCGTTTTCATGTTTTGCGCTCCCGGACTCTTTTCGGCGGTGCAGGGCGTCGGGTTCCGTTTTCATGTTTTGCGCTCCCGACCAATTTTAGGCGGTGCGACGGCGTCGGGTCCCGTTTTCATGTTTTGCGCTCCGGCCCCGTTTTTTGCGGCGATGCGAGCGTGTCGGGTCCGTTTTCATGTTTTGCGCTCCGGACCGTTCTTGAGCGGTATCGAAGAAGCGTTGGGTCCGTTTTCATGTTTTGCGCTCCAAGACTCGATTTCGGCGGTGCGAGGGCGTCGGGTTCGTTTTCATGTTTTGCGTTCCGGACTCATTTTCGGCGATAGCGAGGGCGTCGGATCCCGTTTTTATGTTTTGCGCTCCGGGACTCATTTTCGGCGGTGCAGGGCGTCGAGTCTCGTTTTCATGTTTTGCGCTCCCGAACCCGTTTTTGCGGTGCGAGGCGTCGGTTCCGTTTTCATGTTTTACGCTCCCGGACCCATTTGGGCGGTGCGATGGCGTCGGGTTCCGTTTTCATGTTTTGCGCTCCGAAGACGCATTTTCGCGGTACGAAGGGTGTCGGGTCTCGTTTTCATTTTTGCGCTCCTCGGACCGTTTCGGCGGTGCATCGAATGTGTCGGTTCCCGTTTTCTTGTTTTGCGCTCCGGACCGTTTTGAGCGTACAAAGGCGTCGAGTGTGGTTTTTATGTTTTGCGCTCCGAGACTCGATTTCGGCGGAATCGAGGGCGGCGGGTTCCGTTTTCATGTTTTGCGCTCCCGGACTTATTTTCGGCGATAGCGAGGGCGTCGGGTCCCGTTTTCATGTTTTGCGCTCCGGAGTCATTTCGGCGGTATCGAGGGCGTCGGGTCTCGTTTTCTTGTTTTGCGCTCCGAACCCATTTTCGACGATGCGGCGGCGTCGGGTCTCGTTTTCATTTTTGCGCTCCGGGCCGTTTCGGCGGTGCAGAGCGTGTCGGGTCCGTTTTCATGTTTTGCGCTCCGGACCGTTTTCGGCGATGCGACGGCGTACGGTCCCGTTATCATGTTTTGCGCTCCGGACCGTTCTTGGCGTGCGAGGCGTCGGGTCCGTTTTAATGTTTTGCGCTCCAAGACTCGATTTCGGCGGTACCGAGGGCGTCGGGTTTCGTTTTCATGTTTTGCGTTCCCGTACTCATTTTCGGCGATAGCGAGGGCGTCGGATCCCGATTTTATGTTTTGCGCTCCAGGACTCATTTTCGGCGGTGCGAGGCGTCGAGTCCGTTTTTATTGTTTTGCGCTCCCGAACCCATTTTTTGCGGTACCGACGGCGTCGGTTCCCGTTTTCATGTTTTGCGCTCCAAGACCCATTTTGGGCGGTACCGATGGCGTCGGGTCCCGTTTTCATGTTTTGCGCTCCAAGACGCATTTTCGGCGGTACCAAGGGCGTCGGGTATCGTTTTCATGTTTTGCGCTCCCGGACCCGTTTTCGGCGGTACCGACTGTGTCGGGTCCCGTTTTCTTGTTTTGCGCTCCGGACCCGTTCTTGACTGTACCGAAGGCGTTGGGTCCCGTTTTCATGTTTTGCGCTCGGACTCGATTTCGACGATGCAGGGGCGTCGGGTCCGATTTTATGTTTTGCGCTCCGGAGTCATTTTCGGCGGTGCAGGGCGTCGAGTCTCGTTTTCTTGTTTTGCGCTCCCGAACCCATTTCGGCGATGCCGGCGTTGGGTCCTGTTTTCATGTTTTGCGCTCCCGGACTCGGTTTCGGCGGTACCGAGGGCGTCGGGTTCCGTTTTCATGTTTTGCGCTCCCGGACTCATTTTCGGCGGTACCGAGGGCGTCGAGTCCCGTTTTCTTGTTTTGCGCTCCCGAACCCATTTTTGCGGTACCGACGGCGTCGGTTCCCGTTTTCATGTTTTTCGCTCCCGGACTCGGTTTTGGCGGTACCGAGGGCGTCGGGTTCCGTTTTCATGTTTTGCGCTCCCGAACTCTTTTCGGCGGTACCGAGGGCGTCGAGTCCCGTTTTCTTGTTTTGCGCTCCCGAACCCATTTTTTGCGGTGCGACGGCGTCGGTTCCGTTTTCATGTTTTTCGCTCCAAGACCCGTTTTGGGCGGTGCGATGGCGTCGGGTCCGTTTTCATGTTTTGCGCTCCGAGACGCATTTTCGGCGGTACGAGGCGTCGGGTCTCGTTTTCTGTTTTGCGCTCCGGACCGTTTTCGGCGATGCGAAGGTGTCGGATCCGTTTTCTTGTTTTGCGCTCCGGACCGTTTCGTTAGTACGAGCGCGTCGGGTCTGTTTTCTTGTTTTGCGCTCCGGACCGTTTTCGGCGGTATCGGGTATCGGGTCCCGTTTTAATGTTTTTCGCTCTCGGACCATTTTCGGCGGTGCAGACGGCGTCGGGTGCGGTTTTCATGTTTTGTGCTCCAAGACTCGATTTCGGCGGTGCACGGGGCGTCGGGTCCGTTTTCATGTTTTGCGCTCCCGGACTCGGTTTCGGCGGTGCAGGGGCGTCGGTCTCGTTTTCATGTTTTGCGCTCCGGACCGTTTTGGCGATACGACGGCGTCGGGTCCCGTTTTCTTTTTTGCGCTCGGAACTCTTTTTCGGCGATGCGAGGCGTCGGGTCCGTTTTCATGTTTTGCGCTCCCTCGGACCGTTTTTCGTTAGTAGGGCGTCGGTCTCGTTTTCATGTTTTGCGCTCCCGGACCGTTTTCGGCGATACGATGGCGTCGGTCCCGTTTTCATGTTTTGCGCTCCCGGACCGTTTTGAGCGGTGCATGCGGGCGTCGGGTCCGTTTTCATGTTTTGCGCTCCCGGACTCGATTTCGGCGGTGCGAGGGCGTCGGGTTCCGTTTTCATGTTTTGCGCTCCGGACTCATTTTCGGCGATAGCGAGGGCGTCGGATCCGATTTTATGTTTTGCGCTCCGGACTCATTTTCGGCGGTGCGGGGCGTCGAGTCCGTTTTCATGTTTTGCGCTCCCGAACCGTTTTTGCGGTACAGAACGGCGTCGGTTCCGTTTTCATGTTTTGCGCTCCCGGACCCGTTTTGGGCGGTGCGATGGCGTCGGGTCCGTTTTCATGTTTTGCGCTCGAAGACGCATTTTCGGCGGTACGGGGGCGTCGGGTATCGTTTTCATGTTTTGCGCTCCGGGACCGTTTCGGCGGTGCAGGCGTGTCGGGTCCGTTTTCTTGTTTTGCGCTCCGGACCGTTCTTGGCGATGCGAAGGCGTTGGGTCCGTTTTCATGTTTTGCGCTCCAAGACTCGATTTCGACGATGCAGGGGGCGTCGGGTCCCGTTTTATGTTTTGCGCTCCGGAGTCATTTTCGGCGGTGCGAGGGCGTCGAGTCTCGTTTTCTTGATTTTGCGCTCCCGAACCCGTTTTCGGCGATGCGGCGGCGTCGGGTCCGTTTTCATGTTTTGCGCTCCCCGGACTCGGTTTCGGCGGTGCTGCGGGCGTCGGGTTCCGTTTTCATGTTTTGCGCTCCGGACTCATTTTCGGCGGTGCAGAGGGCGTCGAGTCCGTTTTCTTGTTTTGCGCTCCCGAACCCATTTTTTGCGGCGGTAGACGGCGTCGGTTCCGTTTTCATGTTTTTCGCTCCGGACTCGGTTTCGGCGGTGCAGGGGCGTCGGGTTCCGTTTTCATGTTTTGCGCTCCCGAACTCTTTTCGGCGGTGCGAGGGGCGTCGAGTCCGTTTTCTTGTTTTGCGCTCCCGACCGTTTTTGCGGTGCGACGGCGTCGGTTCCCGTTTTCATGTTTTTCGCTCCAAGACCCATTTTGGGCGGTACCGATGGCGTCGGGTCCCGTTTTCATGTTTTGCGCTCCGAGACGCATTTTCGGCGGTACCAAGGGCGTCGGGTCTCGTTTTCCTGTTTTGCGCTCCCGGACCCGTTTTCGGCGGTATGCGAGGTATGTCGGGTCCGTTTTCTTGTTTTGCGCTCCCGACCGTTTTTAGTACGATACGGCGCGTCGGGTCCCGTTTTTCTTGTTTTGCGCTCCCGGACCGTTTTCGGCGGTGCGAGGGTATCGGGTCCCGTTTTAATGTTTTTCGCTCTCGGACCCTTTTCCACGTACTGCAGACGGCGTCGGGTGCGGTTTTCATGTTTTGTGCTCCGAGACTCGATTTCGGCGGTGCGGGCGTCGGGTTCCGTTTTCATGTTTTGCGCTCCGGACCGTTTCGGCGGTGCGAGGCGTCGGGTCCGTTTCATGTTTTGCGCTCCGGGACCATTTTCGGCGGTATCGAGGGCGTCGAGTCCCGTTTTATGTGTTTGCGCTCCAAGACTCGATTTCGGCGGTACCGAGGGCGTCGGGTTCCGTTTTCATGTTTTGCGCTCCCGGACTCGTTTTGGACGATACCGAGGGCGTCGAGTCCCGATTTTATGTTTTGCGCTCCCGGAATCATTTTCGGCGGTACCGAGGGTGTCGAGTCCCGTTTTCTTGTTTTACGCACCCGGACCGGTTTTTTGCGCTACCGACAGCGTCGGTTCTCCTTTTCTTGTTTTGCGCTCCCGGACCCATTTTTGGCGGTACCGATGGCGTCGGGTCCCGTTTTCATGTTTTGCGCTCCCGGACCGGTTTTCGTTAGTACCGAGCGCGTCGGGTCCCGATTTCATCTGTTGCGCTCCCGGACTCATTTTCGACGATACCAAGGGTGTCGGGTCCCGTTTTCTTGTTTTGCGCTCCCGGACTTATTTTCGGCGGTACCAACGGCGTTGGGTCCCATTTTCATGTTTTGCGCTCCCGGACTCATTTTCGACGGTTCCTTGGGCGTCGAGTCTCGTTTTTATATTTTGCGCTCCCGGACCCATTTTCGGCGGTATCGACGGCGTCGGGTCCCGTTTTCATGTTTTGCGCTCCGGACCCATTTTTCGGCGTTACGAGGGGTCGGGTTACCGTTTTCTTGTTTGCGCTCCGGACTCGTTTTAGGCGGTACCGACGGCGTCGGGTTCTGTTTTTCTTGTTTTGCGCTCTCGGCCCCATTTTCGGCGGTACCGACTGTCTCGGGTCCTGTTTTCATGTTTTGCGCTCCCGGACCCGTTTTCGGCGATACCGACGGCGACTGGTCCCGTTGTCATGTTTTGCGCTCCGGACCGTTTCTCGGTATCGTATGCGAGGTCGTTTTCATGTTTTGCGCCCCAAGACTCATTTTCGGCGATAGCGACGGCGTCGGGTCCGGATTTTATGTTTTTCGCTCCCGGACTCATTTTCGGCGGTAACGAGGGCGTCGGGTCTCGTTTTCTTGTTTTGCGCTCCCGGACCCATTTTCGGTACCGACGGCGTCGGTTTCCGTTTTCATGTTTTGCGCTCCCAGACCCATTTTGGGCGGTGCGATGCGTCGAGTCCGTTTTCATGTTTTGCGCTCCAAGACGCATTTTCGGCGGTATCGAGGCGTCGGGTCTCGTTTTCATGTTTTGCGCTCCCGGACCGTTTTTGGCGGTACGAGACGTCGGGTCCCGTTATCATGTTTTGCGCTCCCGAACTCATTTTCGGCGATGCGGGCGTCGGGTGCGGTTTTCATGTTTGCCCCCAGGGACTCATTTTCGGCGGTACGAGGCGTCGTGTCCGTTTTCATGTTTTGCGCTCCGGACCGTTTTTAGCGATGCGAGTGCGTCGGGTCCGTTTTTCATGTTTTGCGCTCCCGGACCCGTTTTTGGCGATACCGACGGCGTCGGGTCCCGTTTTCATGTTTTGCGCTCCGGACTCATTTTCGGCGGTGCGAGGCGTCGGGTCCGTTTTCATGTTTTGCGCTCCCGGACCCATTTCGGCGTTAGTATCAAGCGCGTCGGTCCCGTTTTCATCTTTTTGCGCTCCCGACTCATTTTCGGCGGTACCGAGTGTCGGGTCCCGTTTTCTTGTTTTGCGCTCCCGGACTCGTTTTTTGGCGGTACCCGAGGCGTTAGGTCCCGTTTTCATGTTTTGCGCTCCGGACTCATTTTCGTCGGTTCCGAGGCGTCGAGTCTCGTTTTTATGTTTTGCGCTCCCGGACCGTTTTCGTTAGTACGACGCGCGTCGGTCCCGTTTTCATGTTTTGCGCTCCGGACTCATTTTCGGCGGTATTGAGGGTGTCGGTCCCTTTTCATGTTTTCCGCCCGGACCGTTTCGGCGGTGCGAAACGGGGCGTCGGGTCCCGTTTATATGTTTTGCGCTCCGCTTTCGGACACGTTCTTCGTTAGCCCCGAGCGCGTCGGTCCCATTTTCAGGTTTTGCGCTCCCGGACTCATTTTCGACGGTACTGAGGCGTCGGGTCCCGTTTTTATGTTTTGTGCTCCTGGACCCGTTTTCGTTCGTACCGACCGCGTCGGGTCCCGTTTTCAAGTTTTGCGCTCCCAGACTCTTTTTCGGCGGTACCGAGGGCGTTGGGTCCCGATTTCATTTTTTGCGCTCCATGACTCGGTGTCGGCGGTACCGAGGGCGTCGGGCCTCGTTTTCATGTTTTGCGCTCTCGGACTCGGTTTCGGCGGTGCGGGGCGTCGGTTTTTTTTTTCATGTTTTGCGCTCCCGAACTCGTTTTCGGCGGTCGTGCGACGTCGTCGGGTCCCGTTTTCATGTTTTGCACTTCCGGACTCATTCTCGGCGTGCGAGGGCGTCGGGTCTCATTTTCATGTTTTGCGCTCCGGGCCGTTTCGGCGATGCAGAGCGCGTCGGGTCCGTTTTCTTGTTTTGCGCTCCGGACTCTTTTTCGGCGGTGCAGGGGCGTTGGGTCCCGTTTTCATGTTTTACGCTCCCGGACTCGGTTCGGCGGTATCGGGGCGTCGGGTTCCGTTTTCATGTTTTGCGCTCCCGAACTCGTTTTGACGGTGCAACGGCGTCGGGTCCCGTTTTCATGTTTTGCGCTCCCGGACTTATTTTCGGCGGTGCAGGGCGTCGGGTTCCGTTTTCATGTTTTGCGCTCCGGACTCATTTTCGGCGGTGCGGGCGTCGAGTCCGTTTTCTTGTTTTGCGCTCCCGAACCCATTTTTGCGATGCGACGGCGTCGGTTCCGTTTTCATGTTTTTCGCTCCGGACTCGGTTTTGGCGGTACGAGGCGTCGGGTTCCGTTTTCATGTTTTGCGCTCCCGAACTCTTTTCGGCGGTAGGGGCGTCGAGTCCCGTTTTCTTGTTTTGCGCTCCCGAACCCATTTTTTGCGGTACCGACGGCGTCGGTTCCCGTTTTCATGTTTTTCGCTCCAAGACCCATTTTGGGCGGTACCGATGGCGTCGGGTCCCGTTTTCATGTTTTGCGCTCCGAGACGCATTTTCGGCGGTACCAAGGGCGTCGGGTCTCGTTTTCCTGTTTTGCGCTCCCGGACCCGTTTTCGGCGATACGACCGCGTGTCGGTCCCGTTTTCTTGTTTTGCGCTCCCGAACCCGTTTTCGTTAGTACCGAGCGCGTCGGGTCCTGTTTTCTTGTTTTCCGCTCCCGGACCCGTTTTCGGCGGTACCGAGGGTATCGGGTCCCATTTTAATGTTTTTCGCTCTCGGACCCTTTTTCCACGGTACCGACGGCGTCGGGTGCGGTTTTCATGTTTTGTGCTCCAAGACTCAATTTCGGCGGTACCGAGGGTGTCGGGTTCCGTTTTCATGTTTTGCGCTCCGGGAACCGTTTTCGGCGGTGCCGAGGCATCGGGTCCCGTTGTCATGTTTTGCGCTCCAGGATTCATTTTCGGCGGTACCGAGGGCGTCGAGTGCGTTTTTTATGTTTTGCGCTCCAAGACTCGATTTCGGCGGTACCGAGGGCGTCGGGTTCCGTTTTCATGTTTTGCGCTCCCGGACTCGTTTTCGACGATACCGAGGGCGTCGAGTCCCGATTTTATGTTTTGCGCTCCCGGAATCATTTTCGGCGGTACCGAGGGTGTCGAGTCCCGTTTTCTTGTTTTACGCACCGGACCGGTTTTTTGCGCTACCGACAGCGTCGGTTCTCCTTTTCTTGTTTTGCGCTCCCGACCTATTTTTGGCGGTACCGAGGGTGTCGGGTCCCGTTTTCTTGTTTTGCGCTCCCGGACTTATTTTCGGCGGTACCAACGGCGTTGGGTCCCATTTTCATGTTTTGCGCTCCCGGACTCATTTTCGACGGTTCCTTGGGCGTCGAGTCTCGTTTTTATATTTTGCGCTCCCGGACTCATTTTCAGCGGTATCAACGGCGCCGGGTCCCGTTTTCATGTTTTGCGCTCCTAGACTCTGTTTCGGCGTTACCGAGGGTGTCGGGTTCTGTTTTCTTGTTTGGCGCACCCGGACTAGTTTTAGGCGGTACCGACGGCGTCGGGTTCTGTTTTTCTTGTTTTGCGCTCTCGGCCCCATTTTCGGCGGTACCGACTGTGTCTGGTCCTGTTTTCATGTTTTGCGCTCCCGGACCGTTTCTCGATACGTACGGCGAGGGGTCGTTGTCATGTTTTGCGCCCGGACCGTTCTCGGCGTATGCGACTCATTTTCGCGCCCCCGAAGACTCATTTTCGGCGATAGCGACGGCGTCGGGTCCCGATTTTATGTTTTGCGCTCCCGGACTCATTTTCGGCGGTAACGAGGGCGTCGGGTCTCGTTTTCTTGTTTTGCGCTCCCGGACCCATTTTCGGTACCGACGGCGTCGGTTTCCGTTTTCATGTTTTGCGCTCCCAGACCCATTTTGGGCGGTACCGATTGCGTCGGGTCCCGTATTCATGTTTTGCGCTCCAAGACGCATTTTCGGCGGTACAGGGGCGTCGGGTCTCGTTTTCATGTTTTGCGCTCCCGGACCGGTTTTTGGCGGTACCGAGACGTCGGGTCCCGTTATCATGTTTTGCGCTCCCGAACTCATTTTCGGCAGTACCGAGGGCGTCGGGTGCGGTTTTCATGTTTGCCCCCCAGGACTCATTTTCGGCGGTACCGAGGGCGTCGTGTACCGTTTTCATGTTCTGCGCTGCCGGACCAGTTTTTGGCAGTACCGAGTGCATCGGGTCCAGTTTTCATGTTTTGCGCTCCCGGACCCGTTTTCGGCGGTATCGACGGCGTCGGATCCCGTTTTCATGTTTTGCGCTACCGGACTCATTTTCGGCGGTACCGAGGGCGTCGGGTCCCGTTTTCATGTTTTGCGCTCCCGGACCCATTTCCGTTAGTATCAAGCGCGTCGGGTCCCGTTTTCATCTTTTGCGCTCCCGGACTCATTTTCGGCGGTACCAAGAGTGTCGGGTCCCATTTTCTTGTTTTGCGCTCCCGGACCTATTTTTGGCGGTACCAACGGCGTTAGGTCCCGTTTTCATGTTTTGCGCTCCCGGACTCATTTTCGTCAGTTCCGAGGGCGCTGAGTCTCGTTTTTATGTTTTGCGCTCCCGGACCCGTTTTCGTTAGTACCGACCGCGTCGGGTCCCGTTTTCATGTTTTGCGCTCCCGGACTCATTTTCGGCGGTATTGAGGGTGTCTGGTCCCTTTTTCATGTTTTCCGCCCCCGAACCCGTTTTCGGCGGTACCGACGGCGTCGGGTCCCGTTTATATGTTTTCCGCTTTCGGACACGTTCTTCGTTAGCCCCGAGCGCGTCGGGTCCCATTTTCAGGTTTTGCGCTCCCGGACTCATTTTCGACGGTACTGAGGGCGTCGGATCCCGTTTTTATGTTTTGTGCTCCTAGGACCGTTTTCGTTCGTACCGACCGCGTCGGGTCCCGTTTTCATGTTTTGCGCTCCCAGACTCTTTTTCGGCGGTACCGAGGGCGTTGGGTCCCGATTTCATTTTTTGCGCTCCCGGACTCGGTGTCGGCGGTACCAAGGGCGTCGGGCCTCGTTTTCATGTTTTGCGCTCTCGGACTCGGTTTCGGCGGTACCGAGGGCGTCGGTTTCTTTTTTCATGTTTTGCGCTCCCGAACTCGTTTTCGACTGTACCGACGTCGTCGTGTCCCGTTTTCATGTTTTGCACTTCCGGACTCATTCTCAGCGGTACCGAGGGCGTCGGGTCTCATTTTCATGTTTTGCGCTCCCGGGCCCGTTCTCAACGGTACCGAGCGCGTCGGGTCCCGTTTTCATGTTTTGCGCTCCGGACTCTTTTTCGGCGGTACCGAGGGCGTTGGGTCCCGTTTTCATGTTTTACGCTCCCGGACTCGGTGTCGGCGGTACCGAGGGCGTCGGGTTCCGTTTTCATGTTTTGCGCTCCCGAACTCGTCTTTGACGGTACCGACGGCGTCTGGTCCCGTTTTCATGTTTTGCGCTCCCGGACTCATTTTCTACGCTACCGAGGGCGTCGTGTCCCGTTTTCATGTTTTGCGCTCGTTGACCCATTTTTGGCGGTACCGAGGGCGTCGGTTCCCGTTTTCATGTTTTGCGCTCGTTGACCCATTTTTGGCGATGCGAGGGCGTCGGGTCCCGATTTCATGTTTTGCGCCCCCGGACCCGTTTTCGGCGGTACGACGGCGTCGGGTGCCGTTTTCATGTTTTGCGCTCCCGGACCCGTTTTCGGCGGTTTTAAAACTATAATTAATAAGGCTAATGGGTCTATACTGTGTAATTAATTGAGCATATTTTTCTTAGGTAATAGACAAATGGAAGCTAAATTAAGTTTAGAGATATCCAAAAGATTATAATATAATGCATGTATTAATTTCATAACATCTGAACTAATCACATCCCAACATGATTGATAAAATAAAATAAAATAAAAAAAAGAGAAGTCATCAGGTCCTAGGGCCATATAAGGATCACAAGAAAAAATAATCTTTTGGATTTCTTCCTCAGTGAATGGTTTATCTAATTGTTCTATAGAAATCCACTACATATTTTAATAAAATCTGACGATCATATTCTAAACTAGCATCAATTTCTAAAGCAAAGATATATATTTTTTTATGGTAACTGTTGTGTGAAAAAAAATAGTATTATTATCACCTTTCAAAAACAATTTTAGTTTTGTTCTTTGTCGCAAATATTATTCTTCTTCTTCATGAATCTTATGTAGTTCTATGTGACAACATTGCAATCTAGTGCTCTCTTCCTCATCTAAGCAATTATGTTCTTGAGCTAATTCTAGCTCCTTAGTATTGTGAAGATATTATTTTTTTTCCTAATTTTTTCAGCTTTAATATTTTTATCCCACCCTCTTAATTTTTTTCCTTATATGTTATAATTTAATTCTCCATTCAATCCCAAAATCACCTATTAGATGGTGCTCAGATCACCATTTGATAATTAGATCCATAAAACCAGGCTGAACTAGCCATTTTTTTTCAAATCACATTATGCTAACTGATTGTGACTGTTGCTTGTTGATACACAAAATAAGGGGTGTATGATCTGATAAAAATCTAGGAAGAGAGATAAAAGAGTCATAATAGTAGAAGTATTAGATTTAGCCCATGTGAATTTTCTATCACTAAGAGGTAACTCTAGTAGTTGAGCATTATTAATAAAAGTGTTAAATTTTCTACTAACTTTATGCTTGGTAACTAATTCTTGTTGTCTCGGTTCTTTTTCAGATAAAATTAAAATCCTCACAAATTAATCATGAATCATATTCTAGATTTTGTATAAATTGTAATTCTTGTAAAAACTCATGCTTTTGAGAAGTAGTTGAGGGTCCATATACTAATGTAAAGATCCAAATAAATGAATCAGCTTTATTTTTGAGGTAGACTATAATGGAGTAATCTAATATCCATTGATCTAGAACTTGATATAAATTGTCATTAATTCCTACTAAAATATCACCTGAGTTTCCTTGAGATGGTTTGACAATCCAACATGTTATATTGAAACTTAATTTATTGAGAACCCTTTCAAAAAAAGACTCCATTTTTTTTCTTGTATACCAATCAAATCAGCTTTATGTTGATGAAGATATTCAATAAGTAACAATCTTTTTTTGTTTTTATTAAAACCTCATTTAATTCATCTAATTCTTATTCACACATTTAATTCTTATTATCACATTTAGTTCATGATAAGGTAAAATAAATTATACTTACATTTAATTATTGTTCTCACATTTAGTTCATGAGAGGACAGTGGAGACGTTCATTAGCAACACAATATTTTTCTAATACAAACTACATAAATTATACATCAAGAACTAAAATAAATAAATTCCATATAACAAATATTGTCTTCCTAATTAAAACTTGCAAGGTTCTAAAAATATCTCTAGCAATTACAAATATTAGGCTTCATCATTCTTTTGATTATTTCCTTCCTTGTCAACATTCTTGGCACTTGCATGAAACTTTCGCCCTACAGACAAATATAACCCAAACACATTCTTGGCACCTCGTTGGCACTTTTGATGTTGGGGTGTAATATATTTTTTCTTCTTCTTTTACAGTAAAAGCCCCTCTCCATGCATTACAAAATAAAGAGTCCAAATAGATAGTAAGTGGGTAATCAATTTAGAATTTAGAGATTTCTGTTCACATCGTCAAATCATATTTGTGCCTCATATTGAACAATTTAGAGAAGTAATCCAATTTGTTATCTAAAAATTCTTATTTACAATTTGAAAATTATTTTTTCCTCCTTTACGGTTTTCAACTATGCAGTAAGCTTAACGAGTTTTTTTTCCCAAATCTATAATTATTGGTTTATGTTAGATGAACTATTTATTGAATACATGTTATTTAGGTCCAGTCTTTATTAATTTTTTCACTAGTGTGCTCTATATGTTATTAGCAAAATTTGACAAATGACACGTTTCAAAGGACCAAAGAGGGCCCGGGCTACTCGATATACAACAGAATTGCAGGCCAAAAAAAATGGTCAACTACTCCAACTTGAAGATGCACAGGTTGATGTTGCACAAGTGAAGCCTACTGTAAGAGGTCCAAATAAGATCCGAGATGTTGAGACTGCTCATGCCAAAAAGCCTGAGGTTTGGCCAATAGGAGCTGCTGAATTTGACTATGAGGCTTACTGTAATATGATTACAGGTACAATTTCTAAGTTAGCTCTTCGTGCGATGCCGGCACCGTTGCGAAGCTACAATAGTTGGGATAGAACTGCCAAGAAAGTTCTTCAAGACCAATTTTTGATACCCTCCTTATATTAATTACGCAATATTAAATTTAGGTTGTAGACCATGAAACATTGAGTTTTATAGAAGCGTCGAGTTTAGATTCAGGCTATACAACATTGAGTTTGTACCCTTCTATTATACTAAATATTAATTAATTACCTAATGAAATGAATCTTTTGGCTGTAGTACTCATGTGTTATAGAAAAAAAAAATATTAGGAGGCAAGAAGATTAGGAGCAATACAACATGTAATGAAATGAAATGAATTTTTTGATACCCTTAGGAGCAATCTTTGTTTTAATGAAATGAATTTTCTTATACCCTTATCTTAATTATTATTCATTCCAACATTAGAAGCCATACAATATGCGTCATTTTTCTATCTTGTTTTATAAAAATAAACCTTCAAAAACTTACTATATAACTTACATTCCAATCTAAGCAAGATACAGCCGGCGCAGATTTGATAATGAAACAGAATAACTAACTGATGCTAAGGGTCGTGAGGTGTTGGACAAAATAGCTAATAGAGGTTATATGGAAGGCCTACGTAGAGTAAGGAAAAAATGCATCAAAGATTTTGGTGATGACATGGAGAAATGGAAGAAAAAAATGCCCATGTGGTGCAACAATCCTGATTTTTGGGCAGAACTATGTGAAGAATGGTCCACTAAGAGTTGGCAGGATCTGTCAAAAAAAAAAAAGATAATCAATGTCATTCCGGTAGAGTAGTCACACACTATGCAGGATCTGCTAGTGCATACAAACTTCACACTAGATTGGTAAATCATCAAACACTTAAAAAATTATATTAAATATTTTTGTGTACAAGATATGTTGGTGCATACAATAAAATATTCTTCATTAATATTCTAACTGTGTTAAATTTATTTTATGTGTAGAGTAAAAAGTTAAAGCGGGAAGCAACATATGAAGAACTCTTCATCCACCTCCATATACCCAAGAAGAAATAAGTGGATGAATCACAAGAGATTGAGGAAAGAAATGAACTAAAGAAGAGAATGAGAGGGTGGAAAATGATGACTCTGAAGAATTTAGCAACATTACTACATTCCTGGACTTCCATGACCCAAAAGCAAGAGAAATCTATGTAAGTACTAACTTATATAATTTTTAAAATTGATGATTATTGGATATTAATAAGTTATGATTTAGATTTTTTTCTCATATAGACAGTACAACCTTCCAAATCTAAAAAAAATATCCAAGTTTATATGTTTCACTGCACATTTTGTGATATATTATAGGAGTAAGTTAAGGAGTTGGAGCGTGATCCAGAACATGTCGATAAGTCAAAAGAGCTACTTTGGCTGATGGCTTTTGGTGGATCAAGTCATGGTAGGAAATTTGGTTTTGGCAGCAAGCTTGATCATATCAGCCTACCACATTTTGACACACGTGTCAGGCCTACTCAGTCGATGGCTAGCTCTCTCTCTGTCTCTGGATTAATAGAACAACAGAACCAAGGAATTTATTCAGCTGAAGAAGTTGCAGCAATGATGCAAGAAAAAGAACGCCAATTTATAGAGGAATGTGCAAGAAGGGGCCGTCTTGAGAGTGAGCGCAACAATCACAATAATTTTCTCTTCTCCCAGTTGTTTGCATTTATGGGTGTGCAGATGCCTCAATTCAATGTGAGTAATTAAATCACCTCTTATTTCAATGCTCTGCAACATATTCAAACACTTCCCTTGTACATTGAAAAAAAATTATTAAGTATATACATTATTATTCTTATAGTAAGGGTTATTGTTAGTATTCTTGGATGAGTTTATTTTTAAAAATTATAAACTTCTTGTTTGTACTTGGGATGAAAATCAAATGAGAGTATAGAATTAAAGAAATTATGGAGCTAGCAAGTTATATGATATCCAATTAATATGAAAATTCTAACAATTAAAAAAATTTAGTATATATATCAGCAAACAAATCATAGTGATAAATTTTATTTATGATCAAACTTCAAAATAGGTTCAACCATCAGCTCAGGCGCCATAACAGGAGGGTGCACAAGATAATAGACAATCACTGACAAATCAAGTGCAGGAGGGTGCAACAATGGGCATGCAAGGGACTGAAGAGCGGCACAATCCATCAAATATCCAAGTTGGACTCAATCACTGGTTCTCGGGTACTGGCTTGGATTCGAACATGCTGAATAGTCTTATTAGGTAAGATTTGTTAGAAATGAATTATGATAGTTGGGATATGTTTTGGTTAGCATCGATGGAAAATTTACTAGGGAAGTTTATTACTTGATAATGCATTTGGTTTTGGTTTTTGAAACACCAATTAGCATGAATGATGTTGTGTGAAAATAGGTTGGGATCTCTTTGTTTGTTAGATGGTATTTGATGATACATTGGAATTGGAGGCTAAGATGCCCCATCTTTTTGTAAGTGTTAGGTGCTCACTTTTTGTGGTTGAATGAAATTTATGAATTATATTAAGTATGAATGAATGTGTTTTTAAATGGATAGATTTGTGATGAATAGAGGATGTTTGTAATATATTTGTATCATTGGATATTATTGATTTGGGTAATCTTATTTTAAAGGGAAATAAATTGAGGGAATGAAATATTTCATATGGTATATATGCAACATTGATGATCAGGTAATACCACATAATATTATGCATTCAAAGTAAGCAGTAAATAATATACACGCTAAATATAATAAATTTGTACACCAAATTACCCTAGCAACTATGCACGTCAAAAACCCAAGCAACCACCAACAAAATCACAATATTATTTTAAAATATCAGATTTCTAGAGGAAAAACTAATAGCATCGATATGCACCGGTAAGGGTAGGCCCAAGAGATAAATAGATAATAACCATGCCACTACTTTGGGTTTGAGTCAGGGTGAATAATATCAATTGCATGCGTCAGCCCAAGCTAGCTATTATCTAGTTATGCACACCACAACTAGTGGTATGGGCTCTATGCGACTGTTATTTAGTAGCGTGCAACTTTGTTTCATAAGTATTCAGACATAGGTAAGTGCACGCTATTTGCTTGTTGCATCGAAGTATATATGGAGCTGATTCATTTTTTACCCAATCTTTTGCTGCATATTTTAGTTGTGATAGTTCCAAATTTAGCAGAACCACAACTTTATAGTTTCTTTTTGTGGGATAAAAGTATCCCCAAGGCCTAAAGTTATCTCTTGTCCTGTAACATATTTTACTTAAAAATGTCCCCATCTGTATTTGCAGCACGTTGTTGTTGTTCTTTTTTTTTCCATGATATACTTATTTCTACACTTAGTTCCAATTTTAGCAGAACCGTAACTTTATAGTTCCTTTTTCTGGGATAAAAATGTCCCCAAGGCCTAAAGTTATCTCTTGTCCTGCACTGCAACATATTTTATTTAAAAATCTTGATTCACATTTTTCTCTTCTTTTCTATTTTTGAAGTGCGATGGAGAGACGGTGTGAAAGGCAGAGTTATAAGATGAAGGAGCCTTGGTAAATGGGGTTTCTCGGTTGCATATATCTCTTATCAGGAAAAATTGCAACCTAGC
This sequence comes from Schoenoplectus tabernaemontani, assembly GCA_037127355.1. Classification (NCBI taxonomy): domain Eukaryota; kingdom Viridiplantae; phylum Streptophyta; class Magnoliopsida; order Poales; family Cyperaceae; genus Schoenoplectus; species Schoenoplectus tabernaemontani. Next base: position 6,172,648 of record CM073746.1, on the reverse strand, counting down.
TAGTATAGAGTATGAACCACTTAATGATCTCTTCAACACTTTGCTTTTCTATGAAATTGCTTTTGAAATAGGCATAGGCCTTTTTCATCAGGAGCAATATACAGTCTTTATTTATCAAATCTTTTGGGATTTTGGCTTAATTGTATTTGTCTTTTGGTTAAATTACATACATATCTACCGTGCTCAATTTTTGTGAGGATAATATCCAATTTGAGATACTGGATGTGTTGGAATTTACATCTGACAGAAAGAAAATATCGGCTGTGGTAGAGAACTGTCAGACTGGAGAGATTATGCTCCTGGCGAAGGATGCAGATTCTTTCTTCTTCGGTTTATGGTACTTTTGTGTTTCTGTTTTCCGATGTTCATTTTCCTTGTGCTTATTGCTATACAAAAGATGAAAGGGAAATAATTCTGCTTACACAATGCATCTGTATCAAATCCTGTGCAGACTCATGACTGGATTGAGAGAGGAGAGGAGAGAGGAATAGGGTGGGATGGGAGGGTATTTTAGGTGTTAAGTATAACATCATATTTTTAACTTTTTTATTATAATGACAAAAAAATAATTTACTTGTTTGTAGTGACATTAAGTTATTTTGAAGTTCAGTGTGATATTTTTCTAATTTCTAAACTTTTGTGGAATTTAACTAATTTTCCTTTTTTTTTCAATTTTTGTTTCACGCGCTGATTTTGCTAAATTGTAGTAGTCGCATCTTAAGGGATTGCATTAGTTCATTGTTTTCATCAGCCATTTAAGATTTCCCACCACATATGCGCATTATTCGAAGTTGATTTTTTTTTTTTTGTCAAATTTGCTAGTTTTGTTTTTATTCAATATATGTCCAAGGTAGTTAAATATCCATGAAATTTTGTGCACTTGAGAAATCAAAATTGGATCTAGTTCCTTCTATTTTCTTATTTCTATATCTAAACCGAGTAGTAGTCTGTTGATTTTGTTGCGCAAAAACGATAAAGTTTGTGTGCATATGCAGTGCTCTACTTACATTAATACGATTAACAATTTTCTAAATTCTTATACATAAAAAAAGGTCCCGTTAGATTTGCGGACTACCTATTCGACAAAAAGTCACCTATAACTTTTGCAATAAGTAATATGCTTATTACAAAAGCACCAGACCTGGTTTAGCGCAAAGCACCAGACCTGGTTTAAGATGCAATTTCAATTCGATTTTTCAAAATCCACTAATTTCCATAAGAGATCAACTAACTGTATCTCACATCTATATCTCGATCTGTACCCCCAACTAAATAAATTGTTGACCACGTTGACCACATTTTCAAACATCAACAGATCATTCGTTTATGGATGATTATCGAAATCTTAATATCGGAAGTCTTAAATTTTAATACTGAAAAAACTAAGTCTTAATATCTAATATATCAAGTCATATTTTAAATTTTAAATTTATATTTGAACATCAATGTCTTAAAACTGAATGTCTCAAGTCTAAATAAGAGAAATACGACGTCTTAATATCTAATATTATAAATTATATTTTAAATTAAAATTTATATTTAGACGACAATCACGATATTGATAAGTATTTATACTTGAACCTCATTATCTTAAAACTGAATATCTCAAATCTTAACACGAGAAATACGATGTCTTAATATTTAATATTACAAATCATATTTTTTAAACTTAAAATTTATATTTAAGCGCCCATCAGAATATAGATAAGTATATATACCTAAACTTTAATGTGCTAAAATCGAATGTTTCAAGTCCTAACACACAAAAAATGGCGTCTTAATATTCAATATTATAAGTCATAATTTTGAATTTCAAATTTACATTTGAACGTCCATCAGGATATAAACAATTCTGTATTCATAAACTATAATATTTTAAAATCTAAGTCAAGAATAATTATTTACTCTCTTGTTTGAATATCAAAGAGAGTTATACAATTAAATTTCTATCTTGTATAAGCCGATAACAATAAGGATACAATGTATGTTGTTACACAAAGATAGAAACAACCACCCGATGAAGTCAAACTGCTCATTAAACAATAATGGCTCTTCTGAAACTCTCTAGACCGTTTTATAGACGATATTCAAAATCTTAAGAGTTGTCATATGATGTCTTAATACATAATGCTATAAATCTTTTTTAGGTTTAAAGGATATAAAAATCTTAAATATTTGTTGAATATTATTTAAACTAAATTTTATATCTAATGTAACAACTAAGAAATTAAGTCTTAATAAACTTTATCTAAAATAATACATAATTTATATTCGATATAAAATCTCATAAATAAAGTCTTAAAATTTAACATTAGAAATTTTAAGATTATTCATCTGATGTCTTAATATATAATTCAAAAAATATTTATCAAACATTCCTAGATCCAAATCTCTATATCTAATTATTCTCGTCTTAAGACTTAACAATTAAATTCTTAGTACTGATTAATAAAATATATTTTACTTAAAAGATTTAAAATTTTATAATATTTTCTAAATATAGACTATGAGTCTATTATCATCATCATTATCATCCTTATTTATTTATTTATTATTATTATTATTATTTTATTTATTTATTTTCCTTTTCTTTCATCATACTTATTATTATCACTGATATTTGAGATCTTTGATTTTGTGCTTTCCGATTGGGTTTCATTTCTAGCCTACCCCAATTTATTTGGGATTAAAAGCTTTGTTGTTGTTGTTGTTGTTGTTGATTTTCTAAATATAGATATCTTTATTATCTTAACTAAAGCCTTACAATTGATAAATTTATATTTAGTATTTTTTTTAATATCTTAAGACCTTATAATTTATAGTTATAAAAAATAATCTTAGTAAATAATAAAAATTATTTTTATATCATATATCATTAAGTCATAATATTATCAAGAATATATAATAGATATGTAACACAAAATAATATTTTTAAAATAATTATGATAAAACAAGTTTAATATTTAATATAAATAACTCTTAATATCTATCATAACACATCTTATTGTATCATTCAAAATATAATTTATAGTTTAGTCTTAATTTTTATTATTACAAATAAATCTATATATATTACATACACGTTTCAATATGTAGTGTACATTTACTGACTAAATTTTATATTAATATATCATTTAAAATATAATTTATAGTTTAGTCTTAATTTTCATTAGTACAAACAATATAATCTCTCTTAGTTTTGTGTTGAATTTTCTTCAATATCAATTCTCAATATTACGATCAAGTCTTTATAGTTTGTATAATATAATTTTATACCTAGTATAATTAAGTCTTCATCCATATTATACTAAGTCTGACACACATATATTTAATATAACAAAATATTTTTTTGTGTTCTCTCTTATCTCTCAAACAATTCATTCGAATTAATACTTAAATTTTATCTTCTTACTCTTATAAATTGATTTAGTTTCACTTCTTGATCAATCGAACTTCAAAATATGAGTTTCAACACATTCTCTTTGTGCATGAGAAGTGAAATGATGATCTAAACACTTAGAACATTAGAGAACTTGCTTAAAGCTTAACATATCATCTTCTTGACCTAAAAAAAATATTTGATTAATCAATTGAGATTCACCCGCACTAAATTACTCCAATCGAATTTCTAATTGAAATACTTTCTCCCTTGATTTTTTTCCAAATCTTTGATCCATTTAATATTTAATATGTAATTTAGCTCATTGTGTTATTCTCATCGCTAGCTTTCCAACGATATATAATATAAAGGATAACTCTCAAAGATGAGAAAAATATCATTAGGATTTTGATTCAAACGGATTAAGTACATGACTCGTGTTTTTTTATTTTTCTGTCAAATTCAAATTGAATAACAGTTAGGAATTAATTAGCTTAGTTAAGATAGTTGAGATATAAAATGATATATAAAAATTGGGGTATAAAAAACTTCTCTTTCCATAACGTTAGATTTGCAGAACCAAATTATAGCTCTAAACACGTAGTACATTTTTGCTCCATCACTGCTACTGTGCTACCTAGATCAGTGCCTTTTCAGCAATTTATAACATAAGATACTCTGGTACACTATTCCTTCAATTCTCAAAAACAACGACAAGATACTGTTATAAGAAGTGACCTGAGAAAATGACAATAAAACCTGACTGACGTATACTACCAATAAACTCAAAAAGAAATAAAGCAAAAATATAGTAATAATTGCTTTTATCAGGAGTAATAAGACCTTCAATTTCACTCGAATCACAGGTGAGGTCATCTTTTCCGTTTGTCGGTGATGCCATTGTATATATACAGCAATTGACTCATTCTTTTTATTGAATATATGCACATCAAAGCAATAAACAAGTAAAACTGTCCTTACACCTGCGATCTGTATTTGCATTTGTGACGAATGGTTGGCATATATAAAAAGAACCTGAGAAAATCAACAATATAAATTCTTAAAGATAGTCTTCATGAAGGACACTTATACCTCCAGTTCATCATTGTTGGCTTTTACTATGCAATATTTACAAAGTGGGCAGGTTGCATTAATGTGCAACCATTTGTCAATGCAAGCACAGTGAAAATGGTGTGAGCAAGGTAGTTCCCGCAACTCCGCCCCATCATCATATCGGGAAAGACAAATGCAACATTCCTGCATGCAACTCAAACACACATCCAAGTTATATAGTGAAATTGCACATGTTGCAGTGCATTGGCATTTTTTTTTTATCTTGCACAAGCTCTATTAATCTATTAAGCTATGAAGCAATCAATTTTACACAGGCAAATTTTAAAACTGCATTTTTCAGTAAAGCCTCAATTTAATCAATTTTGCCCTCCAAACGGTCACTAATACATCTATTTCAACTATTTATGCCTCAACTGAAATCAATAGTTTTAGGAAATACCGCATTTTCAGATAAAAGAGCATGCTCAATTGCTGGATCACTTCCAATCATGGTTATAACTCCATTTGTATTTGCACTGTCACCACCACCTAACCTTCTAAATTTATATTTTGGCAGCTGGCAGATGGCTTCATCAGAAGCTCCATGTTGCTTCGGAAAAAACATAATGCGTCAAAAAAAGAAAGATTCTCTGACCAATACGGGCAAATGTACAGTAAAATGGCATACTTGATCTGCCACAGCATAGAGTACAGCTATGATACAGGGAAGACAACAGCAAACTGCAACCCCAATAACACAAGCAAGCGCCGCACAGAAGACCACAAAGAATACATCAAATGCCAGAAATACTATGCACAGCCTAATAAAAGAGAGAACAGATAAGTGCCAATATGGAGTCACTAAAAATCAAGAAGATACAAGTAGTAACAAGTACTAGTGTTGAGAAGATTTTAACTTCTGCAGTCCATTTTCCATAACAGACTATTTGTTTTCTAACTAAAATAGAAATTTCTATTCTTAACCCAGTTTAGCTATACCATGAATTCTCGATGGCAATTGAGAGGCAAAAGCCTCTGTTAAACAGGTTGAGATACTGGCATTTACAAGTTACAACACAGGTAATCCTTAGATCAAGAGTGGAATAATACTATACCAAAGGTGCTGCGGGTTGTGTAGAAAGTGTACCAGTAAAGTTGAGGGGCCTCCTGAATGAGAGCTTGGCCACCAGCAGAAACCCAATAGAATCCAATAATCCACCAAAAGAACGAAAACACTGTATTAGCTGACTCCAAATGTTTCACAAAGCTGCAGCCAAACAAAAGTTGATGATAACAGTAAATAGGTAATCTTCAAAGAAGAAAAAGGTAGGTGCAGTTATGAATTAAGATGGTAATTTAGAGACAAGGCTGGAATAAGACCCTGATCAGCTTCCCTGAAGGTTATTTAATTTTATTCCCTTCCATACTGTAACCTAATAGAAGATGGCCTCAATCTATGGTGCCGTTCAATTAGGTACTTTAGGAGCAATGAAACTGGGACTATGCTGGTTTGAACCCATCATTTATTGTTAAGAGGGAAAAGATTAAAACCCTCCAATGACATGTGATGTTACATCATTCTTTATTAATAAAAATTAATTACAAGAGAATAGCTGCCTATTTAGTCTTTGAATATCTATTCTGACACCAATTTTGCTGATTCCTAATCTAAAGAGTTCCAAAAACAAAGAACATCGGTTACTACCTTGTGGTTTCCTCACTTTGACCTTGCCGGTGTTGATACCTGAAATCCCAGCCCATTTCCAAATCGGACAGTGACCCATAACCAGGTTCAGCACGCCTTCTCTCTTCCATCTCCTCTTCCTCCCCTCCTATCATCCTTCTCTTATACTCAGCCAAGACACACACAACATGCATAATACACTGAACAACATATCCCACTATCCAGAGCCGAAGTGAGACCACTGGCTTCTCCTCTTTACTTATATAAAGCACAAAACCAGCTACAACCACAAATGCGAGATTCCACAGAGTATCTAACGCAACTACCGGTTTGGAATAAGGCCAGCCGCTTTGCCTGTCTTCTAATTGATCGGTCGCCGATTCACGAACAAGGGATGAGGGTTGCCGTGCCGTGCGCGTGCGGCGGAGGAAGCTCGCAACACCTCCTAGACGAGTTCTCCGGCGATCGCCGGAAAGGAGGGAAGATAGATCAATGGTGAATGACGACATTGCGGGAATTCGCCAGATTGTGGATCAGAGAGGTTGAAATTGGAGATTAAGAAGCGTTAGTGCTGGATGTTTGGTTCGAGCACTTTTGATTTGGTGCTTTTTCTCTCTCTCTTTCTGGTCGGAAATTTTTTGACTGTATCATTTTTATTTGACCTTTTGTTGAGGAGTACGAAGTGCGGAGGTGAAAGCTGATTTTTAAACGATATTATAGCTAATTTTTTTTAAAAAAAATACCGTTAATAACGATTTTTAGCTAATAATTGTCGTTAAAGGATTCTTTAGCAACTATTATTAGTTAAAAATCATTACTAAAAATTCATTTAAAAACAGTTTTTATGAGTGTAGGAAGGTGAAGCGTTATAAAGATTGAGGAGCTATTATAATGATTTTCTACGGCAGAAATTTTTTTCCTTATGATTTTATGAGGAAACTAATATTATGAATTATATTTTTACATATTTAATTTTATATTTTCACTTGATTTCTTTCAGTTGTCTTCAACATCACCATGTTGATCATTTGATAAAGTCTTCTTAGAATTCTATAAATAACTCAATAAAATTTTATTAAATTTAAATAAATTTTATAAAATAACAATCATAAAAATTGTTAAGTCTAACATTAACAAAATACCAATAATACAAAAATATCATATTTATATGTTATTGACTACAAATAGTTACAAACATAGATTCAGATAGAGTCGGTAGTCAATTCTGATTGCATTCCTCTAATTGATCATACTCACTACCACAAAAAAAACATTTTAGAATCAGTTATATAAAGGATTTAGCACCGGTTATACAACCGGTTCTAAAACTATGCGATGCTAAATATTTTAAAAACCGACGCTAAGAGAAGGTGTTAAATGGGGCATTTAAAGCCGATTATTTCAAATAACTGATTCTAAATTCTACCCTTTAGAACCTAGGTTATTTCAAATAACCTAGTTCTAAACTCTTAAAGACTTTAATTTGTTTCTTTCTAATCGCTAGTTTAGAGCCGTTTCCAAGCGGCTTTAAATAAATGCTTTAATTTAATTCTTTCTAATCAATTTAGGTTAGAGCTTTTTCTAACCGTTTACAACATAAACCATTATTTATAATTTGTTATTTTATTTTTTGAATTAATTTCTCTAAATTTTGATTAAATAATTTAATTTCACCATTAACTAATAAAGTATATTTCATTAACAAAATAATTATATATAATTTATATAATATTAAAGAAAATATGAGAAATTTTCTATCTTTATAATTTCTAAAAAAAATAAAAAAACTAAATTAAAAATTTTAAATAAACATCAAATCCATTTTTTAGTTTCAAGACGAGATTTAAATCTGTCTTTCTCTTTCCCTTTCTTTTTTCTTTCTTCGACCTTTGCTCTTTATCTTTCTTCGTCTCTCAATATCTCTTTTATATATGAAATAGAAGGATGAAGAGTGATAATTCGTAGGATTTAGATTTTTAAATTTTGGTTTTTAGATCGTCGGATAAGCATGAACCAATGGTTAGATTGAAAAACATAGCAATCCGTGGGAGCAAAAAGTTGAAATTCTATTTGTTGATGCAAATAATTTCTTTAGAGCCGGTTTTTACTAAAAAGCGATTCTAATTCATAAAATTGAATTAGAACTATTTTTATTAAAAAGCGGTTCTAAGAAGGGATCTAATTACCATTTTTGGTGCCCATGGTGTCTATTTATTTATTTATGTATAAATTTAAAAATGTTAACCGTTAGATGTATTCTATATCATCTCAATTGTATGTATATGAAAAATTAAATATTTTTAACTTTATTTGAATAGCCATCAAGTAACGTGTCTAAATTATAAAATTTGGTCCATTGATTTTATTAACGCTTGATGCCTATATAAATAATATCGAAATGATATAATTTTTTGTATACATATATAAGATGATATTTACAAAATATTCCTTCAATTAGTTTTGTTATTTAACAATTTAAATAATAGTTATATGATATTTAATTTTAGTGGCACCGACGTGGGACCAAAATGGTGGTAATTGATCTCTTCTCTTCATAAAATTGAATTAGAATCGGTTTTTATAAAAAACAGTTCTAATTCAATTTTAGGAATTAGAACCGGTTTTAATTAATATGAAGTACTCTAAAATTTAATTTTTAATCTAATTCTATGACGTTAATTAATATGAATTTTTAATATTAATATGAATTAGATTTTTAATCAAAGAATTTTTATATTAATATGATGTCAGAGAATTTTATATATTATCATAAATTTTAATCACAATTTAGAATCGATTATTAATAACCGGATTGAATTTTCTTAGAATTTAGAACCTGTTTTTGCTAAAATCGGTTTTAAATTAAAAAATTTAGAACCGGTTATTTATAACCAATTTTAATTCATTCAATTGGAACTGATTTTTATATAACCGGTTATAATAAAAAAATTTGTAACCGGTTGTTTTACAAAACCGATTCTAATAATTTTAATAAAATTTACAACTCTGCCACTCTAATATTTTAGCGGCTGTTTTTAAAAAAACCGATTCTAAATAGCCGATTCTAAATCTAATTTTTCTGGTAGTAACTACATCCCAACCTTATCAGTAATTAATATTTTCTTCAAATACTGTCAATTGTATTTCTGCACCAAAAATCAGAAAAATCTCAGCACAATAATGAATTGCTTCAAGCAAAAAATGAAAGAAAAAGAAGAAGAGAAGAATAATAACATTACCCATCTAATTGGAAGGGAAAATAATTAATAGTGACAGGAATCCTTTCTCTTCGAAGAATTATAGCAAGTACTGATCAAATATATGCTTTCATAACTCAATCGAAGCCAAGGCGGTGAAGTAGAAATGGATAGTTAGAGAGAGGGAGAGAGGGTAAGAGACTTACCACATTGCTCTGGGACTGCTCCTGGAGCATCCCTGACCAGTCGATGAAGAACGCGATCGAGATCAAGAAAGAGAGAGTGAGAGGTGTGGAGCGAAGGAGAAAAGGTATTGGGGTTTAGATCTATCGCTGGGGAAGAGACGAGCGATGTTTGAACCGAAATGAGGTTTTTATTGCAAAGGGATCGTGAACCGGCACTGAACCATGCACCGGAGGCGAGGCTAACTATCATTTGAAGGTTTTTGGTAAATTTTCTCGGTGGTCAATGAATTTGTGTTAAAAATCATTTTTAGTCACTCAATTTCAATTTCTCCATTTTTAGTCATTAAATTTTATTGTTAATCCAAATTTAATCCTTATTAGTATTTCTGTTAGATAAAGAAACGGATTCAAATACACCGTTACCATTTTATCTCACCCTCTCTCTACTGGTATACACAATCTCCCTCTTCACCATCCTTGTTCTTTCTCTAATAAAGTGCAGAAACGAAATCAAAGAATATATTTTTAATGTTGTTCTCCGTGTAAATTAAAGGAGATATTTTTCTCTCTCTCCACGTCTCATGTTATTTTCTCCCTATATATTTATAATCCATTATCATTGTGCTTCAATCCTAGCCAACTCAACTCCTTTATTAAAGCTTTCATAATGAGACCAAACTTTTTAAGAGATATACGTGGCCAATTTTTGAACCTGCTCCAACTCTTTGACCTGGAGGAAGAAAATGGGTTGCTAACCACAGTTTTGTGACTACTTCAACTGCCTCCCAACCACAGTTTTGAATTTTGATCTACAAGAAGGTTTTGTGCATGCATGGAGGATTGTTACTTGAGCTGTACAACCTGGAGCAAATTTCAGAGACTTAGAAAGAAGGGAGAAAATGAGTTGCTAATTTGTTGTGCTATGCTATGGTCAGAGAGATGGGTGAAAATCATAGGAGATACAAGGAGAAAAACGAGGGAACAGAGAAAAGAGAAAGAAAGTGTTGGTGGAATGGTGAAGAGAATGAAGATCATATTTCAACTGCCTCCCAACCCAGTAGAGAGGATTTAGAATAAAGAGTTTTAACGGTGTCATTGTATCCATCTATTTTTTTTAACAGAAAATCTAGCAGGGACCAAATTTGAATTACTATTGATATTTAGTGACTTAAAATGGAGAAATTGAAATTGAGCGACTAAAAATGAATTTAGTCTAAATTGAATATTTATTATTATTTTTAGAGCTATTTTTTTTAAATTTAAAAGAATGACTTAAAAACTCAAAACACTCCAAATTTTTGTATTTCATAAGATTTTCATATGAAGAATTTAATAAAAACTATAAATTAAAATTTTTGAGATTTTAAAATACAATTTTTGATCCGTTTACATATCGGCTAAAATACAAACGTTTTCATAATAGTCTACCCCTCTCTTTCTCTCTATATATAGGATAATTTTATATCAAATGAATGTCATAAAATTATTTCATATTTAATTTATAGTATGTTGGACATATTTATTAATTAAAAAATAAGTATATATATGAAGAGAGAAAGAACATATTCATTTAATATTGATTGGATCAATGTTAAACAACAATTAGAGGCCTAACAATATCCTTTTAGTTTAGGTCCGAGCTGAAAATGAGAGAGATGACATAATTATAACATTAAGAAATATTTAGATATTTTATTTTTGATCAATTTTGCAAATATGCCATTAACCGTAATCAACATCCATACATGCAAGCTGAAATTTCAGCCTCCACAAAGGTAAGATTAAAAAAAATAGTTCCTCTCTCTCTTCACTTGCTCATGTGTTGAGCTAATTAATTTTTTTAATAATTTTTAAAATTTTAAATAGGGCTAAATTAGAATTAAGGCTTTGCTAAAAAAATTACTAGCTAAAAAACTATTAGCATCTCTTTTGACCCTATTAGATATCTTGGAGGCTTTCATCTCACCGCCAGAAAAAAAACTATTAACATCTCCTTTGCCCTATAAGATTTATTTTTGAAACTAGTCCAAAATTATAAGCACATTTAACCCATTAATTAGACTTCTATAAATGATTCTTAAACATTTCTAGCAACTAGATCTATAATTTGTGGAGAAATTTTTTAAATATTTCTTTTTGGTCAAATATTTTTCTCCTTCACTAAGTACAATACATACATGATGACATGAAATATAATAAAAAAAAAATCTCTGTACATTAGTTGGTTAACGATTCAATTAGCATATAAGAAAATGGACAGAAAAATCTTTTATCATTAAATTTCTTTAAATACAGCTTTCATTAGTCTCAACTTTTTGTGACATAAATCGTTATCTGTCGTTTCGTGAAAGGGCAAAATCTATTATTGTACTAGATCTATGATTTCTTTGAGTGGGATCCATTGACAATGGGTTATTTTGACAACCTTAACAATGGACCTCTAAATAAATATTAAAAAATTCTTTTAAATGAAAAAAAATTTATAGATATATTCATTGATGATCATTTAAATTTCATACAATTTTATTATTGTTTGATAGTCTATCAAAGAACGTTAAATTGAAATCATTGCAAATTACATAAAAAATTGATGGTCTTTGATGGACTATCAAACGATAATAAAATTACATGAAATTTGAATGACCCTCAATTTATAAGTATAAAAGCACATCTATAAATTTTTTTTCATTTTTAAAATTTTTTATATTTATTTAAAAATCCATTATTGTCAAAACAACCCATTTTCAACCGATCCTTTCTCAATTTCTTTTTCCATGTAAGTTGAAGATAACTATTGGTCATATTGTCTGGATGCTATCACACCATACAGGTTGAAAAATAAGGGACGTGCCCATATTTATATTATATTATATTGGAAAAGCAACATTTACAAGTTCTTAAACATAACCACGTAAAATAAAAGGAACAAAATGTATTCATAAAGAATAGACGCACTGAGAATTGCAGAGATAATATTACCCATATACTATTAAGTTCGAAAATTAAACGTGCAGATGTCATCTATAGTTCACACCTTTGATCAACTGTACTTCAGTCCGGAACTGGCGCTAGCTTCAGATTCGAGAATATCAAAAGAAAATCAATTAGGTATTTCTTATGACTTCGTACCATACATATTACTAAATCTTAAAAAAATGTTTTTAAATAAGGCATTCCTGTCAATTCTGTACGGGATAAATATACATATTTTTTTAAGATATAAAAACCATTTATAATGAATGACAAAATTTGCCGTGCAAAAATTTCTTCGGACAGTATAAAAGTATTATATCATTAAAAAAAACATAGTATTTTAGACCCTGAGGCTTCGTTCTGTTTGCATAAATTGTTGTACCAACGTAATTTAAATTGATTAGAGATAAATAAAAAAATATAAAAAAATCAAGATTGGTTTGGTCAAAGATAAATGAGAAGGCAGATCGAGAAAATAATATTGGAATGACAACCCACCACTAAAATGTCTTAAAAATTTCAATCACTTTTATGAATTTATATTGTTCGAATGAGTTAAACAAAGCATAACCGACCGAAAATTCCGTATATATAACTCACTGTTAATTTTAAATATCGGGGCAGAGAAGTATTTCAGTGTGCATGTTTTGATTGACTACATTTTAAAACTATTAAATAAAAAAATATTGAGACTTTTACTTAGAATAACAAACCAAAACCTATATTGTTTAATGAAAATAGGAATGTTGACTGCCCTTCTTGATGCTCGTTCATACATAATATTTTTTTCTTTCATAAAAGTTTTATTTTTCAATCTATTTTTTTCAGATTATTAATTTTTTAGTTGATTTCTTCTTCTTGATAAAAAATTTCGAGTTGATTTTATACAAAAAGATCAAGATCTCGTGAAAAATGGCAGCACCAAATTTCCAAATCAAGTCATCTTTTAAGAAACAAATAAGTTATAAAATGAAGTTGCTCTTCTAGTTGGTCGGTGATTGAAGTGACAGAGCAAGTTGATTTTATTTTTATTTTCATTTTTTATCTATGTTTGTATTTCAATTTTTGTCCGATTGCTCTCTCTTCTTTCTTCGTTATGTGTAATAACTTTTTTTAATTTGATTTAATGAAATTTCATAATAGACCGATCATGCTATCTCAAAAAAAATGCAATTGGTAGGCTCGGGACTTAAATTCTGTTTGTTGTTTGAAGCTAATTTAATATTTTCTGAAATAAAATTTACAAATTCTTTTCATGAGTTGAACTCACCTGCCTTTACTTGCCTCTGCTTGTAAATCGCAAAATTCAAAAACGGCGGCATTATATATTAGTGTAAAAGAAACAAAGGAAAAAACAAAACGTAGCAAACACTGACCATAACACATTAGCATGGTGTGATCCAGGGCTGGGAGGACAACACTCGAAACAAGAATCCTTATATCAGTCTTTCTATAGAGAAACGTGGTACTTGAACTTATAGGTCCATCAGCAAAAAAATAATAATAATAAAAATAAAACAAAAAATTACATATTGTAAAAAAGTACAGGAAAATAAACAGAAGGAGAAAAGGAAGAAAAGGAAAAAAAAAAAAGCTGTCCGGCCTCTGAGGTAAGGCGGAGACAAAGGTGGGAGGAGAGCAGACTAGATGATAAAGAGAGCATTTATTGCTACCAGGCTTGGCCTGGCAGAGAGAATTAAATGCATTGCCGGATCATGATATCTGTACCTCTGCATGTTTTGTGGGCCTGGCCCTTTGTATTTTAGTTTACCTTTCTTTCCCTTCTCTCTTCTGAAATTTTGTTAGGTGCTGCCAACATCGCTATCAAGTAGGTATCTCATCTAAATTTATTTCTAATCATGATCCGGACTTTTAGATATGTAATACCATCTCTCATGTTACGTGTATCCATCTTTTGTAATCATGCTGGTGTTCTTTCTCTATCGTTTGTTTATTCTTTGATTTAATCCGTACTACTTCCAAATTAATTAGTGAATTTGCTCCTCAATTTTTTTCATCGTACATAATAAAAACAATCTTCTTCATGTTCATCTTTTTAGATCTCACATTATGACGCCGTTCATATTCAAAATTTAAAGACAGATTAACTTATATATCGCATGTAACTATGTCTAATTCTTTGGTTCCCGTTTGGCTAATTAATGTAGTGGAATCAAACCAACAAACGCAGTTTTTGGCTGATGACGGGGATATACTGCAACGACCAAGAAAAATACACCAAAGTTATCAACAAAACAAATATGAAGCAATACTCTATAATTATGTTTAATGTCGAAAATTGACAAGTTATACCCTAATTTGCAAATTAGGCAAAAAGAAAATTAAAGCAATTAAAAGAGGAGCAACTATTCCTCTTATATTAGGCTAAAGCACTTTGCAAAACAAAGCACACAAATATAATCAGATGATGGTTTTATAAATAAACACTATAGCTCAGAGAAGGGAGGAATGAGATGCCACTGATGAAGGATTGAGTCAATACCCGAACCACCGACACAAGTTCAGCGCGGTTCGTTCTTGACTTAACCCCATTGGATCTCTTCCTCTGCATCCTCCGCTATATTTCTGAACAAACTCTATACCAAACATAATTAATTTATTGCAACTGTCCATTTTATCAGTATTTCTCTTTCTTTAATGTGCCGCATCATCAACAGCCGAGAGAGTGGATTGAATCTTTTGAATGGTGCAGGTAAGGAGGTTCCTTACAGTATTGACCGACTCATTAGAGAACTTGCCAGTTGGTGTAGGAGACAGAATCTGGAAGGCCACAGTGACAAGTGAGCCCGGCAGATTCTTGTTACTATCAATGTTTCTGTTAAAGTTGGTTTTATCATCAGGGTGTCCAGGGGAAGGATTGGGGGAGTGGCCATCAGGCAAGATGATGAACCCTGAAGGAAGAAGGGCGATGTATGTAGAATCATCACCACTCATCACAGCATGCATGGTGGAGCAGTCAACTGTTGTGTACACCAGCATTGCACCCGACGCATCTATGCAGGACTCCTGCAGGATTAGTGTGTCCTTCTGATTTCCTCCATTATCCTGCAATAATAAACATGATGGACTATGATTTCAACTTAAATGTCTGAATGGGACTCCCTAATATTTCTCGTAGAGAAAAAGAAGAAGAAAAAAGAGCATACTAACAATTTAGTTTATTGATAGTCCTTGAATCAAGTTGTGTTATTTTGAAAGTATAGTGTTATTGATACCAACTACAAGAAAACAATTAATTCTTGTGATATCATTTTTGTTTGAAATTTCATACACAAGAACCAATTCAGTTACAATTAATAAATATCATGTTCTCTGTTTTTTCCTTCTTTCAGGTGCTACATACAAGTTGGTACACTGACCAAACTATTGTTGGGTTCAGCAGCAACAACGTTTCTCTCACAAAAAAAAGAGTAGCAAGAACTTAGGACCCATGGTAACTGTTGTTATAAGTTGTGCCTCTCACAGATTGCTATGTAACCTTTTTGTTAATGAGCCAGTAAAATTTGTAGATGGTGACACCAACTACAAGAAAACAATTACTTCTTGTGATATCATTTTTGTTTGAAATTTCATACACAAGAACCAATTCAGTTACAATTAATAAATATCATGTTCTCTGCTTTTTCCTTCTTTTAGGTGCTACATACAAGTTGGTACACTGACCAAACTATTGTTGGGTTCAGCAGCAACAACGTTTCTCTCACAAAAAAAAGAGTAGCAAGAACTTAGGACCCATGGTAACTGTTGTTATAAGTTGTGCCTCTCACAGATTGCTATGGAACCTTTTTGATAATGAGCCAGTAAATTTTGTAGATGGTGACACCGATGCCGAAGTAAAAGGTACATGGAAGAGAGTACAGATTTCAGTTAACTCTTTCTTTTAATTTAGTTTCCTTATTTATTTTATAATTCGTTTATTATATTCAACATCTCAGACCACAAAAGCAAATTGAGATTGTCACCAAGGCCGTCTATTTAACTTTTTGCCTCTTCATAACAAAATGAAGGTGCATTTCTTAGACTTACAGCCATACTGTCTCGAGAGTAGCACAATTGGCAAGTACTTCGACAAAATTAGTCAATTTAATATATGAAACCTTTGATCCAAGCTATGTATAAAAGCCCATATCTCAAATTAAAAACAAAATAAAACAGACTTACATCGACACGGAGGATGGAAACTGCATTGCCTGGGTGTCGCCCCTTGGCAATGTGGTGCATCTCCTGCATGAAACCATTGCACAATATGTCCCAATTTCCACGCAGGCGCTCATTGCGCAGGTAGTCGAAAAGGTGTCGTGGTGCCACAGGTAACCACACAGAAGTCGTACCAAGGAGCACAACACCAGGAGGCTCACCTGGGTCACTGGTGGCCTGGCGCGACATCACTCTTACATCCCCATTGGATGTATCCCACCCTTGTGGCAAGTGCTCCCACTTACGCATTCCGGAATTGCACACACCGCCACAGAAGCTATCTGTCATTCGTTGTGCCAGCTTGAGCAAGCTACGCTGCCCCACCGAAGTAATCACTGTTCAATGTTGTAGGACAGTTTCAATATATTTAAACTTAAGTATGAAATTTAAAAAAATGACCCGCCAAATAGTTAATGCAAATAATAGTCATAAACTCTTAAGTACCTGATACTGGAACATATGAGCCATGATGTACTAGAAATGAATTAAATCTAAATGCAGAGTTAACTTTTAGAAAGATATCAATACCACGTTATATTTGAATTAATTAGCGAGGACACTAATTTTATTTATCTTAGTTAAATTTTTGAAAGAGACAAGAACAAGTCACGTTAAACATAAAAGGACAGTCACCAGTGATTTATACTGTTGCTATAGTTTTGGTTTAGCAAACAGCCCAGCATGTTACTGTAACATCATGTTAAACACCTACAGTTCATGTCAGAAGGGATCAAAAGAAGGAACATGTAACAAAAACAGACCAGTGGGGTTGATAGTTGGGACAGAGGAGGACATGAGGATGGCTAAACACTCGCATTGACGCTGCAATGTAGATAGCCAACGGCGTGCACCAAAAGCCAGACCAGAGTGTACCAGTGGCTGATACAGCTGATGTATTTCTGCCTCGTCATACTCCACATGTTCCACCCAGGTTACCTGTACATATTTGAACCAGTGTCAACGATGTATTACTAGTTTTCTTTTAATAAGGTTTTCAACAATAATCTTGAAATTATTTTCTAGATAAATAATTGTAACAACATGATCACTAGGGCCATATAAGAGAAGTGCTAACCTGTCTAACTTATCCGACCCATCCAACACTTACCGAGTTAAGATGTACTTGTGATGGGTATTGTGATTTTGACTAATTCATTATATTGTAGTACGAGTTTTCTTTTAAAATTTATCTAAACCAGTCCGGCCATATATAACATTATACTATATAATTTTGAAATATTTGTAAATGCAATTCATCGGGAAACCAATCGAACAATTATTTAAGAGTTCAAATTCTAATTCACATTTTAATTATTACTATATAATTTTTATCTCACTCCTTTCCAATTAATTATCAGTTCTATTTTTCTTTTATTAGATGTAATAATATCTAATTGTTAATCCATTATTCATGCTTAACGTTGAATCATCTTTAATTTATTCATATCTTTTAATTTCTATCTTTAAGTTGTAACATCACAGTTATCGTGTTTAATATTAAAGAAAAGTAATAAAAAGTATGACAAAATATTATCAATTAAAATGACAATTTATTTAGCAAAAACCTGGAAGTAAAATATTTACATGGCCAACTAAAAAGTTTCTTCTGTCCGATATAACTAATTAAGTTAAAAATGGCTCTCCTAATGGGTTTATTTGACGCTCAGTGGAATAGCAAAAAGTTAAAATAGAATAGTTATTCCAACAAATTAATTTGCCAAAGACTAAGTAGAAGAATGCGGAAGAGTGCTAATCCGGTATACTTGGTATACCGGATTAGCTCTCGTCGGAATAGCGATTACTATTTTATTATGTTGTATTATATTATTATATTATTATATTATGATTATAATTATGATTATGATTCATTATTATTATTATTATGATTTATTATTATATTAATATTATGATAATTTATTATTATTATATTAATTATACTATTATAATAATTATTATTATTATTATATTAACATCACTTTGTTAATATTATTATTATATGATTAATTTTATTATTATTATTATTTATTATTATATTATGATTATAAATATGATTATATGATTATTATATTATTATGATTATGATTATAATTTTATTATTATTATATTATTATATTATGATTATGGTTATATTATTATTATATTATTATGATTATTATTACTTATTATTAATTTATTATTATTGTTATTATTATATTATATTATTATATTATAATTATATTATTATGATTATAATTATTTATTATTATTATTATTATTATATTATGATTATGATTATAATTTTTCTTATTATATTATTATGATTATTTATTATCATGATTATGATTATTATTTTATTATTATTTGATTATGTTGTATTGTGTTATTATATTATGATTATATTATTAGAATTAGAATTATTTATTATTATATTATTATGATTATGATTATAATTATAATTTTTTATTATTATATTATTATATTATGATTATGTTTATAAAAATATTATATTATTAATGATTACAACTATGAATATTATTATTTATTATGACTATGATTATGGATTATGATCATTATTTTATTATTATTATCATATTATTATTATTATTATTATTTTACTATTATTATTATAATCATCATCATTGTTAGTATCATAATTATCTATATTTTAACTATTCTGATTAATAACTGCCAAACGATATTTTCACTCTTCCAAATAATCAAGAATACCACTCTTCCAAAAATAAACTATTCTATCACTCCTCCAAAATTACCACTCTTCTATTGATATTCCTTAATTTGTCAAACTAACCCAATGTGAATAATACATATTTTTGTTCCTTCATGCACAATACCGTGCCACAGCAAGTGGATCTTCTCGTGATTTGTGCCAACACGAGTAATTCAAAAGATCATAAATTGCGTGCTATGCAATAGAGGATCAGAATCCTATATAAGGACACTGTTTTTTTTTTCTTGGTCAAGGTTTGAAAAAGAATCCAAAGTAAAAGCTTCTACAGGAAGCCATCTTGACTAATTATTGTATTTTATTCCAGTAGAAAACAGCGCAATTAAAATCATTTCAACAAAATGATCAGAAAAATATCGAAATGGAAGGTGGTGATGTCACTTTTCAAAAAAAATGTAGACATTATCAAAAACTATGTTTGTATTTTTACTTGTAATTTCATGAAAATATAGTATGATTAATCCCTACCATATATTTTGTTTTGAAAGAAAATATACTACCATAATTCTTTTCAATCGCTACCATATATACTACCATGCATAATGCATTGATCCAGAATCTTACTTGACATGAGTAATACAATAATTATACTAATATTTCTTTCAGAAATAATTAATAAATTGATTGTCACTTTGTGGTCATCACATTACTGTCCCTATGTGAGGAAATTTTGCTAGCCAGTCTTTGGAGTTCGAGTTTGACTTATACAAAATAAGGCAAAGCTTCGTTGGCACAATAAGGTTCACAGCATGCTATGGCTTGTCATTTGTGACTCGGTCTGGACTTTAGAGAGAGGACTGGAACCGGACACGGTGGCAGAGCAGCCAGGATACGCCACTATAAGAGAACAAACAGTACCTGTTCGGTGATAACCCATATATGGGTTTAAGTGTGGGATTTGAACTAAATTTTACTGTTTGTGTGGGTAAAAAAAAATTTGCCCTAAGTAAATTTAAAATTTTCCACGGAGGTGGGTAAGAGGCGAACCGGGCCTAGAGAGCGAAAGGGTTGACCCATTTTCAAACCCTAGGCATAAAGTCACGTGGGTGCAAAACCCCTTTTACACTCCTCGCCCTTTGTAATTGTAGGTAGGTAGACTGGGCACATCATTGATGTGACCGTGAGGACGACGGATTAGGGTTATGACTGCTCCCAGTTTAATTTTTGCTTAATTATCGTAACTCATTACTCATCAGATATTTTGACATTTTTTTAGGAGAGATTTTAGAGGGAGATATTACATGAAATATTCAATTCTATTGGAATCGAAGCTTGTAATTGTGCTTGAATTTAATTTGTCTTTTTACTACAAATTATTTAAAAGCAAGATCCAACGTTTTCTTTCATCTTCATAGTATACTAATAATAAAAAAGTTTTTAATATTTATTATTTGAGGAGATTCAAATATTAAAATTTTTGTGTCTTCTTCACTTTTTATATTTCTAATAATTCAAAATTTAAAAATGAAATATCAAAATAAATTTGTTAGATTTAATCTAGGTCATTTTATTTATGTATAGATTAAAAATTATGATATTTGAATATTATTTAATGTGACATCAAGAGCTTTTAAAAGATATTAATTTTTTAACATTAATTTTATAACTTGTTGATTTAATCTAAATGAAAATGAAAAATATTTTTTTATGTGTAATAAGAAAATATAATATAGATGAAATCCAATGATTTTATTTGATATTTCAGTTTTAGATTTTGAGTCATTAAAAATTTAAATACATAATTAAGATAAAAAAAATAAGACATTTGAATCAACCTCTTATTATTTTATTAGATTAATATTTTATGTGCAATTTTATGTACTTTTAAACGTAATTCAATAAAATTTATACTTTCATAACATATTCAATATATTACACGCGAATGTAAATTTTACTTGCAAACTCCGAAACGAAATCCGCTGCTTGTAACGAAAATGAGTAGGAACCTGCTCATAGAAATCAGACGGTCCAAATGAATTTAATCAATTAAAAATGTATGCATATTTTTCATCATAAAATTTACGAATAAGGTGCCGCTCATTTCTCAAAAAATGAGTAGCAGATTCTTACCCGCAAACTTCCATGCCTCAATAATGGAAAAGATAGCACCTTTCGGAGAGCATGAGATCTTTCCTCATAAGTAAGAGAAGATATTATAAACTATTGCAAAGGTATCAAACAAAAATAGTATGAAAGATGGGTAACAAGACCTCTGTACGTATATAATAATAATATGCCTAGAGAGGTAAGCAGCTTAGCAGCAGACTTATAGGTACCATAGGAAAAGGAAATTACTACGTACGAGTTGTTGTTTCACGAGGTTCTTGAGTAAATTTTAAATAAATAACAACAGAGTCAACCGAATCTAATGCAGGAATTCTGGGAGAGAGGAAAGGGATGGAAACTTCTCAGCTAAAAACAATTAAGAAATTCCTTCATTTCTTAATTATTTTAACTTATAAGGGTTTGAGGCTGCTGTTGAAGAAAGCCCAAAAGCAGGACCAGCAATGAATGCATGGAGTGATGGAGACAACGAAGCACCTTGCTGTTCATGATGTAACTTCCAAGTTCCGAGGAATAGAGGAAACAAACCATGTACAGTTCTACAGAGTTTAAATTTAATAAACTAGTGTGTTTCTTTCATTTAAAGTCGTTGTTTGTACAATTAATTTTCTTAGTTTTCTGATACTACAGAATTGAAAACTAGGATCAATTGATGTTAATTGGATCAGAAAAAGAGTACGTATTGATAATACAATGTGGAGAAAAAAAATATATAGTTATAACTTGTATCACCGGAAAGTCAATATTTGAAGAAAATTAAACCATCTTTTTGCTATTTTCCAGCAAAGAATGTGGACGGAAATGTTTTAACAATTTGCATGAAATTAAATGATGTTTACTTTGGTTTTGAAAGCACAAGCTAACCTATGGTCGTCTATACAATTAATGTACCCGGTAGTGTGATGTAGGAGGCGCCTATGAATCTGAAGTTTCAGCATATTTATCCCTTTTGACTTTTATTCCATATCAAAATTAGCGCCTCATAAATTAATTGTGTGAAAATTAGAGGAAGCTGTTGTGATACACTTCGTTTTAAGGGGGAAAAAAGAAATAATATTGGCAAAGGGTTTAAAAGGATAAGATTACAGTGATACTAGTAATAATACTACATAGCATATATATATCACGTATAAATCACTCAGAATCTCAGATATAAATACATTATTAAATGGGTACTTAATTTGAGTCAAAAGATTTCACAGCACAAATTGTGCATCTTATGATTATACTAATGTTTCATTATTTTATGTAGAAAATTAGAAGGTAGGACTCTAATATTAAACAAGTTACCAAAGAAAAATTTGAGAAGAATTCTCAATCACTCCGAGTTTACCGCTATCAAGCTACCCTCTTTTTTTTTACAAAATATGCACATATACCCGTCTAAAAGAAATTTACAGGACCAGGCTAAAAGAACTCATGATTGCATATTTCCATATGGCAACAAAAATTGTCAGCGGCCACACGCGTGCCACGTGTTTGATCACACAATACATGACAACATCAACATGCGATCAGAAATCCAGCCAGATTGTATTTTTAAACTGGGTATATGTGTTGGTGGAATGGTCGGTTTGCAAAAACAACGGACAGCCATAATAGAGGCAACGGTAAGAATTCGGATAAGTTTTTGTATAGATTAAATGAGCAGCATTAATAGTACATAAGATGCTAATTTATTTAAGGCAGAATCCAGAATTCAATGTCACGGAAACCAATTGACTGCTATACCCAGACCCAGGTCCCTCGGATTTACAATTTATTGATTAATAATAATCCATCTCCTAATCCGTGTCAGCACAAAATCACCGGAAATTGTCGACCCTACCAGGCTACCACCAACACTTAATAAACTCCATCTCACGTTACCACACACTTTAAAAGTTTAAATATAAAAAAAGTGAAATAATGGGATGATAATTAATTAATAAGCAGTGAAGACTAGTGGGCATTCTAAACTTATATGGAAGCATTTACGACACTCACGCACTCGTATTATTGAGTCTGTACTGAAGAAGCTTAATATTTTGAAACAAATTCTTCATAATTGATTTTTCGCAACATCGCCAATAAACCAAGTTAAGCAGTATAAACAATACGAAGGAATATATTTCATAAAATTTATGAAATATGATTTAAAAATCATTACGTAATTCATAATAATGAAAAGATAATTATTTACTTAGAACTAAATACTAGTTAGTGCTTTCTCTAAATTTTTCATGTAGTAATGTAAAATTATCATTTTATTTCAATCTGAACTGCACTAAATAAGTTCGTCTTAATTAGCTTAAAATTCCCCTGAATATTATTTCTAATTAGAGAGATAAAATTTGTACCTTGGAGCAGCCATTGGGCATGTCTTGTACAATGCAACCAGAAGGGAGCCGCCGGCACGCTATGTAGTCTGAAGTTGAAGACGAATTTGCTCTTGCACTGTCAATGGAGACGTCCACCACAGCCCACACCCCTTGGGCATGCTGCTTACAAAACCTTAGAAAGGTCATCTCTCGCACCGGCACCAGAGGTGATAGGACTTGAACATCAGCACGCATCTGCATTATATCAATTAGGAAGACATGCATGCTTAAATATTGAAACAATTGAAAGGCCAAGGGTTTTAATAAACTAGCCAGCTGCAACATGACAGAAAATTAATTAGGAACAACATGAGATTCAAATGAGCGAAATAATATTAACATATAAGGCAGGATGTGAGGGCGTTTCAGTGACTGAATTGATGGAAAGCCGTCGATCGGGTCAGTTTTTCATTTGGGAACTAGCCATTTGTAATTTTATCAAGTCACTGTTCAGCAGACCTCACTCATTAAAATGCATACCCGTGTTTATGCTTCTAATACGAAGTACCATAATGGCCCGTCATCATTAGCTGATAACGTATAACATCAGCATTGAAGAGATATCTTTTCCTTGGATAATTGGTTTCTAATTAAGCTTTAATTATTTTCTCCTATTATGTTAACTTGCTATCAACCAGTAAATACGGGATTCTGGCAGATAGTACTGTAAGAACCCGACAAGGTTATTAAATACAATTCATAACTGATGGATCCTGATTTCTAATGGTTGACACCACTTCAAAAACAGAAGACATTCTCCTTGTATCAATTTCAAGTTTTGACTAATTATTTTCACTTCTCCTATTATTATGGTTATTCTTGTCACTTGACCATCAACTAGAGCGTAAACCATCTGTAACACAATTGAATAATTTTTTCTATATTAACTAAGATGAGAAAAAATTTACACTCATATGTTACTCTTTTAAGTCAGTTTCAAATAAACTACTTACTAGTTGAAGAGCTCCATTTCTTGTTCCTCCCATGCCGGTAGACATCATATCAATAGTGGCAGCTCTAGCTATCATGCAAGGAAACATTTCTTTCCAACGAGCCTACAAACAATTTGCACCAGTATGAATAAGCACTAGAAATGCTGTGTAATGGAATCCACTAATTCCAGATATTCAACAATGAAGTGGTACACGGCAAGTTTAAAACTCACAGCATCCATAAGGGTCTCAACAAGTGCAGCACTATTGCTGATAACCATCCCCATGTCTCTACTTGCCTCAGACACGTGCCCGGCATGCCTAGCACCAACCACACGAGGGAAAACTCGATTGTACTCATCAAAATTCAATGCTTCAGGCCCGCCGTCCATGCTAGGAGCCCAAAGAGGATCATTGATGTGAGCAATCTTAACCAGCTCCTCCATTGCAGCGATTGCCATTTCCACTAATATACGCTTCTCTAGTGACCCCTCAACTTCGTATGGATTCATCATCTGGTCAGGAATGTTCTGATTTGGCAAACCAGCAGATATGAATTCTGGCATTGCCGGAAAGGTTGGTGCCACCGCAGACCCAAACCCGAGAAAACCATTATTAGTGCTCATTCCAAGTTCAAGGGATGAGCATGGCATCGGAGGGATGGGGCTTGCAAGCGAAGAGATTGGTCGGCCCAGAAATTTTCCTGCTAGTGCGCAGACTCGATCTAGTTCATCTTTGAGGCGCGCATTTTCTACTCGCAGGTGTTGTTCTTCTAGCGAGACCTCCCCAAGCATGGCAGGCCCACCACAGTTGGTGCAAATTGGGTTTTTTATTGCCTCATGCATTGTCATGTTTTCGGCACGAAGCTTGTCATTTTCTTGCCTTAGCAGGGTGTTTTCATGCCGTTCAAGTTGTGTCTGTCCCCAACGAATGCAATATAAATTTAGTAAAAATATCATTTATAGATTGGATGAATTCAAAGTGTTTCTTTAAATTTAAATTAATTGCCTTCATCTGGGTGCGTCGATTCTGGAACCAAAACTTAACCTGCCTAACCTCGAGGTTAAGCCTTCTGCTGAGTTCCAGCCTTTGCTTCTCGTCTGGATGGGGGCATTCCTTAAAAACACTGCATCAAAACAATTTTGAATTAACTATATATATTTGATTAAATTATATAAAAAAAGAAAACAATGGAATGGAACTTATTCATTGTTTCCAAAAGTAGAATTCTTACGATTCCAGCTCTTGAATTTGCTGAGGTGTGTGTCGGTGGTACCGCGTCTTCTTGCGAGAATTCTGTGGCTCAAGATCATCGCCAGAAGCACCATCAACGTTATCACTGCCGGACCTGCTTTCATTCTCATCTTCTCTGGTTTTCCCTATTGAGTCGCCATCTCCACTACCTACACCACCACTTCCATTTCCACCTCCAAAACTCGTCACGAGACTCATATTTGCTTGTGTTTCCAAGTTAGTGTGCTAGCAAAAGGAGGTGACAACAGAAAAGAAGGAAAGGTACTTTTCAAATGAGAAACGAAGTAGAATATAATAATAAACAAAATCCAAAGAAAATATTGAGTCTTACCAGACCAAGAGAGAGGCCAGCAGAGCTGAAACCAGGTTTAGACACGAGGCGTACCGGTTGAGAGATTGGGCTACCAGTAAACGGTATGGCACCCGACCCCCCACCAAACATTCCCCCGAAATTCATTGAGAATAAGGAAGTTGCTATATATGTTTTTTCCTCTTTTGTTCAAGTTTTTTCGTTTAATTTGGAATTTATCTGGTCAGATTCTAGGATCTTTCAGTATGGGTTTCTAATAAATACACTATCTTGAGGAGATAATAACGGAAGTGTGAAAATATAGAAGGAAGAGCAGAGGCAAAAGTAGAAGAAAATTACAGTACAGATTGAAAACCAAGAGAAGAGCAGAGATATGGCAAGAAAGAGGGCTGGGGAGGAAAAGGAGCGAATTATATTCGTCTCTTATATTCCTTCTATTTGTTTTCTTTTTTTCATTTTCTTTGACCCAGTGCCTCCAAGTCCCTCTCTCTCCCCGAGCTGAGCTACTAACCAAAAAAAAAAGATCAAGAGAAAATAAAAAGAAACTATGGGCAGAAAGAAAGAGAAAGAAGCCGAGCGGATTTAAACCGCTAAATCAACCTCCTTCTCTCCCCGTCTCCCTGCTAGAACTAAAACCTAACCCTAAAAAACGAGAAAACCCAGAAATTCTAAAGAGATAAGCTCTCTTCTCAAAGAAGGGAGATGGAGAAGAAAACTTTAGTCTCTACTTCGTTCTCTGTAGCTACTTCTCTGTTGAATTCTTCTTCAGTAGAGAAGAAAGAGAGATGGAGAGAGGATGGAGCAAAGATAAAAGCTACACACATGTGGACTCAAACCGCGCTATTCAATAACTCCCCTCTGGCCCTCTCTCACAAGTTATCGTCAGCAATAACTACCAGGATTTTCACCTCATGACCGTACGCGCGGAGAAGGAAAAAATGGAACTAAAAAAAAAAGATGTGTGAATAAAATAATCAAGGAAACGTGAAAGTGAAACAGTAGTCTGGACAGAGAAAGAGAGGAAAAAATAATGCCTAATAGTCAACTTGGTCATGGCCCCATCCATACCATTATTTTCAGACTGACAACGAAGTGCGACAAAGCTTATTTTTGTCGTATTTCATGCCTGGATTAACGCCAAAAGGAATCCATAAAAGAAGTAAAAAATGTTTGTTTTTTTAAGAAGAAAGGAAAAAGAAAGGCCTCGAATCTGAACCAGAATCCAAGCCTCTGGGAATCGAAAAGTCTTTGTTCTTTAACATTACCATACCTTATAATAATAATAAGTTATAACCTTACCTCTCTTTATGGCTCGTTATGTTAGGAGGAGAGCGCTGAAAGAGACCGCTCGGAGGAGAAAGAGGGATAGGTGGGAATTCAGAATTTGAAGTATGAACGCGTTTTGAGAGTACTACTACAGTACTACCACGAGTGCGACTATTGGATGAGCAGAGAGGGGGATGGGTCTAGAGACTAGAAACGGACGGGGATAAGGGGTGTGGAAATTACGATAGTGCACCTGGAGTACAGGGGCAAAGAAGGAAAGAAATTAGAGGGGGGAAAGTGGGGGGCAGAGAGAGTAAATGCAGCGCTGGATGGATTTGATACGGTGAGCTGGGATGGCGCGGAGTAAATGCTGAGGAGTGAGGGGCGCGCACGGAGACGGAGGGACTCGGACGGGAGATCGGATCGGAGAGTCCGGACGGGTTGAAATTGAACCCGTTGCGCATGCCGCATGGGGTTTCGGTGGTTTGTCTTTTGTGTCGTCGCTCTATGAAATTTCAAATTTCTGATGTGTGTTGCTTCTGTCATGGGCCTAATTGACAATTCCAGTTTTGCGCTTGCTCTTTTTCATCTTTTGTTTTTTGTTTTCCAATCGAGCTATACATGCGCACTGTATATTAATTTCTTTTCAGAAGAAAAAAAGGGTCGATATGAGAATCAGAAACGGAATTAGGAATCTGCATTACGGTAAAGTGTTATTGGTACTTTAAAATTGATTGATGGGTCCTATAAATCTAAGATTGTTCATCTCTCTTTTCTTATATCGTCTTTCTCTTCGAATTTATAGATTGCCCGCTTTACGGTATAAACTATAGAGGATATTGATCTCATAACTAGAGGTAGATCAGCAGGGACTGATATGTATGAAATCAAAATTTATATAAAAAAGTTAAGAATTATAGTATATTTTGAGAAATTTTATTCGCTCGGCATTTTTTAATATATTTATATCTAAATTTTTAATATTAAATTATCGTTGCTACTCTCTCTCGCAACCTAAAGGCTAAACCTTCATCTCTCTCACAACCTCACCACCGTCATTCCATTGTATATTAATTAAATTTAACTTCATGAAGTAATTTTAAAGCGTTTTGATGATGTGTTCGTCCTACATTTTTATGTATTGCTGATTAATTAATTGCAGGGAATGTTCTAGATATCATTTTATTCTCACTTCAAGTCCTGTATATGCAAGAGCAAGAGTCCTTATTTGAATTGTTCGGCCAATGATTTACTCGGCTCCATAATCACTACTGATAAGATTACTTTTTTATAGAGTGAAATCTTACATTGATTTTGTTTTGTTCTTTTAATGTGTTCTTTTTTCGATAATATTATTTCTCGAATAAAATTGAATTACACAATAAATTGTAAGAAAAAAATAATAATTTGTGACTTATACTATTGTGAAAATGTTTATATTTCGAGTCCAAGTACATACGGCTCAAATTTTATCGTAATACGTCTGAAATTTAAAATTATTATTCTCATTAAATTTTTTATATCAAAATATTGAGATACAAAAATTTGAGGTATTTTAAGTTTTCTAAGTATTTATTTTAGATTTTTGAAAATCAACATTAAAATAATAATAAAATATTAAATTATCGTTGCTACTCTCTCTCACAACCTCACCACCGTCATTCCCTTATCCCCTCCTCCCCTAATCGAAGCACCTCTCTCGCAACCTGCCACTGTTATCTATCGCGCTTCACAGAAAGTACGCCTCTCCAACTCGCTATATGGCATTGCCGCTACAAAAACTCACTGAGCTAAATCTAAATGGCTCTCAGCCTCTGTCCTCCCCCCTCTCTGCCTAAACTTTTTCGTTGTTCCTTTCGCTTCCGGACCTAATCGTCTCCTCTCTCAAAAATAAAACCCATCGCTTCCGTTTCAAGACCTAATCGTTCTGATTCATCTTCCTATTTGATGTCACCACTTTGATTCTGACCTTGCTAAATATGAAGAGCGAAATAGTGAGCATGATATTTCATTTTTTTTTAAATATTAACACATCATGATTACAGAGCACATACTATGTACAACTACAAAGGCCTTTAGAATTCTTAATTTGCAAACTGGGTGCAGAGAACAAAAGAAATATAAAACAGAAGAAGAGAGAGGGTGTGCCACGTGGCGGCAAGACCAGATTAGGCCAGCCAAGCGGCCAGTGCCACGTGGCACCCTCTCATTTCAAAGCAAGTGGCCCCACCTGCACAAGTCATCCGACAAAGTGGACCCCACCACAAGTGCCACGTGGAAAGCCATGACAAGGCCACCTCACCCAACCTATGTCACATGGCACAACTACATAAGGCCACCTCAAGCAGCCATGCCACATAGCAACACACATCACATGAGATCATTCCACACACGTCAAAAAACCATGTGACATGTGTCACTACCTGATTGGTGCCACCTCACCCTAATTGATTGTGTGGAAATCATTAGTCTAAACCCTGTATCACTAACTAGTGGGCCCTAATCAAACTTAAACATTGATTAAGCCCTAAAATTAACTAAGCTGTAAGATTTAAAACCTGACAAGTGGACCCATAGGTCGGCATTACAAGACAGAGGTGCATGGCAATACAATGGACCAAGCCCATTCAAATAAAGCTGAGATTTAAATAAAGAGAAAGGGAAGGAAAGGCGCACATGGCTCATGCGCATTATCCCTCTGACGGTGGCCCCCACCTTGTTGCGGTTCACGTACGCCAAGATCACCCTGCCCGAAGATGTTTCCTTCTTCTTCTCTCCTTCTTCGTCTCTTTCTTCCGCGCGACACAGAAGGAGGTGCCATGGAGAAATGATTCAAATGTATTTTTGTTCCCTAGATATGGTTGGAATGAGCAAGGCGGCGTGGATTAGATATGCATGAGCAGTAAATTTCAACGAATTACAAGAGAAATGTGAAGAATCGATCAAAAGTAGTGCGTAAAATTGAAACTTGTAATTGACTTGTGCAAGCATAAGAGATCAAATTGATGATGCTTACACAATATTTTAACCTTTGCGATGCTAGTCAGAAGCTTAGGCTAGCCCAAGGGAGGCTCTAACCTCGTGTTACACCAATCCACCACCCAAGTCAGTGAAGGAGTCCTTGATACTCGATCTCAGTAGTGTAGGTCTTCAAGAAAGAATGTGGAACTGATATCTGAGACTAGAAAGAGTATGAATAAACTTGCAATTAGAGAAATAAGCAGAGAGATGAAGAGAGATGCTTTGGTTGTGAATTGAGGCAAATTAGAAAAGAAAATGCTAGTGACGCCTAATTGATATATATAGACCCAACCAACTAATTGAGGTGAGTGCTACTCATATTGGAGAAGATTCTAGAAGAGTTGAAAGGAGTGCAAGTGACAGTTATAAGTGGCAAGATGGTAAATACAAGGAAAACAGTACCTAACTCACCATAGTTTGTTATACTAGTCAGCTGTCAAGTCATCAATCCGTGGACTCAATATAAAGAAGCAGAATGAAGGTCAATCCTGACCCTGGACTTGTCAAATGAAGGGTGAGATGGAGTGCCACATTAGCAATCCGAGAAATTAAATAAACACAAACTCACTATTATACATTCATGCATAGCCTATATAAACCCTTCACAGAGAACAATTAGAGGAGAGAGGAAGCTTCTGGGAGGATTAGCAATTGACAGTTAACAAGAGAGAGAGAGAGAGTTCTATCAATTAATAACAAGAGAAGAGAGAAAGAAAAAAAGAAAAATTCAATCGAATCAATTGATAGTAGACCTGGTTTCTCAAAACCAAAGTCTCTCAATTCGATTCTTTTATAGCCTCTACACAGTCTCTCCATTGTCTACAAGCTCACTGGTAGGTGTCTCTCAAAGCCCGAGATGTAATTGAAGAGAAATTTGTGAAATTGTGTAATAAAATTTGATCCTTGCATTAAACAGTTTAATAATCTGCTATTTTTCATTCAATTTCAGTTCTATAACTTTGATTCTTATTTCTTCTTTGTATTCTTTGTTTTTAACTTCTGTTTCTCGATTGAATTTCAAGAATTACCAGTATTATCTTCAAAATAAGCTATGAATTTCAAATAAGCAAAGATCTGAGCTTTCGATTTAGATTTCATGTAATTGCTCGTATCTTTTCTTTCATTTCCTTTCGTGTTATTTGATTGTATAATGGGATTGGTAGTAGAGTTATATAACTCTCCCATTCACCGAGGTGATTGATAATCCGTTCAGTGTTGAATCGATAGAAGGATAGCCTAATCCTCTCGATTCCATTACTTGAGTGATGATTTGAAGGCTTACAATTGATTCAAGGTGCAAGGAAGCATCGTAATTGAAAACAATTCAGTGTATAATACTTAAACAAACACGATCGGTACCGTGTTTGGCGACATTGAGGCAGAACAGGTCATGCACGACATCTCCAGAAGAAATTGACCTCACAAACGTGATTAGAAGGCATAGACGATCAATAGCAGAAGATCAATTGTGAGAATCGTCGATCAATTGAACTGAATTTGTGATTGAAAACTCAATCGGAACCGAATTGAAACTGTACCGAAAATGGTACTCCTGCACACAATGAAACACCGTACCGATCTTCAATCGAATGCTATAGATGAGTTCCTGATAGTGAGACGACACTACTAGGCCCACCTGATCGGAAGAAGCGAGCGCCTTGATCATTGAAATGGCTTCAATAGCGAATCTCAAAGATAGCAAGCAACAAGATAGTCAGAGAAATGAGTGTGCACGACTTTCAGCACACAAACTCGAAATTTGATGTATAAGAACGCATCTTGAAGAAATCTAACGTCGCCTGTAAATCGCGACTTAAAAGAAAAGGGGAAGGGGGGATTGATATGAGCCCTTCATCTCAGATGAATAGATCTTAAAGCAAAATCAGTGGCCCAAGTAAAATAAAGAGCTGAATAAGGATTTACACTAATCTTAGAGCAATCTAGTGGCCCAGATTAAATACAACGTTTTTAGAAATCGTTATAACGATCCTTAAATCATTATACGATTCATTTAAGCGTGGAACGCTTTGCAAAACGTTGGCAACGTTCTGACTATGCTCTGATAAGTCAACACACTCTAAAGAATCATTATAACGATTCCTTAAATCGTTGGATGATTCACCAAATCGTTGAACGATTTGCAAGACATTGGCAACGATTTGACTATTCTCTGACAAGTCAATATACTCTAAGGAATCGTTGTAATGATTCCTTGAATCGTTATACGGTTCATCATATCATTATAATGCTTCACAAGACGTTGGCAACGTTTTGACCCCCTGTTGACCATCCCTGACAAGTCTGCTATCCTCCAGAAACGTTATAACGATATCTTGAATCGTTAAAACGGTTGATAAGGTGGTGACACATTTTGTTGATTGCTAATGAGTCATCACAATATGACAGCTTCTGAACTGGTTTGTCTAGAAGCTCACCCATTGATAAACCCGTCTCAATGTTAAATCAGCTAAGAGCCCAGAGTTTAATGTTGTGCACAAGTTAACCCTCAATCTGCGAATCAGCTAGGTGCTCAGGATTCATGATTTAGTGGTGATCAAATATATTCACACAAAGGGTGTGAAGTAACACGGTGATTTTTGCACAAGTAATGTAATATCCGAATGACGGTGAGACAAGAACATCTCGACACCCGTTGAAGAATGACCAAGACTATGACATTAGCACAAGCGAAAGAACATCACGATGTCCAAGGAGGTGATATCATGATGACTATGTGTCATGAACAACTAATTCATGACCAGTCAAGCTAGTAAGATTAAACTAATTTGTCGATAAGTTTGTCTTCTAGTCCAGAGGATCGAATTATTCTGTAGTAGATTCATCCTCAAACAGTGGAATGAACCGTTCTGTAGTAGGTTCTTTCACTGACACACGCCTCAATGTCAAGCTGGCTCAGCGCTTCAGGTTTGACTTTGTGTGCAGTTGTGTTCCTAGGTTTATGGGTCCGCTTAGTGCCTGGAATCCATGATCTAGAAGATCGTGAGAAGTACCATGTGGGTCATATCCGCCCTTCTCCTGATTCACCAATCTCAAGATCAACCGGCTTAGTGCTTCGAGTTGTATTTTGTGTGATTAGTTGTTGACTAGTTAAGATTGAACCGTTCTGTAGTAGGTTTATCTTCTAGATCAACTGAGGTTGAGTCGTTCTGTAGTAGACTCACCTCTCATCCCTCCGCAGAGATTAACCTGATTTGTAGTAAGGTTATCTCCTGGAGCGGTAAAGATTGAACCGATCTGTAGTAGGTTCATCTTTTCACCATCATATCCCACTGGATTAACCTATTGGTAAATCTAGGATGCTCTAATGATCCCTGATCATTGGAGCACGCGACCACTTGACTATTATTTAGCTATAATATTTGCTTCCCCCTTTCAAGATCTAGAGGTTCCTCGAGGTTAATAGCCCAGGGTAATTAACGGTGGGGGCTTGCGCCCACCGGAATCTACAATAACTCACAATCACTAAAAAAACCCTAAATGTGCATCCCCACAAGCCTAAGACGACGGCACCAGTCGGCGTCAACACAAAAATACACGTTCAGGAGGGATCTCCGTGTCCTTCTTCTGCATCCCATCGCCACCAATCCGGCGGTGCGGAGCGCGCAAAAAAGGGTCGCACACTTACCCATATCTATTTTATCGGGTACGATACGGATCAGATAAACGGCCAAAATGGTGCATTGACAGCCTT
Source organism: Schoenoplectus tabernaemontani (assembly GCA_037127355.1). NCBI lineage: Eukaryota > Viridiplantae > Streptophyta > Magnoliopsida > Poales > Cyperaceae > Schoenoplectus > Schoenoplectus tabernaemontani. The sequence goes on along the minus strand of CM073746.1, from coordinate 6,138,315 downwards.
AGGTACCGCCCAAAATGAGTCTGGGAGTGTAAAACTTGAATACTGGACCTGATGCCCTCGGTATCGCCCAAAAGGAGTCCGGAACCATAAAATATGAAAATTGGACCCGACACCATCGGTAACTATTTACCCTTGAAATATTTCAAGAGTAGAACAAGCATATTCAAATGAGAAATATTGAAAAAAATAATCATAAATAATATAAAAAATAAGAAGACAGACAGATAAGGAGAGAGAAAGGGACCACCAGTCGGGGGGAGGTCGTTGTCAAACTCCAGAGCCAATCCATTAGTCCCATAAGGGAATTCAAGTAAGGCTCACATGATATAAATACCCTGTCATCACCCCTTCATTTAAGTGAATGAATCTCAAGAGATCTAGGAGAGAGAGATCTCTTGAGCTGTCATCCTCATGATTATTTTGTCTGACAAGTGGGTCCCACACCCCATTGACAGAGACAAAGAAATGAAAATTAGACCTGATGCCCAACGTACAACTGAAAATGAGTCTGGGATCGCAAAACAAGAAAACTGGACCAGACGCCCTCGGTACCGCCCAATACGAGTTTGGGAGCGCAAAATATGAAAACTAGACCAGGCGCCCTCGGTTCCGCCCAAAATGAGTTCGGGAGCGCAAAACGTGATATGTGAACCCGATGACTCGGTTCCGCTAAAAATGAGTTCGAAAGTGCAAAACTTGAAAACTAGACCTGACGTCCTCGGTACCGCCGAAAATAATTTCGAGAGCGCAAAACTTGAAAACTAGACTCGCACCCTCGGTACCACCGAAAATAAGTCCGGGAGCGTAAAATAAGAAAACTAGACCCGACGCATTCGGTACCGCTCAAAATGAGTCCGGGAGCGCAAAATATGAATACTGGACCCTACGTGCTCGGCATCACCGAAAATGAGGACGGGAGCGCAAAACAAGAAAACTAGACCTAGCGTCCTTAATACCAACGAACATGAGTTCGAGAGCACAAAATATGAAAATAGGAACATATGATTTCGTAGAAATTAATATAATGACTCCTAATTATGTCTATTATAAGATTATCAAATTAAAACTTCGATATGAATATTCTATGACGCTAATTTGGCACAAAATATAAGTTAATATGCATTAAAAACTACTGTTTAAACAAGCTTTTTGACACATTTTGGCCCCATAAATACATATAATTTCATCCAAATTAATATAATTACTCCTAATTATGCTTATTATAAGTTTCTTCAATTAACACTTCGATATGAATATTCTACGACATTATTCTTTCTCAAAACACAAGTAAGATGCATTAGAAACAACTATTTAAAAAGTTATTTGAGTATTTCAACATTTTTGGCCCCCATAACTACACAAAATTTAGTAAAAATTAATATAATCAATCCTAATTATGCCTATTAAAAGATTATCTAGTTAACACTTAAATATGAATAGTCTACAACACTAATTCTACATAAAACATAAGTAGGAGGCTTTAAAACCAGTTGTTTCAACAAGTTGAATTTTATAAAAAATTTGGCCGCATAATTACACATAATTTCTTATAAATTAATATAATTAGTCCTAATCATGCCTATTAAATGATATTCTAATTAAAACTTCGATATGAATAGTCTACGACACTAATTTTGCACAAAACATGAGAAAGATGCATTAAAAACAGCTGATTTAAACAAGTTATTTGAGTTTTTCAAAAAAATTAGTTGCGTAACTACACATAATTTCTTATAAATTAATATAAATACGCATAAGTTTTGGCAGCATAAGTACGCATAATTTCATATAAATTAATATAATTACTCCTAATTATGCCTACTATAAATTATTCAATTAACACTACGATATGAAAATCCAACGACACTAATTTTTCAAAAAACATAAGTAAGATATATTAGAAACTGTTGTTTAAATAAGTTGTTTAAGATTTTTAACATTTTTTGACTCATAACTATATATAATTTAATAAAAGTTAATATAATTACTCCTAATTATACCTATTAGCAGATTATCTAATTAACACTTCGATATGAATATTGTACGACATAAATTTTGCATAAAACATAAATAAGATGCATTAAAAATAGTTGATTCAACAAGTTGTTTGAGTTTTTTACAAGTTTTTGGCTGCATAAGTTCACATAATTTATTATAAATTAATATAATTACTCCTAAGAACGCTTATTATAAGATCTTCTAATAAAAACTTTAATATGAATATTCTACGACACTAATTTTGCACAAAAATATATGTAAGAAGCATTAAAAATAGCTGTTTTGAACAAGTTATTTGAAATTTTTAAAATTTTTGTCTTCATAACTACACATAATTTCTTTAAATTAATATAATTAATCCTAAATATACCTATTGTAAGATTTTTTTAATTAAAACTTTGATATGTAAGATGCATTAAAAACTGTTGTTTAAACAAGTTGTTTGATCTTTCCAAAATTTTTGGCCGCATAACTGCACATAATTTCGTATAAATTAATAGAATTACTCCTAATTATGTCTTTTATAATGCTTTTCAATTAACACTTTGATATGAATATTCTACGATACTAATTTTTCACAAAACATAAGTAAGATGCATTAGAAACTGCTATTTAAAAAAATTATTTGAGTTTTCAACATTTTTGCCTTCATAACTACACATAATTTCATAGAAATTAATATAACTACTCCTAATACGCCTATTATAAAGTTGTCCAACTAAAATTTTGATATGAATATTATATAACGCTATTTTTTCACAAAATATAAGTAATATGTGTTAACAACTGCTGTTTAAAAAAGTTGTTTGGTTTTATGAAATTTTTTGACCGCACAACTACACATAATATCTTATAAATTAATATAATTACTCCAAAATATACCTATTGTAAGATTTTCCAAATAAAATTTCGATATGAATATTCTACAACACTAATTTTACACAAAACATAAGTAAGATGCATTAAAAATCGTTGTTTAAACAAGTTGATTGAGTTTTTCAAAAAAAATTGGCGCATAACTACATATAATTTCATGAAAATTAGTTAAATACTCCTAATTTCGCCCATTATAAAATTGTCCAGTTAAAACTTTGATATGAATATTCTATAACGTTAATATTGCACAAAATAAAAGTAAGATGCATTAAAAACTGCAGTTTAAACAAGTCGATTTGCTTTATGAATTTTTTTGGCCGCATAACTACACATAATTTGGTGCAAATTAATATAATTACTCCTAATTATGCTAATTATAAGATTGTTCAATTAACACTTCAAAAAAAATATTTTATGACACTATTTTTTTATCAAAACATAAGTAAGATGCATTAGAAACTGCTATTTAAAAAAATAATGTCTTTCAACACTTTTGGCCTCATAACTTTTCATAAAAATTAATATAATTACTACAAATTTTGTCTATTAAAATATTATCCAATTAACACTTCGATATGAAAATTTTTGACACTAATTTTGCATAAGTAGGATGCATTACAAAATAGATGTTTAAACAAGTTGTTTGTGTTTTTCAAAATTTTTGGCCGCTTAAGTACACATAGTTTCATGAAAATTAAAATAATTACTCCTAATTATGTCTATTATAAGATTGTCAATTAACACTTCGATATGAATAACCTACGACACTAATTTTTAATAAAACATAAATAAGATATATTAGAAACTGCGGTTTAAACAAGTTGTTTAAGATTTTTAAAGTTTTTGACTCATAACTCTACATAATTTCGTGAAAATTAATATAATTCCTCCTAATTATACCTATTAAAAAATTATCCAATTAAGACTTCAATATGAACATTGTACGGCACAAATTTTGCATAAAACACAAATAAGATGCATTAAAAACAGTTGTTTTAAACAAGTTATTTGAATTTTTGAAAATTGTTGGCCGCATAACTACATATAATTTCATGAAAATTAATATAATTATTTCTAATTATGCCTATTTGATTTTCTAATTAAAACTTAGATATGAATATTCTATGATGCTATTTTTTCACAAAATATAAGTAAGATGCATTAGAAACTGTTGTGTTAAACAAGTTGTTTAAGATTTTTAATATTTTTTACAATAAAACTACACATAATTTTGAGCGAATTAATATAATAACTCCTAACTAATAAGATTGTCAATTTAAAACTTCGATATGGGTATCATAGGATACTAATCTTTCATATGACATAAGTAAGATATATTAAAAATTTCTGTTTAAACAAGTTGTTTAAGATTATTTAACATTTATTGCCTCAACACGAAGCATAATTTCGTAAAAAGTAATATAATTACTCATAATTATGCCTATTAGAAAATTATCCAATTAACACTTCGATATGAACATTCTACAACACAAATGTTGCATAAAAAATAAGTAAGATGCAATAAAAACGGCTGTTTAAACAAGCTGTTTGAGTTTTTTAAAAATTTTGGCTGCATAACTACACATAATTTTACACAAATTAATATAATTACTCCTAATCATGTCTATTATATGATTGTCCAATTAACACTCCAATATGAATATCCTATGACAGTAGTTTTTAATAAAACATAAATAAGATACATTTGAAAACTACGGTTTAAACAAGTTGTTTAAGATTTTCAAAATTTATTATCTCATAACTACTTATAATTTCATAAAAATTAATATAATTACTACTAATTGTGCCTATTAGAATATTATCCAATTAATACTTCGATATGAATATTCTACGATACTAAGTTTGCAAAAAACATAAATAAGATGCATTAAAAAACGACAGGTTAAACTAGTTGATTGAGTTTTAAAATTTTTTCCTCATAACTACATATGATTTCGTACAAATTAATATAATTACTCCTAATTATGTCTATTATAAGATTATCAAATTAAAACTTTGATATGAATATTCTATGACGGCTAATTTGGCACAAAACATAAGTTAAGATGCATTAAAAATTGCTGTTTAAACAAGTTGTTTGACATATTTTGGCCCCATAAATACATATAATTTCGTACAAATTAATTTAATTACTCCTAATTATGCCTATTATAAGTTTCTTCAATTAATACTTCGATATGAATATTCTACGATACTATTTTTTTCAAAACATAAGTAAGATGCATTAGAAACAGTTATTTAAAAAAGTTATTCGAGTATTTTAATATTTTTGGCCCCCATAACTACACATAATTTAGTAAAAAATAATATAACAAATTCTAATTATGCCTATTAAAAGATTATCTAATTAACACTTCAATTTGAATATTTCTACAACACTAATTCTGCACAAAACATAAGTAGGAGGCTTTAAAACCAATTGTTTCAACAAGTTGTTTGAGTTTTATAAAAAATTTGGCCGCATAAGTACACATAATTTCTTATAAATTAATATAATTAGTCCTAATCATGCCTATTATATGATGTTCTAATTAAAACTTCGATATGAATATTCTACGACACTAATTTTGCATAAAACATGAGAAAGATGCATTAAAAACAACTGTTTAAACAAGTTATTTGAGTTTTTCAAAAACATTAGCTACGTAACTACACATAATTTCTTATAAATTAATATAATTACTCCTAAATATGCATACTATAAAATTTTCCATTTAAAACTTTGATATGAATATTTTACGATGCTAATTTTTCACAAAACATAAGTACTGCTGTTTAAATAAATTGTTTGATCTTTTCAAAATTTTTGACTGCATAACTACACATAAATTCATATAAATTAATATAATTAATCCTAATTACGTCTTTTATAAGATTTTCTAATTAACACTTTAATATGAATATTCTACGATGCTAATTTTTCACAAAACATAAGTAAGATACATTGGAAACTGCTAATAAAGAAAAATTATTTGAGTTTTCAACATTTTTGCCAACATTACTGCACATAATTTCGTGGAAATTAATATAAATACTCCTAATTATGCCTATTATAAAGTTGTCCAACTAAAACTTTGATATGAATATTATATAATGTTAATTTTACACAAAACATAAGTAAGATGCGTTAAAAACGGATGTTTAAATAAGTTGTTTTGCTTGATGAAATTTTTGGCCGCACAACTACGCATAATTTCTTATAAATTAATATAATTACTCCTAAATATGCCTATTATATGATTTTCCAATTAAAACTTCGATATGAATATTCTACAACACTAATTTTGCACAAAACATAAGTAAGATGCGTTAAAAACTGTTGTTTAAATAAGTTGTTTGAGTTTTTCAAAAAATTTGGCTGCATAACTACCTATAATTTCATGCAAATTAATAAAATTACTTCTAATTAAGCCTATTATAAAGTTTTCAAACTACAAATTCAATATCAATATTATATAACGTTAATTTTGCACAAAACATCAGCAAGATGCGGTAAAAACTGCTGTTTAAACAAGTTGTTTGGCTTTTTGAATTTTTTTGGCCGCACAACTACACATAATTTTTTGTAAATTAATATAATTACCCTAAATATGCCTATTGTAATATTTTTCAATTATAACTTTGATATGAATACTCTACAACACTAATTTTGCACAAAACAAAAGTACTACTTTTTAAATAAGTTGTGTGATCTTTCCAAATTTTTGACCGCATAACTACACATAATTTCGTATAAATTAATATAATTACTCCTAATTATATATTTTATAAGATATTTCATTTAAAACTTTATATGAATATTTTCGCGATGCTATTAGAAACTGCTAATTAAAAAAGTTTTTGAGTTTTCAACATTTGTGCCCTCATAACTACACATAATTTTAATAAAATTAATATAACTACTCCTAATTATGCCTGTTATAAAGTTGTCCAACAAAAACTTCGATATGAATATTATATAACGCTAATTGTACACAAAACATAAGTAAGATGCGTTAAAAACTGCTGTTTAAACATGTTGTTTGGCTTTATGAATTTTTTTAGCCGCATAACTACACATATTTTCTTTAAAATTAATATAATTACTCCTAAATATGCCTATTATAAGATTTTCTACTTAAAACTCTAATATGAATATTCTACAACACTAATTTTGCCCAAAACATAAGTAAGATGCATTAAAAATTGCTGTTTAAATAAGTTATTTGAGTTTTTCAAACATTTTGGTCGCATAACTACATATAATTTCATAAAAATTAATAAAATTACTCCTAATTACACCTATTATAAAATTGTCCAATTAAAACATCGATATGAATATTCTATAACACTAATATTGCACAAAATATAAGTAAGATGCGTTAAAAACTCATTTTTTTAAAAATTTTTGTTACTGGCTTTATAAAAATTTTAATTACCGCATTACTAATGCAATTATATGGTGAAAATTAATATAATTATTTGGATTGTGTCGAAAATTATATAGAGTAATTCTCTTTATCTATTTGGATTTGAGTCGAATTCATAAGAGTTTGAATTGTGTAATCTCCAATTATTGAGATTGGTAACCGACCCAAAGCAATTTGATTATAATTCAATTCATGACGATCATAAGTAGAAAGTTCATATTCTTCAGTCATTGATAAACAGTTTGTTGGACAATACTCGACACAATTACCACAAAATATACAAACCCCGAAATCAATACTATAATTTAGCAATTGTTTCTTTTTAATATCTCTTTCCAATCTCCAATCAACAAGGGGTAGATCTATCGGGCATACACGAACACATACTTCACAAGCAATACATTTATCAAATTCAAAGTGGATTCGACCCCGGAAACGCTCTGACATGATCGATTTTTCATAAGGATATTAAAATTAATATAAATACTTATTAATTAATATAATTACTCCTAAATATTCCTATTATAAGATTTTCTAATTAAAACTTCGATATGAATATTCTACAACACTAATGTTACATAAAACATAAGTAAGATGTATTAGAAACTGCTATTTAAACAAGTTGATTGAGTTTTTTCAGAATTTTTGGCCGCATAACTACATATAATTTCGTGAAAATTAGTTGAATTACACCTAATTATGCCTATTATAAATTTGTCCAGTTAAAACTTTGATATAAATATTTTATAACGCTAATATTGCATAAAACATAAGTAAGATGCATTAAAAATTATTGTTTAAACAAGTTGTTTGGCTTTATGAATTTTTTTACCGCATAACTACACATTATTTGGTGCAAATTAATATAATTACTCTTAATTATGTATATTAAAAGATTATTTAATTAACACTTCAAAAAGAATATTTTATGACACTATTTTTCATCAAAACATAAGTAAGATGCATTAGAAACTGCTATTTAAAAATGTTCACTTTTTCAACATTTATGGCCTCATAACTTTTCATAAAAATTAATATAATTACTCCAAATTATGTCTATTAAAATATTAGCCAATTAACACTTTGATATGAATATTCTTCGACACTAATTTTGCACAAGTACAATGCATTACAAAATAGTCGTTTAGACAAGTTGTTTGTGTTTTTCAAAATTTTGGGCGCTTAAGTACCCATAATTTCATAAAATTAATATAATTACTGCTAATTATGTCTATTATAGGATTATCCAATTAACACTTCGATATGAATATCCTACGACACTAATGTTTAATAAAATATAAGTAAGATATAATAGAAACTGCAGTTTAAACAAGTTATTTAAAAAATTTGATATTTTTTGACTCATAACTCCACATAATTTCGTAAAAAATAAAATAATTACTCCTAATTATATCTATTAGAAGATTATTCAATTAACACTTCGAAATGAACATTGTACGACACAAATTTTGCACAAAACACAAATAAGACGCAATAAAAACTATTGTTTAAATAAATTGTTTGAGTTTTTGAAAATTGGCGGCCATATATCTATATATCATTTCATATTTATTATTATAATTACTCTTAATTATGTCTATTATTTAATTGTATAATTAATACTTAGATATGAATATTCTATGACGCTTATTTTACACAAAATATAAGTAAGATGCATTAGAAACTGTTGTTTAAGATTTTTAACATTTTTTTGCAACAAAACTACACATAATTTTGAGTGAATTAATATAATTACTCCTAACTAATAAGATTGTCAAATTAACACTTTGATATGAGTATCGTAGGATACTAATTTTTGATATGACATAAGTAAGATACATTAGAAATTACTGTTTAAGCAAAAAAAAAATTACCCCTGAAAGGTATCAAGAAAAATCAAGATCAAACCCTAAGAAATGAAGCAGTACAATCCCAGTACAACCAGCATAATTATGTAATATTTTATATTAATTAATTTCTCCGTAGGCCCCACCAGAGACCAAGCAGTCAGTTACTACCGGTCTTACCAAAATATTCAAGTGCGGATAGCACTGAGATTTATGGTTTGTTTAGATAGGACTTTATTTGCAATTCATAATATTAGAATTGTTTGCATACATTTCATATGCATTTCATTTGTATGTTGTTAATCAAATTACTTAAGAAATAAAAATAAATTAAATATGATAGATAATCTTGTTTCTAAACTCTATAGAATTAGTAAAACATTAATAAAGTTTAAATAATGTCTTTAATTATATTATAGAACTAAATATTATTAATTAATCTTTAAATATATAATTAAATTGTAATAAAAATATTTACTAAATATTTATTAAAATAATTAGCTTTGAAAATATATAATATAAATTAAAGTGATATAAGTTATATTTAACGGGTTTAATATCTTATTTAACACACTATTAATGTAAATTAGCACTGCGAATTTAGAAATAAATCTAGAAATAATAAATGTTATAAAAATTCAAATTTAAGTTATAAGTTATTAAACATAATAGTTAAGAACCCAATATGATATAAAAGTGATAGTAAACTAAGTGCATAATTTAAAAGTGTTTATTAAATAATGGTATGTGTTGAGTGACGTCAGGCCAGATTGGTCTAGGCCGGTGTATCTTCGAATATATGATAGGGATCAAGTTGTTGTTTGGCTTATAGTCTGTAATTGCTTTCTATTATCGCCTTTAAGAAACACCATTTGTTCATCGAAGACATCACTTGATGGTTTCGGGGTCTAGTATTTTCATATTTCCCATCTCCCTCCATTTCTTTTGTATCCATATTTTATTTGTTACGAGCGATAGTTGGCTTGACTGCATTGTGAGGCGTGCCATTCTTTTGAGACCAAGGAGCTATGCCAGCTAACCCTCTAACATCATCGTCAATACTCGATACCGAGCGGTGAGTCGACACTGCTCATGAGGTGTCCCGAATTTAATACATTGCACATGGATAGTCTCCTTTTTTTTCAGATTATTAGGCATATGACAAGTCGAGCCATTATTTTATTTTTATTTATTATTGTTTACCCCGCAAAATATTTTCTGAACATGAAGGGAGGGAAGAGTGGATCTTTGATAAGTTTATGACTTATAATGAATGATATTCATGTGTCATCCAGAAAAATGAAAGGCTAATTCTAAATGATGGGGTATGTCAAAAAAAGAGAGAAAGATAGAATTCGGAATACAAAAGAGGAATGCTCAATTTAAATGTTTAATCAATTAAATATTTAAATTCATTAAAATGCTAAAAAAAACCTAAAAAAAATACCTAGAAGCCTATACATAATGTTCTAAAACCTACAAACTCGAATATTATGAGAAATAACTTTCTCATAAAAATATTAGGATATTTTCTAGAAAAATGATGAAAAAAATAGTGAGTTTGGAAATCACCCAATCCAATTAAATGAGGCTTTAGATTTATTTAAAGGCTAATATCAGAGTTTAATGGTAAACAAAGAATTACCATAAGATTTAGCATATTTTTATGAATATTTGAGCATATTTTGAGAATTTTTGGGTAAAGAAATGATGTAAAATTAATTCAAAAAAAAAACTCAAAGTTGGTTGGAATCGGGCTTTGATTTTTTTTTCCTTCAGCTCATAGACAGCCCAAATGATTTCCATCAGCTCATTTAATAGACAGCTCAAATGAAATTCATGGCCCGAATGCATTTGTGGCCTTAATTTTTTTTTTTTGAAGAGAGTAAGCCTAAGTTCATGGCCTGAAATTCACGACCTGGATGTAATCCCAGATTCGGCTGACGCTCTTAATATAAAAGAGGGATTGATACACGTACCTGGTTCATGAAGGGGCTCTCTTTGAATGTGGGGTCGATTGCATCTTAGTGCATGAGAAACGAACTTAGCCACGGATATAGACGTATTCAAAATCGTCCTCTCCTTCTCCTTCCTAGCTTTGTCGTCTTCCCCGTGTGATGTCAGTACCGGAGGAACTGTTTCATGTTTCCAACGTTTGCGAGGCATGATCTCTACAGATGATCACTGAAAAAGAAGTAAAAAAATATCAAATGTGGTATTAACGAGAACCGAAATAACGATCAGAGAAAAAGAAAGAAATGAATCAGAATAGTAAGGACTTACTTCAGTAAAAGGAGATAAGTCTAGCGATTCAATTGAATATTGTTGGATGTTGTCTAGGTGTGAATAACACGAAAAACATTCAAAAGGTGGAAATAGGGATCAATTGAGCATGTTTCATAAGACAAGATGGGAATAAGATGAAAAATAGACAGAAACAAAGAACAGAGCTCATTCAATTAACTGGGTTCTATGAAATTGGAAGTGTTTTTGTATATAAATGTTGAAATTGAGGGTAGTAGATTGTTTGATTGACAGATCTAAACTCGAGATATTATTGGATAAGAAGGAAGTTTGGCTTGGTGAAAAAGAGTAAGAATCCAATTGTAAAAATTACAAGGTCACTTAATGACATTTAAAGCACTATGAATCACGAGAGGGATATTGAAATGATTAGATTGATGTATCAGGAGAACTAGAATGGCTAGGTGCTGTAAAATCTTTTAATAAAGTGAAAATGGTTGTTATATTAACCTGATAAAAAGTAAAGTGGGTTAATAGGGTGAATATAGAGGTATGCATACCTATACTCGTCCCATTAATGCCACATGTCACAAACCTATTAATCCCAGCGTTATAGGAGAATCTTTGTTAGAATGCATTGAATGCACCTGGTATAGAAAACTATGCAGAAGAGTCCAAAGTTAGTTATTTGGAGTAAAACCTGGCGTAGAGAGCAAGTAGTAGTGACATGCTGAAATGGTGCAGCTGTATTTTTTAGATGCTCTCGACGAGGTTGAAGTATCCAGACCCTCCAAATGAATTAAGAAATGCTTGATGGGCGCCAAGTCAGCAATCTGAGGGAATAGAGAGTTAACCAATTATGTGAAAGAGTTAAGATGGTGGCATGAGCGATTTTCAAACAAACACAGTGAAGTTAAATCTCATCCACCCAATCAGGCCATGATATAATCTCACACTGCCACATTAGCTGTTAAACCGTGAAATTTAATTAAGAAATAATTATAATTAAGATAAAAAATAAATTAATTTAATACAAATTAGTAAATAACATAAATCCGCAATATAAATATAAATATATATATATATATAAAGATAAAACTTATTTACAAATTTATCTAAGAATCAAACGAATAATCGCTTAAAATAAATCAAATTAAGTCAAAGAATTTAATTTGTTAAATAAATATAATCGGAACATTACTAACGGGTTCTGGATTTAACCCTATTGGGATTTAACAAGAAATATAAATGATTTACAATAACGAAATATTGAAATTTCCTAAACTTATTCACCAGAAATGAGTAGAAATATGATTGCCACACCAAAGACCACAAAATCCCGGCCACAAAGGATCCCAATGCCCCTTTCATACTCTCTCTCTCTCATTTATTACCCACTATCTCTCATCTCTTCTCTCACCCTCTCTCCCTTCATTAAAAACCTTACCCACTCCCACACTCTTTTCTGCCCTCTCTCTCCTAGGCATTTAATGCCCTCCCCAATCTCTCTCTCTCGGGCGACACTCTCCTTCCTCCTGTCCCGTCCCTTGCGATTTTCTTTTTCCTTCCTCTCTTGTCGTCTCTCCCCCTTTTCCCTGGTTTTCCACGACACCGCCCCGGGCTAGTTTTTATCCCCCGGTTTCCTTCCCCTCACCATCATTCGCCTCTGGGAAACCCCTCTCCGAGGCCAACTTGCACTCATTTACCCTGTAAGGGGTCTTGTCACCCGAACCCTAGGGGCCTGCCCTTCCGCCACCCTAACTGCCCTACTCCCTGTCATTTCTCTATTTGGACCGTTGTTTGGATTTGTCACCTCGCACCCCCCTCCTGCTATAAAACCTCGCTCCTGGGTGACTCCCTCTTCCTGGCTCGCTGGTTTTCTCATGTGCTGAGACTTAGCCTCTAATACTGATAAGAACTGATCTATACTGTGTAAGGCAATCCGGGTTTGTTGTTTGAGAAAGAGGGAGGAGACCGGATTAGAGGTGGTGACCCCAAACTCTTTGCTGCCTCGGTTTGTGCCTTCTATTTCGCTGCATGCTGGCACACTTGCTAACTGGTAAATCCTAGCCCGATTTTTCTTTTATGGTTGTGTGTTGTTTGCTTGTTGGATTGTGCATGCTTGGGTTGTGATTTATTTCGTTTGGGTTGAGGTTGTGCTGGCACTGTCCCCTTGCCTCTTTCTTGTGCCACTGTTCTCTCTGGCCCCTATATTATGCCTTGGTACACTGGTACCAACTAGTACCAGTGATTTGAGGCTACCCCCTCCTCTTTTCTCTCACTACTGTCTGCTGGCTAGCTGACTGGTATGCTGTGATTTTTGTGTTCTGTTGGTTCCTTGTGGTATGATATGCTGTTTTAACTGGTGCCTTTGGTTTCTCTGAACCGCTATACCTTGCTCTGTTGATTGCTTGAGTCTGCATGCTGGTAAAAATCTGAGACCCGAGAATTTGCTTGTTTTGTGATGTGTCTTTATTCTGGTATTGATACTGGTATGGCCTGAGTGATTGTACAGTCCCTTGCCTATTGCTTGTTTTGCATTAGTCTGGTTATTTGTGCTAATTGGTTCTGATTTGATCTGTTGAATACTGGTTCTGTCATAAGGCTAGTACCAAGTGTTGTTGGTTTGCTGGTATCAACCAAACCCATGTTATTGGTTGTCCCTGTTGAAATCGGATGGTAATTACTGGTTAACTGTGGGGTTGGGCTGAGGTTCTGATATGGTTTGATTATTGATCCTTATAGCATGGACCATATCTCTATCTGTATCCTTGGGTTCTATTTTCTGGCCTTGATGTTTGTGCTCTGGATCTGTTGTCTGGATTGGTTGTGGGAGTTGAACTCTTTGTTGTGGGCTGTTGTACCCTGACTTTGTGCTGGTTCACTATCCGTGCTTGTTGAACTATCCCCCCGCCCTTATGGCCGAGTTAGGTTGTTGCCTTAGTAGACTTGTTGTCTGTGCTGGTTAATATGTGATATTTTATTGCCTTGTGTTATGTTACCTTTCTTGTTGCATCTGTCGATTTTGTGCTATGGGATTTTGGTTGTTGGACTATGGATAAATGGGCCCAAGATTTATCATTTAGAAAATTGGATTAGGGATTGGGCCCGAACTAGATAATACGGACTTGTAAGACATTTAAAAATCATATTGGGCCGACTAATGAATTGTACTTAATTGAAACATAACTATGGATTAGGATTAAATTAAAATGGCCCAGTATTTAAAAGTCTCAAGAAAATAAAAAGGGATTTAATTAAAACACCAACACATTTAAATAATAAAAATGCTTAATTTAAATTTAAGTTCAATTGAATTTAATTTCCTTCATTTAATTGTTATTTTTATTTTTATTCTAGTTTTATATAATATATTTTATATTTTCTAATTAATGAAAATAATATTAAAATATGAAATGAGATATAATTAAAGAATATGATATAAATAATTAGTGGTTATAAAATAATAACTAAAGGATAATAATAATTTATAATATAAAATATATATTAATCAATTTCTCTATTTTAATAATTGAATAACATTAATTAATATATATAAATACCTATTAATCAATTTCTCTATTTAATAATGGAATAATACTTATAAATATATATAAATATATATATATATATATTAATCAATTTCTCTATTTTTTATAAGAACAATATTAATTATATAATATTATATATTAATTAATTTCTCTATTTCTAAATAATTAATTATCCTAATTATAATTAAATTAATTAAGGGATAACATTAAGCTAACTTAATTAATCTAAATAAATTAAGTTAGTTACATTAATCGAAATGAATATAATCTCAAAACACGAACACTAAATAATAATAATCATGATTCAGAGTCTGGTATACTCTGACCTACCCAGACCAAACATGAATAGGATACTCGCCAATTTAATCTATTTTGACTTCATAGGTTCTAAATTTATCTTGACGAGCCGACAAACGAGTACACTCAGGATGAGACGGCTGACGAGATCGTGAGCGTCACCGGAGACTAAGAAATTTGACGCTACCGACCTGATCGAATTATTCTCAGGTACGGTTTTCTGGGATTTGATTTCCTTTCTTCATAATTAGGAATCCGAACCGAAAATAAAATATTTTTAAAATAAATCTGAATTGCGGTGTTTTCTGACCAAACATGATTAGAGGCCTAAATCTGACCTGTCATATGCATCCGGTAAATTGACCAGCATATTCGAGACATACTCGCATTCGCATGATTAGAGCTCCATCGCATAATCGGATTGGAGCGAGTGCTAGGGATAGTCCTGCGCGATGACAGAGATGCTTCGCTGCATTTGCACGTGAGCCGGGTAGTTGGATAGGATCCATCGGGTTTTGAGTTTTGTTTCTTTCTTTTGGGTTTTATTTGAGAGTTTTGCTGCCCATTCCGATGAAGCTAGTCCCGCCTATGCAGGCGTTGTATACTCTTTGTTCATTCTGGATTGTATGGTCATATATTTATATTTATTATTATTTTATTTATTCTATGATTGCCTTATTTTATTCATTTAGCCTTCGTACGCACGTCTCATCGTGCGTACGTGGCGGGATTAAACACCCCTAATCCGATTTATTATTTCTTGGGTGTGACATTAGCAATCCAAGTGAAATAAAGAAGCACGATTGAGTAAAGTCGGCAGAAACAAAAGACCATGGTGCCCTTGGTTGCCCTAATCAGAGCCTATATAAGTCCCATACCAGTAAGAAAAAGAGAGACAACTTATACTATACACCTGAAGAAAGGAAATAGAAATTAGAGAGTGTTAGAGAAAAAAAACTGTTACGCTTTATTTTGAAATTTATAACTCTTCTGTCTAAGAGCTTGAGAAGCTAGAATAGGTAGATCTTAATATTACAAGGATGATATTGTGTTTGTAGATAGGAAGTTCATGCCAGTAAATGAAATTTTTCGTTCATAATGCTGATCTTTCTTTCTTTTTCTTTGAACTTTGCTTTTCCCTTTATTTTTTTTTCCATCCTGCTCTAATCTGCATCTTACATTCTATGAGATGTCAGACATTCTATGAGGTGCTGGATAACATTCAATATGGATGAGAGCTGCCATAGATAGCTTAAGTTTTTTTATAGGGAGATCCCATTTAAACTCGTAAACTTGATTTTAAGATTTTCTTCCTTATTGCACGAAGTCACTTGTTAGTTCAGAAATACATATACAGAGATATAAGACTAATTCTTCCCTTATTTCTTCTTTTCTGATTAGTACTTCTTCTCTAAAACTATTATAAAATTTTATATTTGAAAACACAAAACTGACTAAATATCCAACTTAAACTGTTTTCTATAGTAAAACCTTTCTTGATCTTGTGCCGACGGGAAATAGTTGTGAGCCCTTGATTTTGGAGGACTGAGAAGCTTGTGCCGGCTGAATTCAGTCGTGAGCCATTGTTTCTATAAGATACTAATCAAAAGAACCTAATAAACGATGGAGAATGAATCTCGGTATTTGTATAAATTTTATAAAAGCTTTGGGTCCTTTCTGTAAAAAAAATATTATTTTTTTAGAGCATGCATTTAGTATAAATAAGGTAATATTATAGTTCTGATAATGTCTCATAATTAAAAGTTGCATAAATCCTTCTATTAGTATAATAATAATCCAAGTTGATCATTATACCGATATTTTTATCATCTTTTCTGTTGAATAAGGAAATTGCTTTTAAAAACTCATTCAATAGTGTCTTAAACAAAAAGGTCATTAACATAAAAGTTGTTGCAAATATTTTCCTCAATAATTTCATGATACTACACAAGTGTTCCCTCAAACAGATTTTTCTAAAACCCAAAAATACCCTTTGATATTCGTTTTATTGACAGTATTAAAAATATTCAATAAACTGTAGCAATCTATGAATTTGACATATGAATTTTATTTTATATTCTTATTCCTCATAAAGATTAGAACCTGATCATAAATTTTGAGGTAAAAATATGAAGATTTAAGTACCTAAATACCCTAATTACTCTTAACTGTCCATTAATTACAATTTTAACACTTTAGTCAAAATCACTTGAAACTTAACCAAAATGGCGTCAAATCAAAAACTTTCAAAAATAAAAGTTGTTTTATATTATCCAATGTGTCTTACTGTTGATTTGTAAATATGTTTAAAATTACTTAAAATAAATAATGTTTAAAAGTGAAATTCGTTCTTAATATTTAACACTATATTCATGTCAAAAAAATATATGTTTATATCATGATTTTTCCAATAAATCAAACCTAAGAAAGCCCAAAACGCTCAGGTTTACGCATCCTAAATTATGAACTCACAGAGTTTCATGATTTAGAAGATCAGTAAGATAATTAAGTGGGCCAAATTCACCATATTCTGATAATTAAATCTATAAGGTATAAAAACATCGAGATTCACCTATAAAGTAAAATAATATAATAAGGAATCGTTATAACGATTCTTTGAATCGTTATAACGATTCTTTGAATCGTTATACAGTTTATCAAAACGTTGAACGTTTCACAAAACGTTGGTAACACTTTGACCACTTCCTGACAAGTCAACATATTCTAAGAATCGTTGTAACGATTCCTTGAATCGTTGTAACGATTTTCTAAAACGTTGAACGCTTCACAAAACATTGGTCACGCTTTGACTACTTCCTGACAAGTCAACATATTCCTCAAATCGTTGTAACGATTCCTCGAATCGTTGTAACGATTTTCTAAAACGTTGAACGATATACAAAGCGTTAGCGATATTTTGACCCTTGTTGACCAATTCTCTGACAAGTCTGATATCTTCTGGAAAACGTTATAACGATTTGTGGAAACGTTATAACGATTGGGTGAAGCGTTGTAACTGTTTGGTGAATCGTTACACGATTCCTAGCACGGTGAATGATCAACAAGGTGGTTTAAATCTCTTCCATTTTTATAATAAATAAACCTAATAAAACATATGAAACTCAGGTTTATTACCCAAATTTGGAAGATCAGTAAAACTATTAAGTGACTCAAATCTCATCAGTTTTCTGATAAGAAAATCTAATAAAGCCCAAAACGCTTAGATTTTAAATGCCTAAGTTGTAGGTTGGCATAGCGTTTTAAACTTTACAATTTAGAAGATCAGTTAAATGACTAAGTGATCCAAATCTCACCCATTTTTCTGATAATGAAACCTAATAAAGCCCAAAAACGCTTAGGTTTACATTGTCTAGATTATGAACTTAGATAGTTTCATAATCTGGGAGATCGGTAAGGTAGTCAAGTGACTCAAATCTCATATGTTTTTCGATAAATCAAACCTAACAAAGCCCAAAACGCTCAGGTTTAAACATCCTAAATTATGAACTCATAGAGTTTCATGATTTAGAAGATCAGTAAGATAATTAAGTTGACCAAATTCACCATCTTTCGATAATTGAATCTATAAGGTATGAGAACACCCAGATTCACTAGTCTCGTATTATGGTTTGAGCCACCACACAAGTTCATTAAAACAACAAAAACCAAGGATAATTATTGTTGATTAGTTCTCATTACTCAAAATGACCTATTTAATTGATTTTGTTTATAATCTATTTTTTTCTTCTTAGCATCGAAGGTTCCTAGGGTTCATAGCCCAAGGTAATTAACAGTGAGGGCTTGCGCTCACTGGAACAATAAAGTTCCCACAATCACTAAAAAAAAGCCTTTGGATGTATAATCCTAATGATAAAATACATAATATACATCCGAGGGTGGTACCGTGTCCTTCTTCCGCAGTTCTCACTTGAATCTTTTCCTGAGTGAGGAGAGGCGCGAAAAGGGTCGCACAATTATATTGGTATTTGGTAGAGGACTGAATGGGATCAAACAAAAAACTTAATTTATAAAACACGGTGTATATGACTTCGTCCTGCCATTGTTAAAAATAAATCAACATGGTGTATGTGACTTCATCCTGCCATAGTTTTTCTTTTAAATTTTTTAGATCCCGTTGAGTCATATATATGTGTGCTATGGGAGTTATCACTCGTATTTATATTATTATTATATTTTAGAAATTTTTATTTCTTTGATATAAAATTATCATGGCACTCATGTAGCGCATATTTATAAATTTTTTTGCATTCACTTTACACCACACTTATGAATAAGTAATCAACTTAAATTTTTAACTATAAATATATTTATATATATATTTTATTGCATCTATCACAAATGAAATTAAACGGGTTAAAGTCTAAATCTAGAGATATTTGATATCTCGGTGCCTAGACCAAAATCCGCACTGAGTGACTTATCTTTTAGGTTCTACGGTAGTTTTGGGTTTCTGGTTTGGAGTTAGATGATAGCTTGTGAGGATCGACTATATGAGATATTCATGATTTCACTGCCATTTGTTTTATTTTATTTTATTTTCTTGGAGTTATTAGGTAGTCTGTATTTGATTATTGGTTGCCCTCCCAGCACCATCCTGTTTTGCATTATTTAGTGTTTTTACTTTTGCAAAACTCTAATTTTCTTTATTATTATTTATTGTGGCATGTATAAATGGACTGTTATTATTTTATTGATATAAATGAATGGTTTGTGTATTTTTGAGTCTTACGTGTATGCGTGTCTTCGCGTACACATGGTGGCTGTCACCTCCGAACACTATTCTTTTTAGTTCAGGGTGTGACAATTACAAAGTCACACGATAAGAGTAATACAATCACAGCATAAGATAATTGAGATTGTAATTGAATAAAAAGATAATTATATTTAAAAAAGAAGTTTGAAATGATAGAGAAAATATTAAGAGAGAGATACACGTAAGAAGAGAAGAAGAGAGATAGAGGATAAGAAAAAAGTTCAACACATTCAACAACAGTCCATACCTAGACACACATCGCCTATTTTAGTAAAATATTTACGATACTAATTAGTAAAACATAAAAGTAATAATATCCATATCTGACGATAATAACTTTTGCATGCCTAACCATCTCTGCTGCATACTCTTAGATCTTCTATGGCGATCCCTTAGGTGACTCCACAGCTAGCACCAACCTCATGGGCGTAGTTTCTTCCTTGTATATTGAGTCATCGCTGGAACAACCTACTTGATCACACGACCCAAATTCTTTTGATCCGTCAAATTTAAATTTAAACTTGGTGCCTCCAACGACTAACAGTCGATTTCTATTTTCCTATGATATATGGTGTTTAGCGATCTAGGGAAGGGGAACGAAGGCGGAGCGGGGCCGACATGAGGAAGTATAG
Source organism: Schoenoplectus tabernaemontani (assembly GCA_037127355.1). Lineage (NCBI taxonomy): Eukaryota > Viridiplantae > Streptophyta > Magnoliopsida > Poales > Cyperaceae > Schoenoplectus > Schoenoplectus tabernaemontani. The sequence goes on along the minus strand of CM073746.1, from coordinate 6,117,666 downwards.
AGGATGGGGAGGGGAGAGAGATAAGGGAGTGGGGAGAGATAAGAGTAGGCTCTGATTAGAATGTTTGAGAGAGAGATGAGGTGAGTCTGTGCAAGAGAGAAATACAATATGACCCTTCCTATAACAATCGTAAAATAAAAAAAATTAACACTTCTACACAAATGCTACATATAAGATGGTATAGATTAGACATTAAGCTCATCCAATAGTTGATATTTAGTGTGAATAAAAAAACTAAACTTTTATAAAATTAAAACATTTATATGCTTAATAAGGAGTAGAGATAATGTAAAATCATACACATTTTATTATGAAAGTTGATTCTTTTATACACAGAGTATCTTTTCTGTTTAGCATATCTTTGAAACAAATAATGTATATTAAAATTAAGAGTGCACTTCTATTTATTTTTTTTCAAATGATATTTGGGAGAATTAAACATGCGGTACTCCGAAAATGCACCTCTAGTAATTTGCATTATTGCGGTTCAGTAAATTCAAAAGTAGAAATCCTCGAACACACAATCCTAAGTTTAGAAGAATTATTCCCTACATTTTAATTGTCTTAATTTTTTAATATGGATATCAAGGAACTTATAAATATCACAAAGGAAACACAAAGAAGCGGGTAGAGAGGGACAGTGATGTGCCGCCAGTACCAAAGAGAAAAAGGTCTGTTCTTGGTGGAACAAACTCCGAAATTTTACACAAACTCTCCAAACTAAGGTAGTAATTCAGATATTATTATCAATGTTAAATAATTTTCTTTAACGTTAAATTTTATTAAATATTATAAATAATATAATTAAATAAATGATAATCTATAAAGGGTCATACAAATATTAAATCATTTTAAAAGTTATTTCACCTAAATTTATCATACACATTATTTTAAATGAGGAGAAAAACATATTAATAATTAAACTCAAGTAAATAAAAAATTAAAAAATAATGATGGAGAAATCTTGATAATAAAACATACGTGATAAACTAGAAAACTTAAATCTATTTATTATTTATGTTGTATAAATAGAATAAAGTTTATCGCAAATTCATAATTTTGTACGATTATAACTAATCTAGACCTCGGTAGCTTGCAATGAACCAAACTTGAAGCCATATATGATATCTGTCAAAGACAAAAAAAAAATATTGGCGCTATATATGATATATATTTGTTAAAAATAACCTTCGAGTGAGTCACTTCTCATGTAAATCTTCGTATTTTTTAAAAGTAAAACTTTGAAGGGTTTCTAAGTAAACAATGTAGGGGTACGATGTAATATTTATAGGCCCGACCGCCCGCGGTCATTGTATGTAACATCTTACTTTTGTAGGGGTATACACGCAAAGTAACAAGACTAGAAATCTCAGGATTCCTCTCTTTTCCTCCCACGTTCCTTCCTTGCCCCTCGCTTCTCTTTCTCTCCAAGCAAACGAAACAAGTGAAAAAGATAAATTACGAGAGTAAAGCAATGAATACACCAACGCCGGAGCAGATCGAAACTTTCGTTAACATTACCGGTGCGTCTGATGGTATCGCTGTTCAGAAACTCCAGGTACTATTTTAAGAATTTGGGTTACTTTTGGTGCTGTTTGTCGTGAATATGGTGATGTTGGTGCTGATTGAGTCGGATGTCGATTTTTTCGGCTAAAATACTTGGGGCTTGGTTTAGGTGAGGGTCACTTTGGGTTGAATTTCCGGATATCACCTCAGAAAAACGTGGCATTTATTAGATTAACTGTTATCTTCTATTTTTTCTATGATATTATGTGTTAAGAGAGTTAACTTTCGTAAAAGAACTACCTTGGTTGAAATTAGAGCCTCTTTTTGTTTTTGTAATTTCTGGAATTTGAGGATCAAAGATCCAACAACTCACTGTTTAAGTGCCAAGAAGAATATCTTTTATTAAAGACCAGATTTTTCTTTTCTAGTTTTTAGATTCATTTTGACTTTGGTTGTTGGATGAGTGCTTAACTCAAAGTTACTGGCTGAGTTGAATCTTGTTATTTATAGAAAAAGGGTCGCTTGCTTTCAGGTAGAATTGGGTTTTGCAATCAATTATATAACTGGTGTACGCAACCACATAAAGATTCACTATAATTCCAACTATCTTGGTTTATTGGAGTGATTGATCATATAAATGGACCTGAAAGCCCTTGTTTGAGTTTTGCAGTTGGATTCCTGATAATAACCAAATGGGATAAGTGACCTGAATACAAAGAAGAACATATAATTTTTCTTTAGTTGTTAGTGGGAATTGATTGCTTGTGATAAAAAAAATGAAAATGTGCTAGTCTCTTCTTTTCCTCCAATGTATATACTTAATTGTTCTTTTGAGGAAAAGTTATAGCCTGTTATTATAAGGAGAAATAAACAAATTGACAAGGAATTATCAATTTCCTATATCATACGTAGGTATGAGTTGTTCTAATTTAATTTTCCATTTGATATAAAGGATCGATTTATCTATAATTTAGGGCTTTCTTCTAATTATTAATTTGCATTATTTAGAACTAGCTGTGTACCCGCGCGTTGCAGCGATTTTTTTTATTTAGATATAAAATAATATCACATGATAATATATACGTCATTCTAATATGGAAAAGATCAATAAATGCAAGATCAATTACAGATGATATATGAGGTATGATCTCATATGATTTCTCTCAACATTTAATTCCCTTCCTTCTATATGGCAAAAAAATGGAGAGGAATATAAAATAATGGATGCTATCATATTCATCTGATTAGTCAAAATTAATGTAAATCATTAGATGAGGGGTATTTTGGGATATAAAAAAATTGAAGGAAATGATAAAAAATGGACTCGTCCAATTCTTAGCTGCTTTATATAATAGTATAGATTATTAGATCATAGCTCAGTTAAGTCAATTATAAACTTTTTGGAATTGGTGCTGATATTAGTCTTCATATAGAGGTACTTACATCAGACGTAGCTATTTTCTATTATTTGATGAAGTGGTTGTTTTGCAGGAACACCATGGAGACCTTAATGCGGCTGTTAATGCTTACTTCAATGAGGGAGATGGAACTAAGTATACATATTTTTTAGTTTCTTACCTGTTCATTATTGAATCACTTTAATGTGATTCTACCACTTTATTTAAACTTGTTACTGAATTTGAATTGTATGATTTCAGTAACACAAACCGAAGAAGCCAACCGTTGCCTGATGATTCTGCAATGGAAATCGACAACCCGATGGATGCACCTATCCCAAGGTCAACTTTACTACCAACCCCTGAAGAGATGAACCCATTTTCTGTCCTTCACAATTTTCCTGGATTTATAGACCCCATGATGGGTTCCACTGCCCGTGATTTCTTTGCTCAAGGCCCAAGGGTTTCACAACCAAGGGTCTCCAGGGAGATTCCAATCGAGGTGAAGGATGATAATTCCCGTGTCCAAGGGGGTCCATCTGGCACAGGTCCAGCATTAGAAGAGGTAACAGACAATGATTTGCTACCACACCATGGGCCTGAGATCCATCCCACAGTCATAGTTGATGAAGATGATGATGTAGTGAATGTGGATGGCGGTAATAATAGGTTTCATCCTGTGGACCCAGCCCCGTCAGCTCCTATGGTTGCTGATGTCACTGATTATAACAATGATATAGAGGAGCAGATGATACAGGCTGCTATTGAAGCATCAAAACGAGATGCTTTGGGTCATTCTGAAGAGGTGTTTGATGTGCGTGTATTACTATATTGAATTGAATTGGGGCATAATTGGATTATACAGTCAATTACTTCTTCCCTCTTAATGTTGATTTTTTGCATTCACAGAGACCTGCTGATGACAGCGATATTGCACGGGCTGTTTCTTTATCCATGCAGGTTCTTTCCTTCTCATCCCTTCCCAAATTCTTGTTCTTTTTTCTCTAGGGATATTTTGTGTTTTTGGCCCTAGAAGACCATGAAGAGTGTTGTTACCTCCTGAAGAAAATGTTTATTAGGAGACTTGTAAAAAAGCAAACCCTTATTATTATTGTTTATTCTGATAGCTTGACAGGTATTTGTAATGGAACTGACAATATTACTTATGCCAATTGCATTCCTGTTGACATATACATATTGTTTCGATTACTCTAGACAGCTGAACAAGAAAGAGCATTGCATGCGGAAGCAGATCCTGTTGGAAATAACTCTTCTGATCTTCCAGAGAGAGAAAATAGAAACACTCATCGAGTTATAATTCCTAATGGAAGGTATATTGAATTATTGCTATAACCATCAGGGTACTTCCTTTTCAATATATACCCACTTTTATCTTAATTTGTAGAAGCTGCCCTCATTGTATGTCTGGTATTCCAGAAGTTGCCGATTTCATAGTGGATAAGAAATAGTTTGGCTGGATCTAGATGTTCTTTTCCTAGAGAAATTTGACCCATAGAAAAATACTTTTTGTTCACTTGTGTTTATTTGTCGCATCCTTTTCATGAGTAAGCTTTGTCTAGGGCCGGTCAGAAATGAGATGAGTAATTAGAGAAAGAATAAAATATGAGGTATTAAATTTAAGAGGATCTAGTCAATTTGTTAACTGCAGCCCAAGGTCAAAATATTAGAAGTTTTCTGGATCATTCTGTTGCTTTGTTTGATGTTTGTAAATGCTTATAAGTGTTGTTTGTTGCCAAAATAAATAAAATCATATATGTGTTGCAAATGTCCTCGTTGTTACTTGAGAATCAGTACTGCTTCTTGAATACTGCATTGTGCATTAGTGAGTCCCTTTATTGCTTGATTCACAGGTTGCCTATGCAAAAGGTCGGTCCTAGTTCAGTTGGTCAGGAAAATGAGTCTGACCAAGAGGAGACTGAGGAAGTAGAGGAGGTACCTCTTGTGAGGCACCGCTATCCTACAAGGCATGCCTCGAGAAATGTGCAGTATGTAGAAGATGTTGACAGCCCACCTCACAGCCCCCCACCTCAAAATGCACGTGCAGATCGTCAGATCGATGGTCTTGATTTCCCTTCAGATGAGGTGGATGGGAAATCTGTCTTGTGTGGCTTAGGCCTTTTTTTCGTTTGATCCTTTCATCATGATGTTGAAATTGACTGTTTTTTTTTTCTTTTCTTTTCTGTTTTCTAATTAAGTGGGGAGGCTTGTCAAACATGGAGCATGATGAAGCAATGATGCTTGAGGCTGCAATGTTCGGTGGAATCCCAGATGGGACTGCATATCGTTTCTCGTACCCACACCTTCGACCTGGAATAAACAATGGATTTCCAAGAGTGGCGCCACAGGCCCCATCCCCTGGTCTTACAGAGCAACGCTTATTGAGGGAGCAGCAGGTTTGATATGATAAAATGTCGGCATTTTGTTTTGGTCATAATTTGTTTACTTCTGTAAAGGAACTTGTTACATGCCCTATGCAAGAGAGATTAATTAATCAGAGCCCATAACTTTTCCATTATCAGCAGAAAAAAGTGCACCTTTATTTTCCCTGCAGAAGTAGATAATGAGATAGTTTAATGCTGGAAGCTTTTCACAACGTGTAAATTGTTGATAATTTGAATAATTTAGCGTCATCTTCCTATTTGAGTGCACAAAATTATTGCTTCAGTAAAGTCTAAAAAAATGCTAGTTGCTTCTTTTCATTTCTTTTAGTTACAACAACAAAAACAACAATAACAACAAAGCCTTTAATCCCAATTAATCGGTGTAGGCTTTTTCATTCCTTTTAGTTAAATTAAAGTAATTTAAAGTACAATGCTATTATGGTAAGTATTGTGTGATGGTATGGATCATTTTAAATCTAATGCCAGGACTTTGCAATTTATTGACACCAAGGGTTTCTTTCGGAAAATTTATTTGTCTGAATAAATTATCCTGGTGCATTAATGCTTCTGTAGGATGATGAGTATCGGGCAGCACTACAAGCAGACCGAGAAAAGGAGTTGAAGGCAAGGCAGGAGAGAGAGGCCGAGCTCGAGAGGCAAAAACTTCTAGAAGAGGAAAGCCGAAGGAAACAGCTTGAGGAGGAGGTTTGGTCATATACATTTTTAGTTAAGAGTCTCCTTAGAATTTACCATTCTCCTGTAACAAATGTTGTGATTAACAGGAATTGGAAAGAAAGCTAGCAGCAAAAGAGGCTTCTTTGCCACAGGAGCCGATGCCTGAAGACGGGGGTGCCATCACACTGCTTGTACGCATGCCAGATGGAAGCCGTTGTGGCCGCCGCTTCCTAAGATCTGACAAGCTTCAGGTCTATCACTAGACATCAAAATATAAAATTAAAGAAGAAAAGGATGATTAAAAAATCTAGCTCATTGTTGTATCTTCCTTTCCCTATGCAGACCCTTTTTGATTTTATAGATGTAGCAAGGATAGTCAAGCCTGGCACTTACAGACTGGTAAAATTGCCCATCTCTTAAGTTTTGTGATATGTTGTTTTTTATCTTTACCAATTCACTTATGCTAATTAGCTAATAGTCTGATGATGTCCTTTTTTTTGCACAAGCATATTTCATTATTATTATTATTATTATTTTTTGTCTGTTTTTCTTCATTTCAGAACTTCCAGTTAGTATAATCAAAATACGCCTCATCATTCCATGACGTGTGATTTGTTAATATTGTTTTACATATTCATATATGTTCAAAGTTCAATCTTTGCAGGTGAGACCCTACCCAAGGCGTGCATTCACAGATGGAGAAACAGAAATCTCACTAAGTGATCTTGGCCTGACTAGCAAGCAAGAAGCTTTGTTTCTTGAAACAATCTAGACAAAAAAAAAAGAAGGAAAAAAGTTATCTGAAATCTTATGTTATCTTATGGGTACTTTTCGTGCTCTCCTTGTTTAAAGTCCTCTAGGAAAGAAAATTGGTATGTGGTGCACCCTTGGCAACCATAAAGACTGTTCTTTCTTGGTTGATTTGGTATTTAAATTTAGATCGATTGGGAGAAAGATTGTACATACACAGTGATTTCTAGTTACATCCGTGTTTTTTTAACGCTTCTTAAACATCTAAGCATACAATTTAGATTTTACGCTCTGATAGAACATGTTAAAACGAATAAAATGATTTTAACAGACAATAATTCACTAAATAGGTTTTAAGATTGGGATTTCTCTATCAGATGGTACGAGTTCTTAGGAGGAAATTTTTTTCAACAATTTTAGCAATTAATCACAAACTGTCATTTTTTTTTGGATAAAAGTGGTGAATACCACCGATTTCATAGAAATCAAATATTACATTCTAAATGTCAAAAGGTACCAAACAGTTGGTGTCAAGACAAAAGTATCTAGATCATAACAAGATATCGAATAGTTCTAAGAAAAACCAATGAAACTCGTAACCTCTGACCTATCAAAACCCTAAAAGCTTCTTTATACCAAGTCATAATTCAAAGTTTGCTATTCTGCTAATCATAAAACCAACAGATATCATCAAAACATTTTAATACAAAAAGATCAACTAGAGAATTAACAACAGTTCCAGACACATTAACAAAAGTTTTTCAAAAACACGTATTTTTAACCGAAATTACTGAAAATCACTAATCTCTCTTCCAAACCATGGATCTTGCATCTGCGTTATCTCCTCCTCCTGAGCCGTCATTATACTTCCAACCTGAAAATTCTGCTGATTGATATTTTATGGTAATTTAACGATAAATCACTAACCTCATTTGAATTACCTTGTTTATTTAAGTGACCAAACTCAAAATATGTATTCCTATGGTCTTAACAGACCTTGTACACTTATTTTGAAAACAAATTCTATTTCTTTCCAATCAAATTATCCACATCACAACACCTCTTATCATTTCCATAACTACTTTATTTTTAAAAGGTATAAACGCATCCAGCATCCATATATCATCTAATGTAGTACCAGTAAAAACAAAATTATTGTACCTTGCCAACCATTGCCATATACTATTCACATATGGACATTGCACAAAGAGATGCTCTATGATTTCATCTTGTTCACAAAATAAACATGTAATACACCCATTCCACCCCCTTTTTTGCAGATTAACCCTAGTAAAAATTTTATTTTTCCTTATCAACCATAAAAATATCTGTATTTTAAATGGAATATGAGATTTCCAAAGAACATCATAATCAGAATTAAAAACACCTCCATTAGACAACCAAGTGTAAAAAGAATGCATAGTAAATAAACCCTTTTCATTCCATCTCCACTTTATTTGATATGTCACCTGTGTATCAATCTTAACATTAACAACAATAGCTAGCATTTCTTCAAGAGATTGATTAAATGAAATAGAATGATTAGAATTAAATTCTTAATTATGAACTCCTTTGTGGAAAGCTTCAGCTACTGTGATTTGTGAAGTTTTGCAAATAGAAAATAATTGAAGAAATTTATATGCTAGTGAAGTTTATCCTTGCCATCTGTCAAGCCAAAATAAGGTATCATTCCCATTATCAACTACTTTATTAATACAAAATTCTACTAAATCTAAGTCCTTAGTTACACTCTTCCAAAAGGGTGAAAATTGAGATCTATTTTTAATATTATTATATTTAAATTTAAGTATATTTTTCCAATAACCTTTAACAGTATTATCTTTATATCTAAAAATTTATTTTGCCAACAAAGCCTTATTCATAATATCTAAATTCAAAACTCCAAACCCTCCTTATTTTTTGCTGGTACATATTATTTTTCAAGACATTAAAGAGTATTTTTTATCTGAACTACCCTCATACCATAAAAACCTTCTACGTAATTGATCTATCTTTTTTTTTACTTTAACATGCAGTCTATACAAAGACATCTAGTATAAGGGTATAGAAGATAATACAGCATTAAGAAGTACCACTCTACCTCCTATAGATATAGGAGTAATTTGTCTTTCCAACCTTACACCTTATTCTCTATTTTTTCAATTAGAAAATTCCAATCATTAACAGATAATTGTTTCCAATGTAAAGGCATTCCCAAGTTGTGGTCTGGACGAAAATCTAATTTCTAACATTTTAAAATTTAGGGTTGTCCAGCTGAACCTCGACCTTATAGGCCATAAGAGAAGAAGTTGGATGAAAGGACTGTTAGCTGTTATTTTATCGGATATGCAGAAAGGTCCCGTGGGTATAAATTTTATGATCCCACTAATAGAATAATTTTTGAGACAAATACAGTTAAGTTCTTTGAGGATGTTATGGTTCAGAGGGGAAATACAAATCAAATTATTTTTGAAGAATCACATGATTCTCCTATACAAGAGGCACCCACATCGGTATCAATTATAATAAGGATATCTGGAGATTCATTAGTTCATAATTCTATGATGAATGAACCTATAATCAATGAACCTCCGAAAATAGAAGAGAATCCAGAACAAGACAATGTTGATGTTGAAGAGAAACCTATACTACCTCAAGAACCTCAAGAAGCAGTGCCTTTAAGATGGTCTACCAGAGAGAAGAAACATAATATCTAATGATTATATTGTGTTCCTTCAAGAAAATGAATTCAACATTGGTATGATAGAGGATGATCCTGTCACTCTCCGTCAGGCTTTAAAAAGTGTGAATTCTCACAAATGGACCAAAGCCATGTATGAAGAAATAAAGTCAATGTATGACAATAAAAGTCTGGGATATCGTCCCTTTTACCTGAAAGTGTGAAGTATATTGGTTGTAAATGGATATTTAAGACCAAAAATGATTCAAAAGGTAATGTGAAAAGATATAAAATATGACTAGTTGCTAAGGGATTTACGTAGAAAGAATGTATTGACTTTACATAAACTTTCTCGCTTGTGTCAACGAAAGATTCTTTTAGAATTATCATGGCTTTAGTGGCGCACTTTGACCTTGAGTTACATCAGATGAACGTTAAGACCGCATTTCTCAATGACGACATTGATGAATGTATTTATATGTCGCAACCATCGAATTATGAGTCTGGTGACTCGAAACAGATGGTTTGCAAATTAAAGAAGTCTATCTATAGACTCAAACAAGCGTCTCGTCAGTGATATTTTAAATTTCATCAAGTAATTATCTCATTCGGATTTGAGACTAACTTGGTGGATGAATGTATATATTACACGTTCAGTGGGAGTAAGTTTGTATTTCTGGTTTTATATGTCAATGATATATTGCTTGCCAGTAACGATAAAAATATGATGCGTGAAAATAAAAAAAAATTCAAGCATTTTGACATGAAAGATCTTGGCGAAGTATCATATGTGTTAGGTCTTAAAATACACAGAGATCAAAATAAAGGTATTTTAGGACTTTCACAATAGACATATATCAATAAAATTCTCAAGCGTTATGATATAAAAAATTATAAATCAGAAAATACCTCTGTTGCTAAGAGACAAATTTAGTCTTGATAAACTCGAGAAATCAGAAATGCAGCAGATTCCATATGTTTCCTTAATAGGAAGTCTTATGTATGCTCAAGTGTGTACGCGTCCGGATATTGCGTATATCATAGGAATGTTTGGTCGCTATCTCAGTAATCATGGTATGAATCACTGAAAAGCAACCAAAAGGGTACTAAGGTACTTACAAAGAACGAAGAATCACATGTTAACATATCGGCGATCAGACAAGCTTGAGGTCATTGGGTATACTGATTCTGACTTTGCGGGTTGTGTGGATAGTTTAAAGTCAACATCCGGTTATATTTTTATGTTGGTTGGAGGAGCTATTTCTTGGAGGAGTGCAAAGCAAACCATGATTGTCTCCTCCACCATGGCAACCGAATTCATTACATATTTCGAGGCATCGAATCATGAAATATGGCTAAGGAACTTTGTCACAGAGCTGCGTATTGTGGATACTATTAAGTTACCACTTAAGTTATATTATGATAATAGTTTAGCAGTGTTGTATTCTAACAACAACAGGAGCTCGTCAAAATCCAAACAGATCGACATTAAGTTCCTTGCTGTGAAGGAGAGAGTTCAGAGTAGACTTATAAGTATTGAGCATATTGGTACAACTTCTATGCTAGTAGATCCACCGACTAAAGGATTGATACCCAAACAGTTTCATAAGCATGTCGCTCATATGAGTATATATGTTACAGAGGATTATTAGGTTGAGTGGGAGTTTATACTTATATTTTATATTTTTATATTTTATATGATATATTTTTTCAGATATCATGCAGTTGTTCTTATATGATATTCTGTGATTTCGTATGTATCATACATTTATTCAGTTATTCAGTTTCATATACACTTTGAGTTTATAATTGACCTCAAATTCAAATTAATTAAGGTGACACAATTAAAAATAGGCATGTGGATCACATTGTATGTAATTTTCAAATTACACATTCCCTTCATGATTCATGTCATTCAGTTATATTTATATCGTGAGTTGTGTTAATTTAGATTCACTTTATGCGACAAATACTACATAAGTCCCTATAAATATGATTGATGGACGAAATTGGATGATGACACAAAAGGTTAAGACAACACAGTTAAGAGTACTCAATTCAATATATATATATATATATATATATATATATATATATATATTTCAGATACATAGAGTCCAAGTGGAAGATTGCTGTAATTAATTATTATTAATTACAATATATATGGGCTTATATGTAATAAATATATATTATATAATAGACTGTCAAATTATATTCGTTATGAAGTGATCAAATTCTGTATCGAGTTTAATATGTGTCATGATAAGTGAGTCCTTTAATGTGTAGAATGCGTATTAATGACTTCATGATTTAGTGATGGTCTAAATTATATAAACTTTGATAATAATACAATTATGCTATTGGTCCCTGGAGAACACAACTATAGATAGTTTTCTGATTAAGCAGCGAACCCGTTAAGAGATATTTGGATCTGATATGGACCCGTTAAGAAATAACTGCTCTCAGTTATGGACGTCCATTATATACAGTGAGACTGTTGGTTTTCAAAATCAATTTCCTCATTCTCCACTTTTCTGGCAACCTTTCGTTTTTCAACAGAATCCATCTCTCTAAGACAGACTTCCAGAAGAGAATAAACTGTCTGCATCGGTCCTCTCAGTCACTCCATCGGATTAGAAGAAGATCGCTAGAAAATTTAAAGGAGTCTGATGATCAATGAGATTGTGTCTCTCTGAAAGACCGACAACATAAATCAAAATAATCTAATTTATAATTAGAAGTTCACTAGAGAATTAGTGACTTTAAAGAAATCCTAACATAAAAATCAGATCCAGGGCCTGATGGTGCTGGTACACGACAATAAGTTTCACTACTTATGGCCCAAGTACTATATTTTTGTGACAATTTTGTCCTTTTATCTTTCTCTTCTGTATTGCTGTCCACTTTTATATTTCAGTGCTATAAATTAAATTATCCCATTTCTATGATTTAAATTTATTTTCCAATTTATTTTTTGTGATTCAATTTATTAATTCTCCACACTGGCCAACAAAGAGAACACATCAAAGAAATTATGCGTTTATGCTAGGGAACACAGACAATATTTATTAATTTGATCTGGCTAATACAGAGCGACAACCCTTTATTAAGATCAGTTCTGATCAGATGGCCTAACTGAGAGCATAATAAAAATGAAAGCAAGAGAACAATCCTTAAGCACTCTTCCAGAAGCTCGGGACCTTCATGCTCGAAAAACTGTCGATTCCCCTTAGGATGATTTAGCTGTCCAATAAATTTCAAAAAATACACAAGGCGATTAGAATTTAGAAAGCTAATTGGAAAAAAAAGAAGAGGATCCTACTCTTTACGAGTTGTAAACAGAAGGAACATTTACATATTATAACTAAGTTGCTTGTTGCATGAGTATGGTAAGTGGGTTTATCTAATTATCTATATGTTTTACTATGATTTGGACCTTTCTGAATTTCTGTTGGACGGCAATAAAAATTAGTGTTTATTTTCGCTCCTGCTTGTATCTTATTCTTTGTAAGATGACACAAATTGCAATATATAAAATACTGCCCTTTTTCTGCCAGATTTATAAAATACAGATTGCACAAAAAAAAAATTTAAAAGCAGGAATTTGAGGAAAATAGATGCTTACTGGTAGTGCACTTAACGGGACTGAGACCACATTTGGTTGGGAGGCTGTTGATGATCCTGATTGTTTCGCAAGAACAGTCATAAGTCATGGCTTTAAGAGCCGAGCAGCATTGCTGGGTCGGCGGCACTGTCGATCCTGGGATGACAGATGGTGCACATGAGACCAATTTGTCGAGCTGGGTCCCGCAGGTGTCAGCAGCTTGTATTGTCTGGGGATTTTCAGACAAGCCAAGGAGAAACACTGCCAATACAATGGCAACAAACTTGGTTGAATCCATTTTTTTCTGCTTTTGTTTTTCTTTATCTTGGAGTTGTAGAGTGGGATTGTTTGCGTTGGACGGTTCTGTGAGGTGAACAAATTTATAGCTCCATCTCTAGGACAGTGAACAAACATCGCATGAATTAACTACACTAATGTGCTTAAAGCGTGATTTTCTGTTAGAACTCGTTAAAATGTCATTTGAATGAACCTCTTCTTGTGGTTTAGAAAGGAAAAAAAGGACCCAAATCTGTAAAAAAATAAATATCAGGCTTAGGCAGGGAAAAAAAAGATTATGTATGTCAACGGTAGAGACTAAAAAATTCACAATAAATCTGACTTCATTTGTTATTTTGAAAAGTGTGAAGGCCATTTCTGGTGTTAAAATTCACATAATATTTACGGTGCCGGCATTACCGAAGTTTTTAAATAGTTTGCTTCCTATTTTGATAAAAGTCCTTGGCATGATAAAAGTTTTTGAATAGTTTGCTTCCTATTTTGAAGTTTGTAAAATTATAAAATCAGAAAGATGTACAAAATAATTTCAAATATCTTATTTTGTTCAAGATCAGGGGCAGATCTCCCTTGTTTGTCTTGTAGAGTTCGTACTCTTTTTTTGTGGTCAATTTTACCCTTGTTTTGTTGTTTGTCTTATAATTTTACCTTTTCTCTTAATTTCTATATTGGACGATTATATCAAAAAGAGCAAGAGGAAAAGGATATTGTAAAAGAAACAAAGCTGCTGATGCTGCACAGGTTATCTATCTGCCCTCTCAAATTTTTCTTGTGTTGTGTTTTTACTTCTAATTTAGTTCTATGAAAATTTATATGTATATTTCATTTTTAAATTTGTTTAACATAAACAAGAAGAGAAAATGAAAGAATATCAGATTGCAGTAAAGATTCTTGACAATTCTTGCTTGGTTGATATGGCTGTTGGCAGGTTAGTTTTGTTCCTTCTTAATACAACTGTTTTTTCTTCTTCTTAATACAATTCTTGCTTGAAGATTTACCTTTTCTGTAATACAGTTGTTTAGCCTTTTCAGATGTAGTTGCATTCATAAAAAACTTTGTAAGTGAACTCAAAAGTCTTGAAAGGTATCGTAATTTTATTTAGTATTCGATTAACTAATGAGTTGAACCCAATAAAATATCACAATCCGATTACTGTCTCTTTCCTAATTAAAATCTTGCATCCGACCATATTCAAGTCGTACTAATATTGTACAGTAGAAAACTGCATACAAAACCTTAGTTTTTTATCATCATATGCAGGGGCGAATGCAGAATTTTGATAAGGGGGCAATTATCGGATTGTAATAGTTTATCGGTTCAAATTCATTAACTAATCGGGTACTAAGTAAAAAATTAATAATTTAATATATATTCTTATCTAATAAAAAATTATTAAAATAATAATATTTTATATATTAAAAATAATAATAAAATAAATCTTAAAGTAATAGATAATCAAGTTGATGAAGAAAGTTTCCGTCTACGGAACTTTATATTTTGATATCTTTGTATAATTATTTCATTATGCACGATATTAAATATTTTTTTCTCAATAAAATTAATCAGACAATCTAAGGGGGTAAAATTTTTTTTCTAAGGGGGCAAATTATCGAAAAGTACTATTTTTCAAAATCTAAGAGGGCAACTGCCTCCCGGAGTGTACATCAGATTCGTCCTTGATCATATTAACAGTTTTTAGTAATAATAAGTTTTATTAAATTAATATTATTAAAAATAAGAGTGAGAAAAGTAAAATTTCAAATATATGAATGGCAAATACGCCAACGGCGCGGGGCGTTTCATTATTTTTACGAACGCGCCATCGGCGTGGCGCGTTTGCTTCTTATATATACAAAACGCGCAACACCTCTCCATCTCACTTGCGCGGGTTTAGATTTAAATGCGCGTCATCGCGTGATGCGCGCGTTTCATAAAAATAATGAAACGCGCCACCGCGGGCGCGCGTTTAAATCATGCCATACGCGTATATTTGATATTTGAAATTTTACGTTTCTCACTCTTATTTTTAATAATATTAATTTAATAAAACTTATTATTACTAAAAACTGTCATATTAACATCAAACAGACTGTAACATATTTCATCTTGTGTCGCATATGAACCAATGATTCTAAAATTTTACAAAAATAAAATCACCTGAAATAGTACAAATTAAACGTACGTTGGATTCAATTTATCCTCAATGATAAACTGAACATTTCAACTACAAATTTAGCTCGGATTATACTTTCAGCATACTATCTTATTTTTTGAAATAAAATTTTACGATTAATATATTTAGAAGAAATCGATTCTAACAGCCCATCTTTGCATTTCGTCCTTTACATGCTAAACTGCTCGGCTAAGTTGATTCATTCAGTGATAATACAAAAGGAGAGGGATCACTTGATTATTTTGACAATTTTTATAATGCAATTTTAAGTAAATTCGAAAATATAAATAAATTTTTTTATCGATGTATTTTTAAACTTATAAATTGGTAAATATTTTATGAAGCTTGTAATATGTAATTGCTTTCAGCTATGAATGAATTATAAGTATCGATGTGATGCTAGTAATTTCAATTGCTAAAATGTGAAACAAATGAAATACTCGTTAATTAGCATTTTGTTTGAAAATGTCACATGAAACCTTTACAATTATTTTGTAAATAATATTTTCATCTCTGAAATTATATTGTCCTAATATTTATTATAAAAATTAATTATTTAATCACTTCAATTAAATTAAAATCTTATTAAATTGATATGGAAAAAATAGTAATTTTTTAATGTGGTAAATAAGTTCAGTTTTTATAATTACAAGATCCTTTAACACTATCATTAAAATTTGAGAAGGGATCAGTTGATAATGGGTTATTTTGACAACCTTGACAATGAACCTCTAAATAAATAAAAAAAAAATCTTAAAAATAGAAAAAAAATTATAGATGTGTTTTTCTACTTTTAGATTGATGGTCATTCAAATTTCATGTAATTTCATTATCATTTGATAGTCCATCAAAGATTATCAAATTTTCATACAATTTGCAATGGTTCTAATTTAACGGTATTTGATGGACTATGAAACAATAATGAAATTGTATGAAATTTGAATGACCATCAATCTAAAAGTAGAACAACACATCTATAAACTTTTTTTACTTTTAAATTTTTATTTATTTATTTAGAAGTTCAAAGTTGTCAAAATAATCCATTATCAGTAGATCCCAACTCTTAAAATTTTACCGTTGGAAGTTGGAACTTATCAGGGGCGGCCCACTCCTCCCATCCTGTGAATCCATGATCCCAGGAAGTCTGTTCCGCACGAGGCAGCACAAAAAAAAAGCGAGCTATTGTACGGACTCTCCTACATTGCCACGTGGACAGTCTCAACACGGTCATTCCAAGGTGGAATCAAGGGTACTCTCACTAGGTTTTAAAAAAACCCGCCCGGGTCAAATCCGACTCGCCGAATGGGTCAACCCGATCCAATCCGTTCCATGCTCAAACTCATTCTAACCCATACCCATTTAATCCATGGGTCTAAAAAGAGTGCGGACAAAAAAAATCGAAAAAAAACCGCGTAAGACCCGATCCATCATAACCCGTGCTCGACCCGACCTACCTCATCTTAACCCGTTAAAACCCGATCCGACTTGTCCCGACCCGTCCCGACCTGACCCGTCCCGACCCGACCCGTCAAACCCGGGAATAAAACTCAGGAAACCCGCCCCATTTAATCCGTGTCTTTACTCGAGAAAATCCGACCCGAGCCCGTTAAATTCGGGAAAAATTAAAAAAGTCATTTAAATTAAAAAAATTGAAAAAATAAAAAATATCAATGATTATCTGTTTTTAATATTTTTAATAATTATTTTTTGATTTTCTAAAATTTTAAGAATTTATTTGAATTATTTTTAAATTATAGAAAAAAATTGAAAAAAATGGAACCGACTCGATCCGTCCCGCCCTTAAATCCGACCCGACCCGCCGACTCGTCTGACCCATGGGTCTAAGACGGGACACGATCGCACCCTCTCAAATCCGACCCGTGCTAACATGTCGACCCGTCCTAACCCGTCATGACGTAACTCATCGACCCATCTTAACCCGTCCCGACCTAACTCGTCGATCTGTCTTAACTCGTTACGACCTAACCCGTTAACCCGCCCTAAACTGTGTCCGACCCGTCCCGTTTTTAATTCACCGCTCGTCACACATAAAGCCTATAAAAATAACTCAACGTGACTTCGAATATGCCTCTTTCGCTTGGCGCACACGTGCCGACCTGGATCGGTATTCTCTACGGATATTTTTCATGCGGAAATCTTCGCAGAAAAATCACAATGACCGTGGAAAAGTCTAAACACAAATTTAATATACGAAACTGTTTATTAATGTTAAATCAGAACCGTTAATAAATAATTAGATCGTATAAATAAAAATATCATACCTACTGAGGTGAAACCTCAGCTCCGCGGTTAATATGATAATATGGTTCCGTGCCGACTAGGGTTTCTCCGTTGTGCTAAGACTAAACAAATTTTAAAGTCCAAAACCCTAACCTCTCTCCTCCTCTTTTCCGCTATTGTTATAGCGGCAGCCTCTTTTCACATACCGCCTCGCAACTTCAGCGCTTACTTTCTCCATGCCTTCTCTTCTCGTCTCCTCTCCCCAGTCAGAGGTGATCATGAAATCTAAATTCAAGAAGTCGAAGGACTCGGATTCCATGGAGGTGGAGAAAAAGTCTAAAAAGCAGCAGAAGATGACCTCAGACGATGAAGAAATGGAAACAGCTGTAGAAACTTCACAGAAGAAGGAGAAGAAAGAGAAGAAGGAGAAGAAAAATAAGAGGAAGAGAAAGGAGTCGGATGATGAGAGGAGCGAGACCAGCTCTGATTCAGAGTTGGTCGCACTAAATAAGAAGCCAAAGATTGAGGACGCAAACGCCATTGTCAATTTCAGGATTTCTGACGTGCTCAGAGAGAGATTGAAGTCAAAGGGAATTGAGAGCCTCTTCCCGATTCAAGCCATGACTTTTGATCTTATTTTGGACGGCGGTGATTTAGTTGGCCGTGCCCGAACTGGACAGGTAAAGCATTTCTCTAGGATTGTAAGACAAGCTATCGTTATCATCTTTACTTGTAATCCCGTTGATGGAAAACATTATAAATTGGCAAAACTAAAATGGAAATATGATTGCTACAATAGAGAACATTGACTTTTTTTAATTTTTTTTGAGGATATCGTAATTGTAACTTTCTATTTTATGCCCTTGTGTTAATTATACCCTAATTTCATTCAATCATCTTTTACAGGGTAAAACTTTGGCCTTTGTGCTACCCGTATTGGAGTCCTTAACAGATGGTAAAAACAAAGACACAAAAAAGGCTGGTTATGGTAGGCCTCCAAGTGTCCTGGTTCTCCTCCCAACAAGAGAGCTGGCTAATCAGGTTTGAACTTCATCTAAGTATTCTTTTGAATAATTTCAGAATGTATGTATATTTTGGACTCATCTTTTGAGTAAATTTTGTAGGTGCATGCTGATTTTGAATTTTATGGAGCGGCTGTCGGGTTAACCAGCTGCTGCATATACGGAGGTACTCCTTACAGGACCCAAGAGATGGCACTTAGAAAAGGTGTAGATATTGTTGTTGGGGCGCCTGGAAGGATAAAGGTAAACATTATTATCAGGTGATATCTGTTCTATTTTTTGGTGTTCTGTTATTTAGTTTTGAAGGTTGCTGTTCTTTACCTTCCTTTAAATTACTTCTCTTTTGTTGCTTGGTACAGGACCATTTGGAAAGAGGAAATTTGAACTTGAAGAACTTGAAATTTCGTGTGCTTGATGAAGCTGATGAAATGCTTAATATGGGTTTTGTTGATGATGTCGAGCTTATTCTTGGTATATACTAATAATTTTGTGGTATATACTAATCATTTTGTTCTCATTTTATATCTTGGATTATTTCCTAAATTACTTTAGTCTATTAGAAGAGGAGTCATACACATAATAATACTCTTGCTTTTCTCTCTTTCTACTTAAAATTTGTTTCTGGTTAGTTTAGGAAGATTAAACCAGTAATAATGCGGCAAACACACAGTAAACAGAAGAAAGCCAGGTGTATCTGAATGGCATTGTTAATGTCCAGCACCATAGTTGTTGCCATGGTTGTTGGCCATTATAAATTAACTTGCACATGGACTGGATAATTGAAAGAAGAAATGTCTGTATTAGTATTGTATTGGCCATGTAATACTCACTTATAGTTTCTTGCCATCTGGGTTAAATTTAATTGCGCCATCACTTTGAACTTTGGAAGTAAATGTTCATCTGAAAATAATTTGTGCTTCTTACAGAAGACGATTCTTTCTTTGACAATTGTTTATTCAGGCAAGGTAGAAGACGTAACCAAAGTCCAGACACTTCTATTTAGTGCTACTCTTCCCCAATGGGTTCAGAAGGTTGGTTTAAGCAGCAAAATACTGATAACTTTGGGGCACGTGATATGTACATTCTTTTGTACTTTCCTAACGGGCTTGAAAATGTTGTAGCTATCTATGCGGTTCTTGAAAGCTGACAAGAAGACTGCAGACCTAGTTGGCAATGAGAGGTTAAAGGCGAGTGCAAGTGTCAGGCACATTGTTCTCCCATGCAATCGTGCAGCCATGCCACAACTCATACCAGATATTATTCGGTGTTATAGCCAGTAAGTTAACATGTACTCCATTTTTCAGGGGCAAGTGTTTGACAGCCTTGGCATGTATCTATTTTATATGAAGTTCTTTATTCTTCTTTTTCATCATGTGAAATTTCTGTTGCAGGGGTGGTCGTACCATTATTTTTACAGAGACTAAGGAATCTGCATCTGAGCTGTCTGGGATGATCTCTGGTTCACGTGCTTTGCATGGTGATATAGTGCAAGCTCAGCGTGAGGTATCTTAACTTGTCTAGATTGCTCGAAAAGATAACTCATAGTTTGGAAGCATAACTACAACAACAAAGCCTTTAATCTCAAATAAATTGGGGTAGGCTAGAAATGAAACCCGATCTGAAAATATAGCGATCATAGATCTCAAATGAAAAAAAAGCAGATGATGATGATGATAATGAAAATTTGGAAGTATAACTATTAAAATTTAATCTATACATCGCACACATCTTATGTGTGAAAATGATGATTTAATCTCTGTTTATCAAACAACTTGAAATTTGCAACGGTCTTGAATTGTAGCTAAGCCATCATAAATTGTGATCCTCCATGCATTTACTCAGGTCACCTGAGTTGGCGAGAAATCAGTTGTTTTGAAGTTATTTGCTTGAAGTTTTTTTCCCTTTAAATATAGTATTCTTTTCTTTCAGCAACCTTTTCATTTAATGCTCAAATCTTGTGCAGGTGATATTGGCTGGATTCAGGGCAGGGAGGTTTCAAGTTCTTGTTGCTACCAATGTGGCAGCACGTGGTCTCGACATTAGTGATGTGCAGTTGATTATTCAGGTTTTTATAGTCTTATTATTGTGTGATTATTCCTCCATTTGCAACTATAACAATTCATCATCATGTCATATAGTTTGCAGGATTTTTGTTTGCATCTTCCATTTGTGCAAGGCTTTCTTTCAGATTTGAAACCCAGCCTGATAATTTGTTTGTTGTTTTCCATTTGCAGTGCGAGCCCCCTCGTGATGTAGAAGCTTATATTCACCGGTCAGGTCGAACTGGTAGAGCAGGTATTAAACTATCTGTAGTTCAAACAATGTGAAGTTGTCTGACTTCCTTTTCTTGTCTGATGCCATACTTTGTTCTGCAGGAAACAGTGGCGTGGCTATATTACTATATGAGCCCAAGCACCAGCGCCGTATTTCTACCATTGAGAGGGAGTCTGGTGTTAAATTTGAGCACATGTCTGCTCCTCAACCTGCTGATATTGCTCAATCAGCTGGCTCAGAAGCAGCTGAAGCTATCACTAACGTTTCTGACAGGTCAGATTATTCTTCTGTGCAAATCTTTTATCTGTGTGCTCTTGAAGTGTTTACTTTTGCTGTTCTTTCTGGAAGGAGATAGATTGTTTCTCAACCTGAAGTTCAAAATTTTGGATTATTTGTTGCGCTTGCAGTGTGATACCAGTTTTCCGGAAGCAAGCAGAAGATCTTCTAAATTCCTCAGGGATGACCCCCGTCGAGTTACTAGCAAAAGCACTTGCTAAGGCTGTTGTAAGTCCTTAATCACATTATTTTTCAACAAGTGTTGGTTAGCTTTGCTGGAATAAGTTACATATTGGTTTCAAATTGTCAATATTTATTGTAGGGATACACTGATATTAAGAATAGATCAATTCTTTCATCAATGGAGAACTATGTTACACTTCTTCTTCAGGCTGGGAAATCCATGTACACCCCATCGTAAGTTTTCCCATCTTGCATCTATTTTGCCGGTTCTCCATGACCACTGTTAGTGAGGTCGTTTGTATCCACTTATTTGTATTCACTTATATCATTAATATTTGTACTAAAGATGATGATTGTCATGCCAAAATGAAAATTAATTCTATAAAAATTACTAATGTGCAAATAAAGCAATTAAATGACTCGTACCTGTTGATTTTACCAATGAAGTGCTTGGTTTATTTTGTATTTTTTCTACAATCTTATTTTTTAATTGATATGGATGCAGATTTGCTTTCACAATATTAAGGAGAATACTGCCAGATGAGAAGATTTCAGCCATAAAGGGCATGTCACTCACTGCTGATGGAATGGGTGCTGTGTTTGATGTTCCTTCTGAAGACGTTGATATGTTTATTGAAGGTAAATATTTGGAACTAATTTGACCAAGTCACTTGTAGCCTGAAAAAAAAACAGGTGGCCGGTATACTATTATCAATTGAGGAATTAATTTATGTTGGTCCAAATACATCTCCATTTTCTTCCAATTCTGTTGGTACTGTCAAGTGTAAAATGTGTTTACAGCAGTCGTAACCATTGAGATTCCCTTTTTGTGTATGCCAGCTCAAGAGAACGGACACATGATAACAATTGAGGTATTGGATAGACTGCCACCATTGCAAGAGAAGGAACAAGGCAGAGGTGGCAATTCAGGAGGGAGGAGATTTGGAGGTGGTGGAAGCAGATTTGGCGGAAGAGGTGGTGGCAGTGGTGGAAGAGGTGGTGGGAGCAGATTTGGTGTAAGAGGTGGTGGTGGCAGATTTGGTGGTAGAAGGAACTAAACTTCCAATCTGGCGCGAGAAATTTTGTACTGATGGTTTTATGTTAATTTGTCATGTTGTTAGGATTACACATGATCCAAAATCATTTGTATCGAGTATAAGTTTTATAAGTTTTGTTTTATTTATGTCGATGGCTGATTATGCCTTTGTACCTTCCAATTTTTATACATGGGCTTGGGTCTGCATTTTTGTGATCAACTGACGTTCATGGTGGCCAAATGATCCAAAATTAACATGATCCAAAATCATTTGAAAACTACCTCTACTTTTTGTGATCAACTGACGTTCATGGTGGCCATGAGAACTTGGGAAAGGATTACAAAAATTAAATCATAATTGTCCCAATCTAACTTTATATGACAGGATCATCATCAAAGTAAGCTGATCCGACATGAGAAACCTGATTGGAGTCTTAACCCTATTCGATTTGATTTTTTAAGAAATTAAATTGATCTAATCCGATTTGATTTTAGATTAAATAATTTTCAATCTAATTGAAATCAATTTAAAATGTATAAAATGACGTTGGGGTAGTGGTTTGTTTATACCCATCGGGTACAACCTGTATTTGCCTATCCTTGCTCGTTATTCGAGGTATCCGTACTCGTGTTCGGGTATAGATGGGTACATGGGTACGGGCATGAGATGGGTCGGTCAGCGTTTTTTCTAAAAAAAAAATCCGTCGTATCCGTATCCGCCTACTTGTCGGGTACAACTCGTGTACCCGTACCCATGTACTCGTCGTCCGTATCCGTACCCATCTGATCCGCGTGAATGCTCTCTTAATGAATGAGTCGTCGATGCGTGTTATGGAAGCAACCTGCAAATTGTACAAGCTCTCATTTGCTCTATGAGAAAGAGAGAGAGAGGGGGGGCAATAAATGCGGACCTAGTTTGTTCTACGACTACAAGTTTCCCATCAGAGACCAATAGCACTTTCCTACTTCCCTAATAAGGATCCAAAGACTAGGGTTTATGACTTCCCGCCTACCTTCCTCATTGCAAAACTCGTGTCGGACTCCTCATTGCAAACCCGTGCCGTGCCGAGTACCCCGTACTCGTGCCGTGTACCCCGTGTATCCGCGACGGGCACGGGTATGAAACTATGGTACGGTTTTGAAAAAAAAAACCGTCTACCCGCGCGAGTGTACCGGCTCGTACCGCCGTGCATCCGTGCAAAAGTCTAGTTGGGGGTATGAACGGGGTTAGATACCCTATAGTTCGTCTGTAAACGATGAGCATTCGCTCTTGATCTATGCGGATCAGGTAGGGTTGTAAACGGATCGAATACGGACAGATAATGTTCTTATCGTATCTATATCCGTTAAAAATTTTCGGATACGGATAGTCTCGGATACGGATACGGATACAGATCAGATATTCAACGGATATCGGATACGGATCGGATATCGGATACGGATCGGATATCGGACGGATACATATATAAATATGAATATATTTCGGATATTAAGTAAAAATATTATATATATCATTAGAAAAAATAATTACATATTATTTTTTGATAATTATAAAAATAAATATTAATTATCATTATATTAGTAGTTCAAATGTATCAATGAATTATTAAAAAACATAATACATTAGCACAAATTATATATAAAATTAATTAGATTTGTAATGTATGCAAAAAAATATAATTAAAAATACATAATGAGATTTTTTCGGATATGTATTCGGATAAAATCGGATAATATCGGACCGGATATCTTCAGATAATGTCGGATCGGATATCTTCGGATAATGTCGGATATTAACGGATAATATCTAAAATGAAGGTTACGGATAGATAATAGCCAAATCGTATATATATCCGTTAAATTTTTTCATATACAAATATAAATTTCTTCGGATACGAATACGGATCGGATAATTTTTATTATTTTTTAAATCGGATCACAGATAAAATTAAATATTTTACTATCATTTTGCAACCTAAGATCAGGGCCCAGTTAATGCGTGAAACACTCCTCGGCTCTGGGGAGCCGAGTTTGAGTTGGGGTCGCCTCGTGGCTCGACTCGCTTTTCATGAACCAAGTTTGAGTTAAGCCCACTCGACTCGACTCAAATCGTTTGCAGCCTTACGGCCGCAAGACCGAGACTCAAAGGAATTGATTGGGCTTGAACAAGCGGTGGAGCATGCGGGCTTTAATTCTTGAAATTAATTTATAATATATAAATTAATGTGATCAGATCTAACTTAATTTTTTTCTAAAAAAAAAAAATTAATATGATCCCATCCGTCCGATAACCACCTGTGTAATATAGGTTTTATAATTAGGTGCAGGAGTGCAGGACGAAAGGGGAGGAAACGAGTTCTGTACAATCAGCATGACGGCACCATACCAAGCGAGTGCGCCAGCCTCCAATGACCACTGTTTCGGCTTTAAAAAAAAAAGAAAAAAATAAGGGTTTTGCAGATGAAGCGCTGCTATTAGGTAGTTACGCCACATGTAGGATACATTCAGTCTAACCATCTTTGGTGGATTTGTGATGTTGTCGCTCTCAATACTTTTCCTACTTTCCTCCCATTATTGGGTCCTTTATATTTTCATGGAGAGAACATAATATGTTTCGTTCTTGTGCTGTGTTCTCACCAACTCATCCTGCTTGCTCATTACTGGAGGGGTAACATGCAAAACGAGCATTCAAGAAAGGCGGAATGTGTTCCCTGCCTGAAATATCATGTAATCCTTTATCAGGACTGGCGACAACTGGCGAGGTTGAGTTGGCACTTTTGCATGGAAACACCACTCTGAACAAAATTCAGGTGATATGATACCACTGTTTTTTAATGTATTTTTTTAATGTTGTATAGAACTTAGCAAGCAAGTGGCACGAGCATATTACCAATTACTTGTTGGAATGTTATTGGTGAACAAGTAAACAATAATTTGTTTTCTGTATTCAAATTATTTTCATGCTATCCTTTATTGACACCAATGTACCAAGAAGTCCAAGCCCCATTCCAAGTAAATTGCATACTATTTACTTTTTTATATCTGTTTCCACTGTAATTGTCAAAGAAATTGCACTTCATGTACTGAATGCTATCAGAGAACTTCCCCCATTTCATTATTTAAGAATGTGGGGGGCACCTTTCACAGATTGAAAAGAAATAACAATATCAACCCTGATCAGATTTCATGAGCTGAAAGAGAGTTCTTCTGAGCCTCTTTTTAGCTGGCAAATGACAGCAAATCACACCTCAGTTATCTATCTATCCCTTCATAAATAGGTCAAAATGTAACCCCACTGCTGACAGTAGTGGTGGTCCCTGCGATACTTTTATCCAAAACCTGATTAACCTACCAAAAACTGGCCATTTTAGCCGATGAAGCCGCTTATGCCCAACTGTTGTACCATTTACCATCACGATATTATCCGCAATCACCTTGTACCATTTTATCCTGTATCCTTACCACATTAAATGCACTGTTTACATCAACCCGGCATAGTTCAATTCAGTAGCCTTGTCCATGACCTCCATCAGTTTGCTTGGGAGCCCAGTAAGTCCCCACATTCCCATACATAACATTGAAAGCTGCGAAATCAAGAGCAGCACCGCTTCTTTGGCTACTAGCTTTTGTCTCACTACCTTTTGCCATATCCGTCGAAAACATTGTCTGAATGGCATTATCAAATTCTTTCAATCGTGTTATGTCGGCCTCAGATATGAGGCCGGTGGAGGTTGGTGGCACATTTAAAGCAGCACAGAGTTTCACCCTACAGATCTGTAGTAAATGTCGAGTAAATGATTCAGTGATTTGGCTTTCTCATTTTTGTGCAAAAACCACCCTGGTCGGATTGACACATCACACTCTGGGGAATCCAGTCCGTCCCATGTGGATCATCAGTGTTCAAGTACCTGTATCCGAAGAGCAATCTTCAGTTTAAGAACTTAACTTCGGAATTGATTGTGAACCATCAAATATTGCAAATTTTGGAGAAGTAAACATTGCAAATTTTGAAACCAATAATTAAAATAATCTTGCTCATATTTAACTCTTCTTTTTTAATAAGTCAAACATCCAATTTTCGTCTTCAATATAATTAGATATATTTTCAACTGATTTGATAGGTTAAACAAGACACGTATTGCTGGAAAATTCAAAAGCTACAAATGAAGCAGATACATTTATTTTGTCCAAATTAAGTGAAAAACACCAAAAGTTCTTGGTTATTACCTCAGTAAACAATAAGAGGGCTTACTTCTCAAGGGTAGCGTCTCTAATCTTTAGATGGTTTTGATTTATGGTGGACCAGCATGTTGAACCAGCAGATCCTGCCTCATCACCGACCCACCGGATGTTGGGACCTGCATCGGAAAATATGTTGATGGATGGTTGCAGCTGTTACAGTCTGAAACAATTCTTGGAAGTGGTATGTCATGTTGGTAGCATTCTTCCCCTTTGCACTGTCAAACCATATTTCCTGTATACTTCCATATCTACTTTGAAGATATTTTGAACAAGATGTTACTTAGAAAAAAAATGAAAATGAAAAAATGGTACGTGAACTAAATTTGCAAATTGTCCTCTTAGAACCAAACACCGTCAATTCAATATATCACATAATTCATTAAAATATAACTTAAATTATATACTTTCTAACAGTTTGTTATTTTAATTAGTTTCATTTAATGTAGATTCATTCAGAACTTTAATTTGGAAAAAAATGCACTACATACATACTTATTAACAACTAACCTCGTGAATAATTCGTGTAATTGTGCGAGGCAGGTAGTACTCATTATATGCAACCTCATGCCCATATGTTCTCTCATGGCGGTCCCATGGCGACAAATAAATTCCTGCATCAATGCACCGGGCTAACGCAGCATCGACCAAGTCCTTCACTACATCCCCCTTCCCATCTCTCCACAGGCTTGATTTCACTGAATGATCGGTGTACTTAGAATGACAAGTGAGGCACCAGCTTGAACTGCAGCTTCCATCCAATGGTTTGTGTCGAGATGAGTTCGGTTCAAGAGGAATGGGTCATTTCAGTTGGGAGTAGGAGGGAATTAGGGGGACTGGATATGGTGGCGTAATGAACTTGGAATTAGAAAACTGGATTCGGTACAGTAGTCAGTAGAGATACAAAGCAAAATCTTACCAAGTTTTTCATGTTCGTTGCGACTTGTGACTTGTCTTTGTTGGTTGGAGCTGGATAGTTGGATGAGAGCGATAATGAGACAATTCTTGAAATCAAAATTGGTCCAAAGGCTTGGGAACTACCTCGGTTCCAATTGCATCATGCCTAATTTATGCTTGTTCATGCTCGCCGAGTAATTAATGTTGCAGAATGCTTAATTAACCTATTTAAAGATGTGAATTCAAGCATAGTCCAACACAGTCTACCAACATGCAGGCCCAAAAACATAAAAAGAAAAACGGTTCTGACATAAAATGATTCAGGTCAGCCCTATATCCATAAGCCTAACAAAAAAAAGATAACCCCAACTTTTATATTATAAAAGGCCAAGTCCAAGGGCCTGAAGCAAGCTGGTCAAACAGGGCTGTGAAAAGTGTATTTTAAAGTGTAGAGATTGGTTACAGCTTCACCACGTCAGCAGGAAGACGTGTCATCCATCCAGGCAGGGTACCCAGTTACCCACCATGCAATTAGTTTTATCTCCGTTCTCTCTCTCATCATCCATCCGACACGTGTACAGCTGCACCCCACTTTCCTGATTCCTCTCTCTCGAATCGCTTTCTTCCCCGTTAAACTTCCTTTTTGCTTACACTCTTAAAATTCAATTTTCTGCTGCGAGTCGATGAAGGTCAAGAAAACAATATTTACAAATTACAACTATAAGAAAACTTATCCACTATATATAACTATACAGAAATTGGATAACATGAAGTTTAAGATTCTCTGGCCTTCACCTTTCTTCCATGTCCCAACTACTAAAAGATGGGGCCCACTGAACAGCTCTACCGAGGCGTTGGCGTGGTACCCACATTCTCGTGGGCCGCGCTCTTCTCCTATCCCCAATTCCTTATTCCCCACACAACAAAGAGATTTCATATTTTCCTGTTGCACTCGGTCTCTCTCTCTCTACATACACCGGTAAGGATAAAAGGGTCTGCTTCTGCCCAAAAAAATTAACTTGCTATTGAAAATGATTCCTCTTATAGAAAATCCACCTTAAATTGGTATTTACGAGAACGCGTGCGAAGATAATACAAGAGAACCTCGCAAGTTTATTTTAATTTAATACGTAATCTCTTTGAAAAATATTTACTTTACTTTAGCAATTTTAAGCGAGAAATGTTAAAAATATTAAATATTTTTTCCAATGCATAAGAGCATATTTATTCACGAAGGTAGCACGTTTACTAAATTTGTCCATCCAAGTGAACGTGATCAGAATTATAAATAGAAAAATTGCGGGGCCATATCTGCAAAACGTTAAGAGTTGGCTTTAAAATTTTAAACCAAGTTTAGCGAAGCTATATTCCATAAACCCACTTAAATGGATCACATGAGGGACAGAGTGTGGCCCACATCTCAACCTCTACGCACCCTGGTCCCAACCCCACCTCTTGGCACAGTCCACGGAGTCCTTTGACCCACCACTCCAGCCTCTCCTGGCCCCACAAATGCCCCCCCGGGACCACCTAACCCTAAAATGAAGTCCCACGCGCACGGCGCACCACCCACCCCCGTCACCTGTTACGCACGTGCAAACTGCTGCTTGCTTAAGCAACCACTTTTTTAGTTTCGTAGTACGGTATTAGTCATTGAAGTATTAAACAGTCGCCGGTTTTGTTTCAATTTACCCCACAGAAAAGCATGTTTTATGGAGATATCCTCTGAGAATGTCCGTTAGTTCCTCTTGGGTCGTGGCTCTTGTGAACGACTTAAGTTGGTATATATATCCGATTTATATTTATGCAAGGACCCATTTGAAATTTCAGTATTGATGTAGTAAGTTTGATAGATGCATAATATCGTCGAAAACATGCTTTTATATTTAATATTAACTAGATGGTACTCTCTCATTGCACAAGAATTATTAAACATTATGTATGGTGACGCAATAAATTTTCAATAATGTACCATCCTGAGGAGAAAAAAGGACATTATAATGTAAAAAAAATAACTTCGAATAGAATATAAAAAATTTAAGAGTGGACCATGCAAGTGGAGTCATTTCCTATTCATAGTCGGTACAAGATCCAAAAAACTCTGGGCACAATTAGAAATATGCTAAATTATCAAGGTCTGTGGAAAGTCCCATCATTTCTTAAAATTACGTGATTTTAATTCTTCAACGCTAGTTCTGACGAGCAAATATGAAAGTAACAATTTTCATAAGAGTTGATTTCTCAGAGGCAGCAAAGAGAGGATTGAGGTTATAAATAAATCAACTGAAAAGTTATCCGTTCATAAATAACTTTATTCATAGAAATTAAAAAAAAAATACTTTTATTTTATAGAAAAGTGACGTTTTTTATTTCAATTCTAGGTGCCAATAATAGTATTCATATGGTTGTTATTACAAGATATATTACTCACTTATGATAATCTAATAAAACGAGGATGGTGCACTCTAATATGTGCTGCATGTGCAGATCAAGTATGGAGAATACAGTACACTTATTTTTCGACTCTATATATACTGCACTCGTGAGAGAGATTATGATATTGCTCAATGCGCACACAATGGTGTTAACATCATATTTCAATAAGAAACAGTATGAAAATACTATACTCAAGGTGGGGGGAGCAAAGAAGTGAAATGATTGCAAATTACCTTCTGTTTCGTAATTTAGAGGGAAAGATGTGCTAAAATATTCAGACAAAAATTAAAAAATCACCAGCAATTGGTGATGGAGGTAATGCAAAAATTCAGACATTGATTCACATAGCACGAAAAGCAAATAAGGATCCACTCAAGCTTAGATAACTGAAACAAAATATTTTCATCTCTCTTACCCTTGTCTGTAATTATATTCTTCATGTAATCTTTTTGTTTTATTGTTGGTTTCAATTTTCTTTTCCTACTATAAACACCACAGGTGTTATTTTAACCAATGAAATTTGAGAGGTTAACCCTCACTTTTCTTTAAAAAAAAAAAATCTAGTGTCAATATTTACCTTATCGAATGCCACTAAACCATTTTTTGTCAGCATTTTGAACAAAGTAAAGCTGGCAAATTTTAAATTCTGCATTTGCAATTGATCCATTAATACTTTTTGTGAAGCTTTATTCACATCTGTAATAGCCTTTTAACTTCTTTAATTTAAAGAGCGTAAAAAATCTTTACAACTGTAAATTAAAGCTCAATCTAAGCACCAGTAGTGAACCGTGATCCAAACATTTATACATTCATGCATATTTTGGTGGCTTTCATGCAGACATCGTATTAAGGAAACATATTCCCAATTTTCAAGAGACAGTGCATCAAATAAAATTATTTTTTCAAAGATCAAGGCAGAAAAATTATGTAATCCAGCCTTTTGCCAAACCAGCGAACATTGGTCGAAAATAAAGAAAAATGTTTATTTCTTCCCAAAGATTGAAAGAACGCGAAATCTTGCTGCCCACAACACATACAACAAGAAACGTTTAAATTTTCATCCTTTGGAAAATAAAATCAAAACATCTTAAGATTAGATAATTAAATCAGCGCACTGATGTAAATCACCAGATTCAATAGTCAATGAATAACCAGAAGAGCACATCTTCCATGCTATCCCAAATTACCACCAGAACAGCAATGAGACAATTAATGATACAAACCAGCCAGTTTCAGTACAATTGCTAATTCTTGAATAGTTGAAGTCTAAAATTAGAAATAAGAGGATAGTTTTTGCTAACATGATCAGCCTAAAATGCTGCCGCTAATTCTACAACCCTAGCTAAAACCACAAACATTTAACAATTTCACCCCCATAAAAAAGCATGAATCCAACATTTTGCTAAACCACCTCCCAAAGAAAAAAAATTGCCCTAAAACCCTTCAAACCCCTCAACTCTCAGGGCTTGACTCTGACAAGGGTTCGGCAGCATCTCCATCATCCTCCACCTGGTCATGCTGCCCCATAGCTGGATCCTTCCCTCTTCCCTTCCCGTTACCGCGTCCGGCTTGATGCACATTGTGACCCGGGCCAGAAGCCGCAACACTAATCCCCTGGTACATCGTACCAGCTGGTACAGCTGATACTGCTTGACCACTGGCTAGGTTTATTAACTGTGGCCCAGATGGAATTGCCCAAACTTGATTCTGACCACCACCACCGCCCCCCGGAGCAGTTGATGCAGCTGGTACCATCCATATTGCACCAGGTGGCATACCTCCACTTCCAGATGGGGCCAGAGCAATAAGTGGCACCAAACCAGATTGTCCAGCTGTCATAGGTGCCAGGCCAGAAGATAAAGAGACAGCCCCACCACTCAGTAAGGGGTCAGCCATAACAGTGTAATATGCAGGAGCAACCTGTGCATTTTGTACCACACCAGCAGTGCCACCGATGTTACGGGTTGGCTGTAGCTTCTTCCTCCTCTTTGTAGTACTCCCGCTGACTTCCACAACGTCTGATACCGTGGGGCCCGCGGAGGTAGACGATTGTGTAGGGATTTTGAGAACCCCATCGACAGTGGTTGCAATGGCTGGTACCGTACCGGTACCGGTAGCTGCAATAATAGCTGGTTCAGCCTGTTGCAATAACCAGCGTATTGTCTCGCCATCCGATTTGTGCCCCAATTCCCGCGTTAGTTGGAAAATTCGGGCCGCGCATGCAGCGGGCATGCGGATCCTGCGCCCGCGACCCTCTACCTTTGTATGGCGGTCTCTATTTCGGGCTGGAGGTTTTCTTACAAGCTGGAGGGCACCAAATAATTCCATGGGTTCTGGTTTCGGTACTATATACCGTTGTACCGGTACAGAGCCAGGGTTTACCGGTATGATCATCCCTCCGGCGTTCCCAGCCGCCGCCGCCGTTCGCTCGTCGGAGTCATCACTTTTGTCTTGCATCTGGGCCTCCATGAGAGGAGTTTGAAGATTTAGCCTTCGGGTTTGTTTGATTAGAGTTTAGGGGAAGAGAAATTGGATTAGCGCGAAAGAGAACTTACGATTTGTGAGGCGTGAGTCGTCTATGCGGCTCTCTCTTTATCCCTTGCTCTTTTTCGTGTGCGTCTTTTTTTCTTTAATAAGGGCCCCAGCGCGTTCTTTGGCCAATCGGACGGGCTAGATTGAGAAATGGACCCACCGCCTCTTGACTCATGAACGGTGGGGAATGGTGGGGACCTCTGTTGTAAATGGGGCCCACAAAGCATTAAATGGTGAGCCGGTGTGGATCCAACGGTGTAGGATGATTTGTCGTTTTATATTGGGTGGGCTGCGGGTCCCGAGAGCATGGTCAATTTGGTAAATTAACCGGAAAAAAGGTCTTTGTTAGGATTTTGTGGCATTAACCCTGGAAAATATATTATTTGTGTATAAATGATTGCACTAGGTCTTTTCAGAAATTTAAATTCATTATCATTGAAACGATTCAAGAACACAGCGATTTTTAATATATAAAAATAATATCCTGCAAATCCATTTGCTTGCTATATTTGCATCTTATGGTCTTTCTAGTAAATATAAGATGTCATTTTTTTAATTTATACAAACATCATTATCTATAAAAGAAGTAAAAGCTTCACACATTTGTCTTGAATAAACTTCACATGTTCATATAAATATACAAATATATTTACTAACATACTAGTGTACTCACTATCACACGATAAAAATCATATTTCGAGCAATTTGATAAATACTATAAAAGTTATCAATTTTAAAATGAATAATATACATCAAAATTACGACAGTCAATGCATTTAGAATGTTGGTATTCTTTTTATATGAGATAAACGTGATTTACGTTTTTCTATACATAAAATGATAACCCTGGACAACCATTTATAAATAATTATTAATTTTTTTTTGCAATATGAGAGAAATAATTATATGTAATATTTTAGCTTAATATTTTGTCTAATGACTTAGAATTTACGGATGGTTATCCAATGAAATCAGCCTATGACCTTTATTAAAACCTATACATTGACACAAATTTCTGATTTCGAAAAGTTGAGAGATCAAAACGTAAAATAACGTCAGGAGTAAGTATCTATTTTCTTCGGTCCAATTTGCTAACTTCTATTAAAATAATACAGGGCGTGCGTAAACTAGGATCAAGATTAGGGTAAGATTCGGTTCTTTTTGAAAACCAAGTGAGATCCGTCGAATTTATTCTGAACTAATCTATATAGATCTTTCGTACGAAAGCTCAATTTTCTGAAGAAAATCACCCAATAATGACCCGCAAGATGGTTTCTCGTACCAAAGAGTATCCATCGGAATCTCTCCGTCTCCCAGTAGAACCTCCCTCTGATGGGAAATATCTCAGCCGTTGATTTCATTCTTTCATTTCGGTAAGACTGTTACCATCCGCGTATTTATTCTCCGCTCAAAAGAGAGCAGCGACCGTTTCGCTGACTACTTTTTGGTCTTCGCGAATTTCTAACTCATAAATTGAAGAAATATACGATTATTCACTTTAACAACTGTAACCATTTCAAGCAGCACAACGCACAGAATATTTGACATTTGGCTCAGCGTAAATGGTCGTAGAAATGAAAAAGACACCAGTGCATACATCGTGGCTGAAATAGAATCGTGCACGTGGAGAGACTTCTTGAAAGTTTTTAGTTCAGAGCCGTTATTGCACTGTGCGATCAAGATGGCCGCACTGGATCTTGATCTGTTACGTGGGGTCAGGATTTAGTCCAGCTGGATACAACCGAGAAGTGGGGACCACGACGAGAAGACTGGGACCCCGTCCTTTTTACTGTTCTGAACACAGAGGTCTTTTATATCCCTTTGTGTATTTTTTTCATTTATTTAACCATCAAACTTAAATTACGTAAAAATGTGATTTCAATTTTCCTCTATAAATCTATGGCATTCTGTTTTTGGAACGACTTTTGGTTAGTTTACTTTATCGTCTTGAAATTTTATGTTAAAGTCCTGTATAATAAAACTTCAAAATTGATTAGCAAAAGGGGCGGGTATAAAAAAAAATAGTTTGTCAGCTTCAAATCTATTAAACTAATCATATATTAAAAAATTAACAATTCAATGTACATTCTTATCTAATAAATTTAAGAGATCAAAAATATCGAGAGGGATCATATTAACAAAAACTCAATTTAAAAGCACTAATTTTCAAAATATAAGGGGTGAACTCATCTTCCTTGATGCAACGGCGAGTCAAGATTTTATCTCTGTGAGGTCATCACATATATTTACACGTTTGTCTCAAGTGAAATTAGATTTATAATATTGAAATGAGTTGAAATTGGACTATAATTGATCAATAGGGTCCATTTAGAGTTATTATATATTATAATGGGGTCATTATTCTTCAATTACTTAGAAATGACTTCAAAAATTTATTGTATAACTAAAACTATGAATGAGCGTATGAAATTTGAGTGGAGTTTTGTAACCGCACTAGATTCTATGTGGCTCCGACATTGTCTGGATGTACATACCGAAAAAATTATATCTCTTAATGTTAGACCAATATTTCTTAATTTAAAATATTTTTTAATAAAACTAGATGACTTTAACCCTATATTTTTTTTTCTAGTATAGTTTTTCTCCGCTCTCACAATTTTAACAAAATGCACAAACTTAATAATCTATATTGGAATCGGGGGTGTTTCAAGGACTTGGGACCAAAGTTGGTCACAAGCCTTGATTCACCATCAGATCAACATTGAAATTAGAATAAAGTATGAAATTAGAAATAAGTCGTATTAAATTAATAAAATAACATTAATCTGACGGATGAAATAAAATTTAAAATCAATTTTGATCCCAAACCCTGTTGGAACACACCCGCTTCCATCTATGTCTACTAGACCTTGAATACATATTATTTTTATCGGCCTAATAGGAAGATATTACAATTTTTACTTAATGAAAAATAAGTTGTGTTATAAAATTAATGATAGATGTTTCACCTCCTCTACCTCCTCTCATTCCTCCACCTCCTCCCATAATGATAGAAGTTTTTTCATTCTCTTCACCTTCTCCTTAATTCTAGATTTAATTTTGTATTAATTTTCTCTTTTATTACATGATGTTTCTCTAGCCTATAAATAGAGGCTTGTATATTGTTGATGGTGATATAGATCTCTAGATGAGATAATATAGAAATAAGATTTTAGCCTCTCACAACTTTTGTCTTCTATCTTTATTTTATAACACGTTATCAGCACGACTTCACTCTAATCGAGTTGTGACGGAAGTTTGTTTTATAGTAGAAGCACGAGATCGACATAATCAGATTATCGTAAGATTGACTCTAAAAAGAGGTACACTTTATATTATATTTTATCATTTTACCATTAATTATAATATTTATTTTCTTTATGAAATTGTTCTTATATTGGATGAGACTAATATTTTCATTTCCCGAAGAGAATGATAAAATAAGTAAATACCAGAAATATTTTTTTATTTATTCAATAACCAGAAGTTATTGATACTTTTAATGGCCAGAAGTCATTGTATTTGATAATTAAAAGTTTTATCAAAATGAGTTACAATTGATAACCCGAAGTTATCGATATACTTAATAACCTGAAGTTATTATTTTATTCAACTAAAATGATAACTAGAAATTATCAATTAGATAAATAAATAAATAAATAAATATAATGTCTCTAATTTTTTTTCTTAATAACCTGAAGTTATTAATATTCTTTTTCTTTAGTAATTTTCATAAATGGATATTCGATTAAATTTATTAATATTAGTAGTATTTTTATTTTGTAGTCCTTATGGCAAATCTTACTAAACTTGAATTCGTTGACCTTGATATATCGGGCAAGAACTATCTCCCATGGACTCTCGATGCTGAGATTCATCTTACCGCAAATAATCTTGGAGATACAATAAAAGATAAAAATAAGGCCTCCCCGCAGGAGAAAGCCAAAGCAATGATATTCCTCCGTCATCATCTCCATGAGGATTTAAAAACTAAATATTTAACGGTGAAAGATCCATTAGAATTGTGGAAAAATTTAAAAGAAAGATATGACCATAAAAAATAAGTGCTCCTCCCAAAAGCTCATTATGAATGGATTCATTTAAAATTGTAAGATTTTAAATCTGTGGGTGAATATAATTCCGCAATGTTTCGCATAACTTCTGAGTTAAAATTATGTGGAGAAAAGATTACGATGAAGACATGTTAGAAAAAACATTTTCCATATTTCATGCTTCGAATTTGCTCATGCGACGAAATATCGGGAGCGTGGTTTTAAAAAATATTCGAAATTGATATCATGTCTTCTTGTTGCGGAACAAAATAATGAGCTTCTCATGAAAAATCATCAATCACGGCCCACTGACTCTAGTTCATTTCCTGAAGCAAATGTGACATCATTCCCTGAAGCGAATGCAACATCATTTAAAGGAAATCACGGTCGAGGACGTGGTCGCGGCCCCAGAAGAGGTCGTGGACGTGGTCGCAATAATGTTTGGCGACGTAAAAGTCATAATTTTAAATCAAATGACAACAATGTGGGGAGATATGAAAAGAAAAAGAATTTAACATCTTCTAAAAAGTTTGAAAGTAGTTGTTATAGATGTGGTATGACAAACCATTGGTCATGCACATGTCGTACTCCTAAACATTTAGTTGAACTTTATCAAGCATCCATCAAGAAAAGAGTGGAAAAAAAAGTAGAAACAAATTTTATTGAAAATGAGTCAAGTGGTTTACTCATGGATACACACCTAGATGTTTCTGATTTCTTTTAGAATGTTGATAAAGAAATAAATATTATGAGCTAATTTTTTTTTGATTTATTTTAGTTCAGTTTTATGTTGTAAGTTTATGTTTCTTATGAATAAAATTAGTTTCTTTAAATTTGATCTTGTATATTTTTTTTGTTCAAATGAAAAAGAATATGATTAAAGGCTCCAGCAGAGCAATGACAAGTATTAGAGATGAATTTCTAGTAGACAATGAAACAACAAATACAATATTAAAAAGCAAGAAATATTTTTCTCAATTGTCTCCTGTAGAGACACATATTAATACAATTTCTGATATTAGTAACTTAATTGAAGGCTCTGGAAGAGCTTGTATTTTGTTATCAGAAGGAACAAAATTAATTATAAATGACACATTATACTCTAGTAAATCCGTAAGAAATTTACTAAGTTTTAAAGATATTCGGTGTAATGGTTATCATATCGAAACCATGACTGAAAATAACATTGAATATCTTCAAATTACAACGATTAAATATGGTCGGAAGATCGTATTGGAAAAGATGAAAGCTTTATCATCTGGACTATATTGTATGAACATAAGTTCAATAGAATCAAATATGGTCAGTAACCAGAAGTTACATGACATGAAAATATTTACTCTGTGGCATGACAGGTTAGGTCATCCATGTAATATTATGATGATGAGAATAATTGAAAGTGCAAATGGGCATCCTCTAAAGGACCTGAAGATCCTATTATCAAAAGATTTATCATGTTCAGCATGCTCTCTTGGAAAATTGATAATTAGACCATTTAAAAATAAAATTGAAAATAAATCTCCTTTATTTTTAGAGAGAATTAAAAGAGATATTTGTGGGCCTATTTCTCCTCCATGTGGACCATTTAGATATTTTATGGTTTTAATTGATGCATCAACTCGATGGTCACATGTTTGCCTATTAGCTACAAGAAATGTTGCATTTGCTACGCTATTAGCATAAATAATCCAATTGAGAGCAAATTTTTCGGATTACCAAATTAAGAGTATCCGGCTTGATAATGCAGGAGAATTTACATCCCAGTTTTTTAATGATTATTGTATGTCAATTGGAATTAAGGTAGAACATCCAGTTGCTCATGTACATACAAAAAATGGTTTAGTTTGAATCATTAATTAAAAGATTACAACCGATTGCTAGACCGTTACTTATGAAATATAATCTACCATCTTCTCGCATGGGGACATACCATATTACATGTTCTTTGCACTTATTAGATTAAGACCAACCGCATCTCATAAATTTTCTCCATTACAATTGGTCTCGGAAGAGAACCAAACTGTCCCATCTTAAAAATTTTGGTTGTCATTGTGTATGTTGTTCCAATTTCTCCTCCACAACGCACAAAAATGAGACCACAGAGAAGATTAAGAATTTATATTGGTTTTCACTCTCCATCAATTATTAAATATTTAGAACCATTAACTGGAGATGTTTTTACAGCTTGTTTTACTGATTGTCAATTTGATGAGATAATATTCTCAATCTTAGGGGGAGAAAAAGAAAAGCTGGAAAAACAAGTAACTTGGAATGCATCATCAATATCTTATCTTGATTCCCGGAGTGGTCAATGTGAACTGGAAGTTTAAAAGAATATACATTTGCAAAGAATAACAAATGAGTTACCAAATGCATTTACAAATACAAAAAGAGTGACTAAATCACATATACCAGCTTTAAATGCACCTGCTCGAATTAAAATAACCCCAGCAGAGGTTACTATACAAAGAAAACGTGGAAGACCAATCGGTTCCAAAGACAAAAATCCACGAAAAATGAAAGAGCAGAATAATGTAGTTGGTGTAACTCCACAGAAAATCTACCGATAATATCCCGAAAAGATGTCAGTAAAATCCCAGAAGAGATTGGAAGTAGAACCCCAGAAGAGGTCGTTGATAAAGTTCCAGAAGAAACTCAGGCACCGAATGATTATGAGATATCAATAAATTATGTACAGAATGGTATAATATGGAACCAAAATGAAATATGTGTTGATAAAGTTTTTGCATATGCTATTGCAATTGAAGTGATAAATGAGGAAGATTATGTGTCAAAAACTCCAGAAGAGTGTATGCACAGAAATGATTGGCCAAAATGGAAAGATGCCCTGAAGGCTGAATTAGATTCGCTTGAAAAACGAAATGTTTTTGGACCTGTAATTCTAACCCCTAAAAATGTTAACCATGTAGGTTACAAGTGGGTTTTTGCAATAAAAAGAAATGAGAAAAATGAGATTGTGAGATATAAAGCAAGGCTGGTGGCACAATGTTTTACACAAATACCAGGAGTTGATTATGAAGAAACGTATTCACCTGTAGTGGATGCAATAACTCTTCGATTTTTAATTAGTCTCACAATCACTGAGAACCTTCAAATGCGTCTCATGGATGTTGTCACAACTTATTTGTATGGATCACTCGATAATGATATCTATATGAAAGTCCCTGAAGGATTAAAAATGCCTGAAGCATTTAAATCAAAATCTCGAGAAATGTATTCTATAAAGTTAAAATGATCATTGTATGGACTAAAATAATCGGGTCGAATGTGGTATAATCGACTCAGTGAATATCTCATAAAAGAAGGATATAAATCTAATATAATTAGTCCATGTGTTTTTATTAAGCGATCAATCTCGAGTTTTATAATTATTGCGAGATATGTTGATGACCCGAATATCATTGGGTCTCTGAAGAGATCGAAAATACCGCAAAAATTATTAAAGAATGAATTTGAAATGAAAGATCTTGGTGTAACAAAGTTGTGTCTCTACTGCGATCGAGCATTTACATAATGGTATATTTGTCCATCAATCAAACTACATCCAGAAGATGTTGAAATATTTTAATATGGACAAAGCTCATCCTCTAAGTACACCAATGGTTGTCCGATCACTGGATGTGAAAAAAGATCCTTATCGGCCCCCGAGAAAATAATGAAAAAGCTCTTGGTCCTAAAGTACCATACTTAAGTGCAATTGGGGCTTTGATGTATCTTGCTAATAATACGAGACACGATATTGCTTTTTCTCGTAAATGTATTAGCAAGATATAGTTCGATCCAACACGCCGACATTGGAACGAATCAAACATGTATTACGTTACCTTTGTGGGACGCGTGATATGGGACTATTTTATCGAAAAAATACAAAGTCCAAACTAGTTAGATATGCGATGCGAGGATATTTATCGAGATCCGCATAAAGCTCGGTCACAATCCGGATATGTGTTTATATATGGCTAAGCCGCAATTTCATGGCGATCGACAAAGCAAACATTACGACAACAACATCATCAAATCATGCTTTGAATTAATTGCTCTTTATGATCTTTGACGGAATATGTATGGTTAAGATCCATGATCCAACACATCCAAGAGGAATGCGGTCTCGAGACGATCGAGAGAAAACCGACGGTGATATACGAAGATAATATTGCATGCATTGCTCAAATCAAAGATGACAGAACCAAACATATCTCGTCGAAGTTCTTCTCAACACATGATTTACAGAAGAATGGTTTGATAAATATTTGTTAAATCAGATCAAGCGATAATTTGGTGGATTTATTCACAAAATCATTGCCAAGAAATATTTTTGAGCAGCTTTCACATAAGATTGACATTCGTCACTTAAAAGATGTACATTAAAATGAGGGGGAGTATTATACACGTTGCACTATTTTTCCCTTCACTAAGTTTTGTCCCATTGGGTTTTCTTAGTAAGGTTTTTAATGAAGGCAACATAACTGATCCAGAAGTATCAGTTAAATCAAGTTGGTCTTGAAGTATCAAAATTTAATATTTGTCCAGTAGTACAATATTAATAGTGTATAATATAAGGCAAAACATCTAAGGGGGAGTGTTATAAAATTAATGATAGATGTTTCACCTCATCCACCTCCTCTCAGTCCTCCACCTCCTCCCATAATGATAGCAGTTTTTCATTCTCTTCACCTTCTTCTTAATTTTAGATTTAATTTTGTATTAATTTTCTCTTTTATTACATGATATTTCTCTAGCCTATAAATAGAGGCTTATATATTGTTGATGGTGATATAGACTTAGATGAGATAATATAGAAATAAGATTTTAACCTCTCACAACTTTTGTCTTCTATTTTTATTTTATAACAAGTTGCATATTTATTTATTGGTCTAATAGTAAGATGTAAGACATCACAATCCGAATTCAGGGACGTGGCACTAGTTTGGTGGATCACGACTTTTATCTTGGGATCAGGGAGGGACCCAACTCATCCATATCCTCTTGTTAAACAAACTATAAAAGACATCCAATGACTAAAGAAAAGTTGGATCCCACGGGGTGTTTGGGAATCCGAATCCCGGGTGCCATTCAATTCGGAGCATAGAGAAAACAAAAAGTTGTAAATGCACTCATTTACCAATTACCATTTTGGCATCATCTACTGTCAAAGTTCAAGCTAAAAAGCACTAAATAATTGTCTAATAGCTCCGTGACGTAGAGGTGGCATCTTAATTGGAGTTG
Organism: Schoenoplectus tabernaemontani; assembly: GCA_037127355.1. NCBI lineage: Eukaryota > Viridiplantae > Streptophyta > Magnoliopsida > Poales > Cyperaceae > Schoenoplectus > Schoenoplectus tabernaemontani. The sequence continues at coordinate 6,075,750 of CM073746.1, read as the reverse complement.
GACTGGTATCGTATTTTTAAAGAAATCGGGTTGGATTGGGTTTGTACCCATAATTTATATGTTGTGTTTTTTCAGATCGTTATGAGATTTCGATTTTAAAGATTTGATCTGTTATAAATCGGATCAGTTTTTTTTTGTGAAATTAATCGATCGGGTTCGGATCGTTCAGATCCGGACGGGTAATACAACACACCTTTATTAAACAATTATTTTAGTGCTTTTTAGCTTGAGAATCTCAGTTCGCGCGCTTGACGCTTCTGAATTCTGATCATAGATAGGAGCTGCTCTCAGATAGGGGCTTGTGATCTGGGCTGGATTTCTCAACCGACCTTTTAACTTAAGAATGCAAATTATGGGCCTGAGAGGCTGAGACGGCTCAAATAATAACACTATCATCTAAAATTGGACTGAGATGATAATGTATAAAACCTAAATGCATGGGAACTGGTACGGTGCAAGTAACATTATCCCTGTGACCCTGTTGCTTCGCATCTTGAAATTTCAAAAAGAGAAGGGAAAAAGACAAACAAACAGCAGAAGGATTATACTGGGCCTTAACGTATTTTAAAATTTAGCCGTTCTTCTTGGTCTTCTAAGCAACTTTTTCTGGGTCCTCAGAATTGCAATAAAAAATAATGCAATCACTATCTATTGTGCTGTGTAAAATTTTTTAATCTGAGTACAAATAATGTGAGCATTGCAATAACCCTTGATTGGAGTAAAAATGATACACACGATCCCATTTATTCTAACGTAGAAAATGAAATGAAAACAAACTTATTTTGTAGATATCTGGCGTGAGGTAGATATAGCCTTCATACTTCACAGAGAAGGTAAATGGAATTGAATTTTTCTGGTTTTTCCTAATGCCGATTTCTCTTGCTCACTTGGGTGCATTCAACTCTACCTTTGTTCTGATAAACTAATATTAGAAATACAGAGGTAACTGTAGTACAGAGTTGATTAAAGGCACAAAATAGACTAGTAGAGAGCAAACTCTACCGAGATACAACCTTACGCATGAAATAAAAGCGTTAAGGCATCACAATCTCCTCTCAAAAGCATGACAGAGGCAGCCATATATGTCTCTAATTTCTACATATGAGATTTTACTGGTACGCTCATCCATACCACGTAAACATGAATGCATGATAAGGTCATCAAATGAGAAATTGACATATATTTGTGTATGCTGATTGCTGAAGTTACCATCATTATTGTTTCCTTTATTTTTAACGAGTTCCACCATACCAATTTGATTTGAGTCAGTAGGAAGAAGGGGGAAGGGAAACCTAGATGGAAGCACAGTACAAGTTTTTTTTGTTAGATTTAATTATGGTCTAGTCCAATGAATTAAAGGGATCAATGGTCTAGATTTAAAATTAAAAAGGAATGATCAATAATAGTCGTTGGATGGTGTCTTTTAATGGAAACTCTTTGATTTACTGTGGTGGATCAGATATAAATATATCCCTGGGATTGTCCTCTCTCTCCAAGTCACAAACAGAAAAGAAAACAGAGAAAAACGTTTTTGCTCTTTACAAAAAGGATATCCACCATCCTAGAGCGAGAAAGGAAGAGAGAGAAACATATCTGATACAGGAAATTCGATCTCTCAAAGAATTATTGAAAGGAGAACTGTGCAAGGAAGAGAATCACGAAAGGTGCAGAAATTTCAGCGAAGAGACACCAACAGTTTACTCGGAAATCACACAAGGGAATTAAATTCGTGTGAGGAAAATTTTTCTACTATCATGGAGAAAGGTATTTTTCTATTAAAGAATTAATTTTATAGAGGTTTTGGTGATTTCACGGAATTCTTAAGATTTGAAAAGCTTTGCTCTATGAATTGATTATGTTTCCGCTTAATTGATGATTAAAGATGATTATGGTTGAAGTGTTTGTAATAGAATTAATAGAAAATATATTTTACATTTTTCGCATTACCTGACTTTTCTCCTTGCATTCAACTCTGTCTTTATAGGATTTAAGATGGAATCAGTACACCAGATAACGAGTTCCATCATAACAGTACAACAGACAAAATTCTTTTGGTACAATATTTTTTAGACTTTAGATCATTTATTGCATTCATTTTGTCTCTGATTTTCCGTTTCTTTCTTCTGGTATCTAATTTAGTAAATGAGTTAGCAAAATTTGGCTTGATCCACTAAAAAGGCGACTCCTCGTTCACAAGCTCTTGATACTGATTGTTCACAATTTCTTCTAGTATTATTTTTTGCTTTTATTTTTATGATATTTTAAAAAAAAAATTCTACTATCATGACTCATGAGTTAGCAGTATAGCTACCATCATTTCTTACATAGTATGATAGCTTATATTTTTTTTTTGTATGCTGAAGGTTCAAATTGTGGCTAATTAACTTTACTTCGGATGTTGTTCTACGTTGAACCTTTTGTACACCAGACAAGGTGATTAAAGAAATGTGATTTCATTAGGCTTGCATAATCAAAATCTTTCTACTCATTTCAAGGAAAAGACAACAGACAAGGGGATTAAATTTTTTTATCAAAATCAATGCTCTTGGCATGATAAATGGGGAAGCAATTTGAACTTTGTGGACAGCTAGCATTTAATTTTTATTAATATAGCATCAGTTTTTGTTTATGTGATAGGGTGTAGAGCTTGAGTTGAGAAAGCTAAAGACAGCAGTGGAGGCATCATAATTTATTATATCTAAAAGCAAGGTATAAGATAAGACTTCTATTTTTAATAACACAGCTTCAATTAGTGGTTGGTCAAATGTGTGATCAAGAAAAAATGCAGTTTCAGTTTCAAACTTTGTATGTATCAAAATTTACTAATATCTTTAGTTCTTCATTGTAGGTTTTATGTAGAGAGTGTATAGTGAGTATGGGATGTTGTTGTATTTGTGTTTTTATTTTGTTATGATAATTGTTGTATGGGACTATTTGTTAATTTATGGTTTTATGGGATTATGAGAACTGTTTTATTTAAATTGCTTTGTATTGTTGGAGAACTATTTGTGTATTTAAACTGTGAGAATTTGAACTATTGTGTATTTATAATTTATTTAAAATTTGTGTATTTCTAATTTTTAAACAACTTTACATTTGAAAATATTGTGTTGTGTATTTGAACTGTGGAAAAATTATTATGGTCACAACTTGTGGAAAGATTGTGGAAAGATCACTCATTCAGCCAAACTATCAGCATTTCAAAGCTAAAAAAACTAATTTCTTCATGAGCCATGAGCTAGCTCGAGCTGGCTCGAGCCAGTTCGAGTTGAGTTTGAGATGAAATTTCAGCTCGATAAGGTCATGAGCTGAGTTCGAGTTGATATTGACTTGCTCGAACTTGGTTTGTATGCAGCCCTAAAAATAAATCCGTCTTGCCAATTAACGAATATGGACGATACTAATTTTATATGTAGACGATAATTTTTTTAAATCAAGTTAAAAAAAAATATTTTAGGAAGTAGCAAAAAAAATTTTTCTCCTAAAATTAATAACATATCAAATTACCTACATCGAGTTTCAGTTGCTATTCCGTCAGAAGATATATATTGAAGAGAGGGGATCGGTTGACAATGAGTTATTTTGACAACCTTAACAATAAACTTTTAAATAAATTAAAAAAAAAATAAAAATAGATTTTTTTTATAAATGTGTTCTTCTACTTATAAATTGATACTCATTCAAATTTTATGCAATTTCATTATCGTTTGATAGTCCATCAAAAAACATTAAATTGGAACCATTGTAAATTATATGAAAATTTGTTGGTCTTTGATGGACTATCAAACGATAATGAAATTGCATGAAATTTGAATGAAAATCAATTCATAAGTAAAAGAACATATCTATGAACGTTTTTCTATTTTTAAGATTTTTTTATATTTATTTAGAAGTTCATTGTCAAGGTTATCAAAATAACCCATTGTCCGCTGATCCCTTCTCTATATTGAATATGGAATGTTGCAGTTTTGATGGACGACAATGCTTGCATCTAAGTTCATCACGTTTCAGTGTATATAACTATATTTCTTTATTTACTATAGTTAGACATTATTAGATTAATTCATTGTCTACAAATTTTTATCCTTTTTTTATCTATACGAAGGACGAAATTATGCTTTCAATTTAGGGCTGCAAATGAATCGAATTTGATCAAACTAGCTAGTATTTGAGTTTGATTTAAAATTAATTCGAACTCAATCGAACTCGAGCTAAATCGAACTCTAGATGAACTCAATTATTTTAACTTTTACATTTATTTTCATATTATCATTAATAACTACAGCTAAAATAATTGATATTTTACTAATTTTATATTAGAATTTGAAAAAAAAACTGAATATTAGTTGAATGATAAATCAATAATATCTTATTAACTTCATAATAAATTATATTATTACATATTTTATTGACTAAATAGTTAAAATATATATACAAATAACTACATATCGAACAATTACGAATTGAACTCGAACTAGTTTATTAAAAAAATCATCGAACCAAACTGACAAAAAAAATCTAATCTAATGAACGAACTGAAGTCTTATAAATTTTTCTTGCACCCCTATTCCAAGTTATATCATTCCTTGTTTTACAATAATTAATATATGGCTATATGAACCGTGTATCTCTGGTTATTTTTACTGTCATATTTGGTTAGATTATAAAGTTACGGATGTATAACTTTTTATGTAAAATTAGATCGCTATAAATTATGCTTATGTGATTAAGCAAGTAGAGGAATATGAAAAAATAACACTTTGTATTATTATATTAAATTTTTTAAATAAAAATAATGATATCAGCAATAAAATTAATTTTGGATGACAATAATAATAAGAATAACATTAATATAACATTATTATTATTATTATTATTATTATTATTATTATATATCTTCATCATCATCATGAACATAAAATAATCATATGAAAAGTATAAATTAAAAATTAAAAATACTTAATAAAAATATAATCAGCTAATTATAATTATAATTATTTATTTATAATTAAAAATGGTAGAAATATAATTATAAATAATTATAGCAATAAAATAATAATAACAATAATGATAAAAATAATAATCAATGACAATGATCAAATATTTGTAATATAAATAATAATATTAAAATCATAATGATAAAAAATATATTATTATTTACAACCATAGGTCCATAATCATGATGAAAAATAATAGTAATAATATTAAAAACAACAACAATAATAATATATTAATAGTAATAATAATTTTAGTATGGGCTGTGGTGGCAATCGGGCAGGTCGGGTTCGGGTTCGAGTCGGGCGGATCGGGTCAGTTTGATTTTCTAGAAGAAATCAGGTCAGAGTCGGGTCGGATCGGGTCAATTTACATGTTTTATTTTTTCAGTTCTTTAATAGATTTCGATTGTATTGAAAGTCACTTGATCTCGGATCGGATCGGGTCGGGTCAGGTCGAGTTCGGATCGGGTCGGGTCAGTTTGATTTTTTAAAAAAATCAGATTGGATCAAGTTCGTATCCCGACGAATTTTTCAGATTGGATCAGGTTTTGCCACCTCTAGACTGTGGGTCTCAAATCTTCGTAACTTTCGAGGAATAAATTATATCATCTAGAGATGTTCCTTAAATTTTAAAGCTATAATGTATCATTATTTCCATTTATAACTTCATAAATTATGTATGTTTCGCTCTATATATAAATGAGAAATAAGGACACTTATAGGTTATACCTCAGAAAACACCATTAATTATCTTTCGAAATCGAAACCAATATTATTTTATTCAGGCTTCTTGTGTAATTAGCACTGGTCGCTGCACATATATGCTGAATAATAAATATCAGAATGCAAAATAAATATATTTGAAGTCGTTTAAGATCTGCAAATATATGAAATTAGCGGCTGAATCGGCCCAATCTGAACAATAAAATGAGCTTTTTAATATGCTCTTTTTTTTTTGTTGTGAGGGAAATACTATCTGAGTTTAAAAATTGGTTTAAAACATAGAAGGGTTGTAACTTGTACATTTTTTTTGAGAAGGGATTCAATTACCATTATTTTGGTGCCACATCGGTGCCATTAAAATTAAATATCAAATAACTATTATTTAAATTCTTAAATAACAAAATTAATTGAAAAAATATTTTTTAAATATCATCTTATATATGTATACAAAAATTATATCATTTCGATATTATTTGTATAGACATCAAGCGTTAATAAAATCAACGGATCAAAATTTACAATTTAGACACGTTACTTGATGGCTATTCAAATGAAGTTAAAATTTTATGATTTTTCATATACGTACAATTGAGATGATATAAAATACATCTAACGGTTCACATTTTTAAATTTATACATAAATAAATAAATAGGCACCATGGACACCAAAAAATGGTAATTAGATTTTTTTTATGTTTCCTTTCTATTTTTAAATTGTAATGCTAAGGTCACCAATAGTGATCCAGTAAACTCTCACAGTTTAATGAAATTGGAAGACACCGATCTCCCTCCTTTTGGTAAAAAAAAAAACATTTCTTTGTTTTTGGTCTTATTACAATTCTTAATTTTGTAAGATTAATAAAATTTAAAAAAATAAAACTTTTTTTAAAGTTTAATAATAATACTATTAATATAATAATAATAATAATAATAATAATAATAATAATAATAATTTTAATACGGATATAATTTTTTTTAATGATAAATAGTTTTTCTCACAATACAACTGAACACTCATTTCTGCACATTCCATAATTAATCTCAGGCATATGGGTTCCCGTAATTTGATTAGTGGATTCCCATGTCCATAAAAATCTATCTAATGCAATCACATTGCAACCGAACACGCCAAAATAAAATTAGGAGAAGAAGAAGATAGAAGGCCAAGTGCTTTTCGCATAGTAACATTTCTTGATAAAAAAAAAATATTTTTGTTCTTTTAAAAAGGTTTTAGGACCATTTTTTAATGACGAAAAACTAACTTTTGATGCTTCTCAAAATGCAAGAACCAAATGGCGTTTTTGAAAAGGTGCATGTCATAATCTGAATTCTCACTTTTATTTATTGAACGCCAAGTTAGCAACAACTTGAGCTCCGAGGCTGCGGTACAGGAAATTACAAAACTAGAGGCGCGAAAACAAATAAGAAAGTAATGGTGACGTGGCATGCGGGCACGAGGTACGCATAAGAAAATGACACAGTTGGGAACAATAATTTATAATAAACAACAGTTGGGTTGGGAAAATGAGTAAATGACACACTTGGGGTACTTTACTTGAACTTGAACAGTTTAATTTAAAATAAATTTAAAAGAAATGATCAGTTTAAAGTTCTTATCTGATCATGGTTCAACAATGATGTACATCCTTTACCGTTAGATTGTGATCTAAAGGAAAGTTTTAGACGAACCATAAATCAGTTCTTTTGGAAGAAAAATCAGCATCACGCAGGGCACTTAGAGATTCGTTCCGATTGAATCATTAAAAGATTAACGGTTCACATAATACTCTTTTCGGTATAGCAGAGGATAAAGATTCCATGCTATCCTGCAGCGAATCAAAAATTGTGGATCCGATCGGATGTCATCATTGTCATGTGCTGGCATGGGGGGGGGGGGGGGGGGGTTCTATTCTGCTTGTTTATACGCATGCAATTTTAATTGCACGTTGCTTAGGTCAAGTTTGCAATCCCATCGACCATGGATTTAAGACGACCCAGCGAAAATAAAAAATAAAAATATTGTTTCTATTAAACACAAATTTATTGAAGTATATTCTATCAATAGTTCGCTGAATATGTTTTTTTATTTGTCCTTTTATCTTGTGGACTAACATTTGAATGCGTAAGTAGGTAAGTTATAAATTAAGATGGTACTTGCAGCCTCATTTAATTGCCCAACTATATAACTATAGACCTAATATGATGAATTGATGATGTTATATTCCTTTTTATTATGGAAATAAAGCTATAAAAAATAAATATCAAGATTAACTGAGCCTTTCTTTCAATCTTTTCTGCTAACTCCATTTCATTTCATTTAAGTTAATTCCCAAAGCTTTTTTTTTTTAATATAAATGGAATCTTCAGGACAGGGCTTTACTTGTTATATCTAAAGTTAGCCCCCCCTCTCCATTAAATTTTAGAGAGGTACGAAATATACTAAAAATTTGCTCTATACATCAAACACATTTTTTTTAAATAATATAAAAATTTAATACTCGCTATGTTTAAAAGGTTTCCAAATTTCATTGAAAATTTAATACAGCGATTATTTTATATTTAATTAGAATGAGTACAACAATTAAAAAAAGTGTGTGGAGAATTTTTTTTTATGTGAATAATACCTCCCTAAATTTTATTATCTTCTATTTTTAGATTTGACATTGAACATGTCTAACCTTATTTAAAAATATATATTACTACACTTCATTGCTTTGCCATCCATCAAACTAATGAATAATAATAGTATTCAGTAGTTAAATTTTTAAATAGCTTGATGAATGACGAATTGATGATTTTTTTTTGAATCGCACCAAATTAGATAAACAAACGTAAATATTTATATGTGACTGTGAAAAAATAATATAATAATATAATAAAACAGAAAATTTTAAATTGGATATTTGTTATTAGCAATAACAATAATATTATCAATACTTCTTGAGTTTTATTTTTATAACTACAATTTTTCATTTTAAATTTTCATGTTGTATGGAGTTTGGTGTGGTGCAATGGAATGCAACAAGAAATCAAGCTTTATGACATAATTTTTAGTAGCTTACTAATTATTATCATCAATTGCATTAAATTTGAAAGTTCAATCAATATGATTGCATGTCATTAATTTTATGATTTAGAAAAAAATATAAATGAAAAATTATTACAAAATATATAATAAATTGTAAGTGTATTGGTAACCAAAATATATTGATAATTTGAAGGACTTTTAAGAAAATATTAGTTCGAATATAAAATTATGTCTTAGGCCATCTACTAATAATTATGCTTAATTCTCAAAAGCGAGTAGATTGGTGAATTTGACAGAAAGTAACAGAAAAATATATGAACCAAAAATTATAAATGGAAGATAAATAAATCATAATATTTTATATATATTAATAACTCAATATATTATAATAGATTAACTCCATAACTCAATATAAAATAATAGATTAACATTCAACATACTATTAATAACTCAATAATCTATATATAATTTTAATCGAAGGTCAATCTATATATATCGTTACAAATTTAATAAAAAATTATATACTCAGTATATATTTTAAAGGAACATTGAAGGTGCCAAGTACCCAATCCTCTTTTCCGTAGCGATATAATATTCAAGATCATGCTCTCATGCGTGGTACATTACTACACCGCATTTGAGGGGGAAAATAAAAATACATGCATCAGTTATCAACGCCTCCTTAAATATACCAGAGCTTACAATTAGAAAACAAAATATTGCAAGACGAGGGAGACAGGTCAGAAAAGCCCGCCAGATTTGACGGAGTTTGCCTTGCGTATACGTTATCCGTTTCCTCCGTTAAATCAAAGCTTAGAAGGCAGCGTGAGTGTGCGAGACGAACCCTACTCCATCTCTTGAGGGAGGGAGTAAGACAGTTAGCTAAGTTTTGGGCCCCAGTCTTGGTGGGATGCACACAGAGGGGCCCGCATAGCATGGTGCTATAGTGACAAGCTTAAAATTGGTCAATAATTTAAAATAATATAACAACACAATTTAGAATAATTCAAAAAAAATAAAGGATCTCCCATTTATTTTGATAATGTACGACCAATTTCATGTTATTTGAATGTCATTTGATATTTCATCAAATATTATTAAAATTATATTATAACTTTAATTGTTTAAACTTTAATGATATTTAAATTATATGAAATTTAAAACACAATCAATCCATAAGTCTAAAAATATGTTTATATATATTTTTTATTTTTAAGATTTTCTATCAATTTATATGAAGTTGATTGCCAAAATAATTGTCAAGTGATCCCACCCACAAAATAAATTAAAAATATAAAGTATATTTTATATAATTCAAATAAAATATTTAAATATTTATAATTCCACAAAACAAATTAAATTTTAGTATATCATATGAAATTATGGGATAAGTATAATTTTCTTGTGTATTATTCAAGGATTAATTTGGATACAGTTTGACGTTAAAGAAGTGCTGCCTGAAAACAAATAAAATAATGCAAATAAAATAATGATAAAACTGATTCGATCTGAAAATTTTATCCAATTCGTCTGGATTTAAATTTAATTTAATTCGATATTTTTAGAAAGTGATAGAACCTCCTACTCGATACCGTTTAATGGACTCGAGTAAGCCCACATGCCGAACTCGGATGCTTCTATAAGCCCATAATTTCTCTTATTTATCACGAGGGCCCAATCTCGAAATAAGGCGCCTTGAATGTCCAGAAGCGACATTAAGCGCTATAAATGTTCATGCCGACGTGCTAGAATGCATATGCACGATATTAAGTGTCATGATTATCATCTCGAAGACAGCGGTTGAAACGGTTCAACAGTCATATTTCATGAAATGGAGCATATATAAGGCCTATCCCCAATATGACGGGGACAAACTTTTGAACATTGATTCATACACACATACACACGTAAACACAAGACAGTCTATAGGGAAGAGTAAAAGTCTGTCGAACTTCTCTCTTGGTGATCGAAAACTACCTGTATCAGAAAGTAAAACTAATCCAAACCCAACTCAATTCGCCCTGAGACAACACAAAATCCGAGACAATCCAAGAGATCAAATGATTTGAAATACAACTTGACCCAAACCTAAATGACCTAAAATCCGAGATGATCCGAAATCAGACAACCTAAATCCTGATCCCACCGGAACCCGAATGATCCGAAATCCGAGACGATCCTAAACTCAAATCAACCTGATTTTAAAATATTTAAATATAAATAAATTATAATTATGTAATGTATATTTATTTCATGTATAATTTTTTTAGTTTTATTATTTTCATTGTGTTATTTTATTATCAAGATAAAGAAAATACGTTAACGAATCTATTTGGGTACTGACAGCACATCCGAATTCGTAGATACTGTTCGGGTAAAAGCGGATATCCGCTTCCTTATCACACTCGATAACCGTTTAAGGCCCCACGTTTGTGACCGTCAGATCATCTACCAAACAAAAATGCGATCGCATCTTACTTCGGTAAAATAGTGCTGGTTAATATTGTCTATATATATTGGGAGTGTCAGACCGACCCGTTCAGCTGCTCCGTTCAGGTTGGAGAAACACGCAAAACGCCGCACTTCTCCTTCCTTCCACATAGGAATTACCGATTGGCACCACCTCTCTCTCTCTGAAGGAGAATTTTGTTTCTGCGAGTTTTTAAGAGGGAGAGAGATAGAGATAGAAGAGAAAAGAAAAAGAAAAAAAAAAATGGATCGGAAATATGTGGGAATTCTTGCCATGGACATCTATTTCCCTCCTACTTGCGTCAAGCAGGTATTGCTTCTCTTGCTAACAGGAGAGTAGGAATTGCCTTTACCTATTTCTCTTTTCCTTTGGTGGAATGTTGATCTTCTGTTATTTTGGATGTTGCTGTTGTTCATTTTGATTTTCATTTCCTTTCGTCAGTCTATCAGTAAGTCCAGATTGTCTAGATTGGGAGCAAAGTTTCTGTATTTTGATCCTGTTTTGTTCTACAGGAGAAATTTGTCGAAAAGAAAGATGTTTTAGAAACTTTCTTTTTACCTTAGTAAGGGGTTTAAGAGTTGTTAGCATCTAATTTCTTTGAAGTGGGATCTATGCCACATGCGATGGTAAATTGCTTGTGCTTGCACGGACCTCCATTTTCTTTAAGTCTAATTTTCTTAACCTTTCTGTTGACATTCGAACCTAACAGAGTAAATTATTTTTTTTATTAACTCCAGATGGTAAATTTTGCTACAGTGTTCTTTAAATTAGTAATTATCAATATCTATGTAATAAAATAAAATAAGAAAAAAAACCATTGTTATTACTTATTGATTTATGTGCGTAGGACTAAGAAGCTTATAATATCTTATTTTAAAATTGCTGTGAGAATTGAACATTTTGATTTATTTTAGCCAAAAAAACAAAAATTAAATTTAAAAGGGGAGATACACAAATAGCCAATTCAATGTGCCGTCCTGGCTGATCATAATAACTTATGTTTCATTCTTGATTAACAATTTTGAAGGGTAAAATGAGCAGAGACTGATTCAACAGCTAGTTTCTAGGTTTTAGTGTGATCTGCATGCATTTCAAAGCCTCGTCAGTACCAAAATTAAAACCTGCAAAGGAAGTAATTAATAATCATGAATAAATATTAATTTCACCTTGTCTAGGAAGCACTTGAGGTTCATGATGGGGCAAGCAAAGGGAAGTATACGATTGGTTTGGGACAAGACTGCATGGCCTTTTGCACTGAAGTTGAAGATGTAATCTCTATGAGGTAAATATAGTTTGCTTTTGTTGTCCTCAATGTGATCCTTCTTATGTTCATTGATGATCTCTTGCAATCTTCATTTGTCTCTACAAAATTGTAGCTTGACGGTTGTCAGTTCCCTCCTGAAGAAGTACCAGATTGACCCAAAAATGATCGGCCGTCTCGAAGTTGGTAGCGAGACTGTCATTGACAAGAGCAAATCTATTAAGACTTGGCTAATGCAAATTTTTGAGGTAGTTTATTGAGCACCCCTTCATGGATATATCATTTCTATGTTTACAGTTCTGAAATTAACCTCAACGTTGTTAAAAATGCCAGGAGTATGGCAATACTGACATAGAGGGAGTTGACTCAAGCAATGCATGCTATGGTGGAACTGCTGCTTTATTTAATTGTGTGAACTGGGTTGAGAGTAGCTCTTGGGATGGTCGGTATGGGCTTGTTGTTTGTACTGACAGTGCAGTAAGTATCAGAATCATTTAGGATATTTTGTTAAAGGGTTTCTGTTACTCATCAGTAATTGCAAAAGGCAACTGGCTAAATTTATCTTTGCATAAAACCCACAGAATTTTCATAAGTACTGCTAGAAAAATAAGCAGAACCCTATATCCTTAAGATATATTAATATCTTTGTTACTGATGAGATTACATATGTTCTTCTGAATATTCATTGTCTTGTTATTGACTTTTATCTTGCTATTTCTGTGTTGCATTTTCTAAAACCCTAAGCCTCCAAGCAGAAGTTGGTGATCCCCCTTTCCGCTCCCTACACACATAAACACTTTCAAACATAGTCTTTTTCTAATGAACAAGATTATATTAAACAGTGGTTTATGCAAGATCACAGATGGGGCAAATGTCTTCTCTGTACCTTGAGAAAAAGGCTTTCTTGTTAAATTTTTTATCGCTCATTAGAAAATTAAGTGTTTTCTGGTAACTACTAAAATTATGAATTCCTTGTTCATTCTTCTTGCAAAAGACCTACATATTTGTACTCCTCTCTAAATATACTTCTTTATCAGGTTTATGCTGAAGGCCCAGCGAGGCCAACTGGTGGGGCAGCGGCTATTGCAATGTTAATCGGGCCAAATGCACCTATTGCTTTTGAAAGTAAGTATAGAGCTTCACATATGGCTCATGTCTATGATTTTTACAAGCCCAAGCTTGCTAGTGAATACCCGGTTAGCTTTCCTTCCTTTTGCTTTAACCTTCAAAGTTTGAATTTATAATTATCTTGGCGCCTCTTTTGCAAATTTTCACATATATAGCATGTCATGTTTAGGTTGTAGATGGGAAGCTTTCTCAAACTTGTTATCTCACGGCAGTCGACAAGTGCTACAAGCGTTTCTGTGAAAAGTAAATCTTTCTTATCATTAAAATTTTTGTTCTTTTCTTTTCTGTTCGTTGCAGTCTAATTTTTTGAGTTAATTTTCATTTTTGGCGGCAGGTTTGAGAAGTTTGAGGGAAAGCAATTTTCTGTTGCGGATGCTGATTATTGTGTGTTTCATTCTCCCTACAACAAGGTAACTATAAATACTAATTATTGGATTTCTCCAGTACATAATATTTGCAACCATATTATAACAAAATATTATTTTTTTCTGCCTCTCGAAACAGCTTGTACAGAAGAGCTTTGCTAGGGTCTACTACAATGATTTCTTGCGCAACTGCAGGTATGTTTGATTAAAAATATATTTTTTACCTTTACCATAAACCCCTTTAGGGCAGTCACTGATGCAATTTTATTTCTGAATTGGCTTTATTAAACCAGCACTGTTGATCAAGATGCAGTTGAGAAACTCAAGCCCTTTGCAGATCTGGTTGGAGATGAGAGTTACATTAACCGTGACCTAGAAAAGGTTACTCTCCTATTTTGTTGCAAACAGTTCAATTCACTTTCTATTATTATCAGTTTCTCCAAACTCATTATTTTGTGGTGACTATAATGCATAGATTTCTCAACAAGTGGCAAAAGCTTTGTATGATGCAAAAGTGGGCCCTTCTACTCTACTACCAAAGCAAGTAGGTAACATGTACACTGCGTCTCTCTATGCTGCACTTCTATCTGTCATTCACAACAAGCATGCCACTATGGTAATTATTCCTTCCTCTAGCTGTTATTTTGTGCAAGTTCATAGTCCAAATGCTTGGTTTCATGCAAAATGTTGCATCTTACAGGATGATCAGAGAATAATGATGTTCTCTTACGGGAGTGGCATGACTGCTACTGTCTTCTCTTTGAAGGCTAAAAAGGGGCAACATCCTTTCAGTCTCTCTAACATTGCTTCTGTTCTTAATGTATCAAAGAAGCTTGAAGCCAGATATGAGGTCAATAAAACTCTCCTTTCCCCCCTCAAAGTTATAACTGATACTTAGCCACATCTGGAAGTAATGTGACATTTTGGTTCATGACTTCATGCGATTGACTTAGAACTTGTTTTTAAAACATTCATGTGAATTCTTTTATCTTTCTTGTGGAAAAAACATCTGGAAGCCAAAAAATGTCATAGTTACATAATTTTTTTTATCTTTCTTGTGAATTCTTTTTAAAACAATAATGTGAACCAGGGATCCAGTCTTCGACAGAATAGTGATATTGCCATAAGGTGGTAAAATTGTCAATATTTGACAATGTATTTCTTCTCAGTAACGCTTGTTAGATGTTTGTAATATGACATGTTTGAAGTAGTAGTTGCAGAAATGAGAACTTCCTATTCTTGAGTCATTGGTTATGAGGGACTTTTTTTTTTTTTTGAGAGAAGGTTATGAGAAAACTTTTTAAGCTCAATTTATAGAATCTCTAAGAGTAACACAAAAGAGAAAAAGACTTGGTACAAGGACATAAATCTCATGATTCTGCTATTTGATAGGTGCCACCTGAGAAGTTTGTGGAGACATTGAAGCTGAATGAGCACCGATATGGGGGCAATGATTTCGTGACAAACAATGACACAAGCATGTTATCTCCTGGTACCTACTATCTGACAAATGTCGATGCCCTGTACCGAAGATTTTACAAGAAGAACGGGGAAGAGGCAAAGGATGCACCAAAAATTGCAAATGGTCATTAAGATTTACTTACTCTACGCGGGGGGGGGGGGTTGTTTCTAATATTGCTAAATCTTCAATGTTCTTTTTAATTCTATGATTTGTTGGTATGTTCTTTCCAGTACTTTCTAGCTGAAATTTAAAATAAGCACACTACTGTTGGATTAGCATGTTTCAATAGTCCTTAGGCTCGCTTCAGTTATTCGAACGTTCGGACTTTTTTTTTTTTTCTAAGATACAACATTAAATTGGGGACTGCTTGACTGAAATTTTGGCAGGTACGGAATGATGCCGGTGGGGTCCAAAATGATACAGTACAACTGATGCATTAAAGAAAAACACATTGTGTAACATTAATGTTACTAAGAACCCATCATTGGATTGAACTTGCCATAAGATTGAAGATAAAACGGCCATTAATGCGATAGTTAAGGAGAGGGGTAGGTGACTGGTATCAGGTACCATGTGCAAATTTAAAGATCACACACGACACGTGAATGCACGTGACCTGCACGTCTTGTTCGTTAACAGTTGACGCACTTCTCTTGTTGCTTTCAGTGACTATAATAGTTCAATGCATATACTTTGCCCCAGGCTCCAACCTAATGCCTTCAACTGTCCGTGATAAATGGGCTCCTAAAAAACATCATTTCGTGGGGCTTGCGCGTCAGTTAAAATGGGTGAAATGAGAAGTCAAGGTAAGGGACACTATATACCCTTTATTTTATGCTGGAGCCTTCTTGTGAATTTTGCTACATTATATTGCGCAATGATAACATTTCTAAGTTAACTTTATTGCTTTCCTAAAATATCATTTCTCTTATCCACTACTTTCTAAATATAATTGTTTATTGATATTTGGTTGCTGTTTTTTTTTTTCTAAAATACTGAAATTAATTCTATCAAAATAATTTGCTGCTGTGCGTAAATAGCTTAAATGTTTCTAAAAACTATTCTGTAAGTAATTCTATTTTTTCTACTGCTCCTTTGGGACCGTGATTTGAGTTTAGTTTCAACAGGACGTAATTTTTCAACGTCGGATATCATACCATATAACGTGATTCTGAATCTGTTGAAATTACTTTTGTGCCAAACCCTCAAATGTGTTGTTGGTCCTAATATGCATCCATATAAAAACAATTTTCTTCTTCTTTTTTTTTGATAAAATTAAAAGACTTTCTTCTTAATAATTCTTATGAATATTTCAACTTCGAATTGGTTGATTGTTGTTTGTTAGATGTTACAACAACTTAGGTCAAATTTATAATAGTTTAACGACTCTATAACATATGTTTTAGGATAATTTGCCATGTAGTGTCAATGATTGGCGGTTCAATTTTAATTTTTTTAACCCTTTTATTTTATCCTACAAGATTAATAATCCTCCACCTGAAAAATAAGAAAAAGAATGATCAATCATCTTTTCCTATATATTCTTAGAATTCAACAGCACCAAAAAGTAAAAATGGGTGGCCTACGAAGGACACGATGGAGGAGTTCAGCAACCAATGGGAAATTTAAACACCTCAAATGCTTATCCAGCAGCTTTTCCTGATTTTAGTTTGCTTCATTTCGTGAAATATGTATGGGGCCTCATTTCTGAGCTCATAATTATCTGGGTTATTTGATGGGCTTTTCAAAGTACTACACAACCAGCGCAAAAGCTTTCTTGGATCCAGCCAAGGCCCAAAGTTGCGTCATTTTCGTCTCCTCTTTGGTAAGCACTCGCTCTCTCGCTCCCTCTGATCTCCGTCAATTATTTCTGGTAAGCTCTTGTTTGCTAATTGCTATCTATCACCATTAGGACAAGGTTTTGTTGGTTTATTCTAGAATTCTCTAGGGGTAGGGCCGTAGGGTTCAAACTGAGATAACTGGTGCAGTATCTATGTGCGGAGCTAGCGGCGGATATAAGATTTTAGTTAGGGGACAATTATCGGATTATAATAATTTATCGGATTCAAAATTTATTAACTAATTAGATATTAAATAAAAAATTAATAATTTAATATATATTCTTATCTAATAAAAATTATTAAAATAATAATATTTTATATATTAAAAATAATAACAAAATAAAGCTAAAAGTAATAGATAATCAAATTGATGAAGAAAATTTTCATTTACGTAACTTTATATTTTGATATCTTTGCATAATTATTTCATTATACATGATATTAAATATTTTTTTCAATAAAAATAATCATATAATTTGGGAGACAAAAAATATTTTCCAAAGGAAATGAACAAATTATAAAAAATATCAATAAAAAATATTATTTTTCAAAATTCAGATAAGGTACATACCTCTAGATCACATTGGATCCGCCATGTGCGATGAAAGACAAAAAACTGAGAAAAACACCTTCACCTTTCACTAGTTTTATTATTCGCAATAAATTATCGGATATTTCCGCTTTCGGTAAACTAAGGTTACCGATCAATCACGATATGCTCCACGCCTCCACATATGTTTTCAGAAAAGGCTAATTGAATTAAAAAAAATATTTGCTGTTATACCAATTTTTGTTGTACATAGAATCTAAAAGTAAAACTTTGTTGTTATTGTATACGTTTGGATGACATGAAAATAGCGAAATAGTTATTGTTTTCGGAATAGAAATAATAACAGTGCAATCAAATATAAATTTATTATTCTGAAACAGTAAAAATAACTACTTATTTTGCTATTCCGAGAAGAATATAAAATAACTACTTTGCATTTCCCAACTTTCCGTTACTATTCCAAATAACATTTTATCATTCAAAATAGTATTATTTTTTTACTATTCTCATGTTAATTGAAAAATCACTATTTTTTATTATTTTCATTTGTTATTTTCAATTCTTCTATTTTTTACACGATTCAAACATAATTATGGAAATAAAGAAAACAACAAGAAGAATAATTTAAATGGACAAAATTCACAATCAAATCTGTAAATTTACAATCAAATCTGTTCAACAGTTGTACAAGAGCTATATCACAAATTGACAAAGAATAAACAAATAGATGTTGACACATCTACTTTAGACAACCTAGCCATGACAAATAGAAAAACAACAGTATTTCTATATTTCTATATTAAAATAATCAAATCTCAACCATTCTCTGATTTAATGCCATGTATCTCCACCTCTCTTTTTCAACAAAATCGGCATCTAAAAATTTTGCAATAAAAACCCAAAGCTTGTATGCATCTTCAAAGCTACTTAAAAATCCTAATGAAACATTAACCACACTAATTCCTACATCATTTTCGTCTCCTTTTTTCTCCAAAACAATGTTGTCCTCTTCATGTTCATTTTCGAACAAAATGTTCTTCAAGAACCCAGAACTTAGTGAAATTCCACTTCTGTCCCCAAGCTTTTGCACCAAGGAAGGATCAATTTTCTCCCCCTTCCAATCAAAGATATTGAATGCCAATGCGGGCCCACGATCAAATTTGACTCTAGGCCCATATATTTTTACCAATTGATAACCATTTGTTGAGTTAGGATGTTTAAGCTTTGACAAAGCTACTACTAACCAATTTGTAATGCATCTCAGCCTTGTGCTGATTAGTACCAAACCAAGTGTATGGGCATGGTCTAAGCAATGGCATTCTATTTCCATCCTGGCTTCTTCTTCCACTTCAATTTCTGGTGGTTTTTCTTCTTCTAAGATCTTTGAAATTTCACCAAGTTCTTGCGACCTATTTTCTCTGTTTTGTATTCCAATTGGACCAGAAAATGAACTTGCTGTTTCCAAGTCTTCTTCTTCATTTCTGATATTAAGAGGCTGAGAGGTCTCTAAATCAGTACCAGAATAATCTCCAATGATAGAAAACCTTCGTGCTGGTACGATATTTACTATCCCAATGCTCCTGGCAATACTTGACCTCTCAAGTGCTTCACAACTTGATTTCTTGACAAAAAGCCCTGCAAAACCAGATGGATTTTCCCCAAACACCTTAAAGAAATTGCAAATTATAAAGTCGGGCTGGATAAGAGAGAGTCCTAATGAATCCATATCTTTTGGCCCGAGTGCACATGTATCTAATGCAATATGCCAACCATGATCTTGGGCTAATTTCATCCATAGGTATGGGTATCTTGTACCAGTCATCCTTGATATAAGAGGGAAAACAAATAAACCTTTTCTCTTCTTTCTCTGTGTGAGCTTTTTTATCAATTTCTTGTTGATTCTCAGCCCTGGCCATGTGAAATTGGCTGTCACCACATCCGCATCTTTCTTTTGCGCAGTTTCTATCATGGCAGTGACTGCCTCACTCTCGTAATCATATACAGTCAATAATTTATTATTTGGTTTGAAGGAGTATGATTCTGCTAATAGTCTAAATGCAGTAGTTCTATTAGCAGTACATACCATGCTATACTCTTCATCTGAAATTGATAATAGTTTCATAATTCGCTTTCTAATCTCTGCTTCAAGACTTGTATCTTTATCCCTTGATTGAACCTGAGACCTTAGGCTAGCTGATTTATATGCAATTTCAAAGAAGGGAACTACATCAGTGTGGTTGGATGTTGTACCTGGGTCAAAATCCATCTGTGAGTGAGAAAACAGACCGATGCCTGAATAATCAAAGCAAGCATGAGTTGACAGGTGGCTGTACTGGAGTTGTCTTATTGAGTCTGCCATTTGGGTCCCACCATAGTGGGGAAAGACTGATAGGAAAATTGAGAAGGCATCCGACATGGATGGGAGGGACTCATGATTAGTGAATTGGGTACCGGGGAAGAGAGAAGTCGTCGTGGTTTTAGAAAAGTTTTCTCGTGTAACCCTGGTGGTGGTCATAGTACGTGCCGTGGCACCAGTGGTGGTTGGCTGCTCTGCTCAATTGGGGCTGAGTTGGTCCCAGCTGTCAGACAGCCACGAAAACAGATGTAAGAAGAGCCATTTGGTTTGTTTTCAGGCGGCATATCGGCTGTGCTTCTTTTGCTGTTGTTCTCAGTCTCTTCTTTGGTATTCTTTGGAGGCCTTCTCTTCAAGTATTTCTTGAAAAGGGGAAGCATTGTTTAACATGGATGAGAATTGGGCAGTAGTGGATGATTGGGTAGGTTTCATGAATTATTGTAATTGGTCTGAGTTTTCTTTCTTTTCCTATTTTTATTTTTTTGGAGTGGATGCACCTTTCTTATATGAAATATCTTCCATCCAGGTCTCACTCACTTTATATATTTCTCAAATGTAAATATAAATCACGTGTACGCCTATGCCCCATGGTACCATCAATTGATAGCGGCAATTTGGAGTCATGGGACTGAGTTGGTTGGTCAACAATTGGCCGTTGATTCTTGAAACTTTAGAGACTTCTCTTTATGCCATTTTGTATGGTGAATGGTTGTCATGTGGGACCAGATACCTTTTTGGATGGATGAGATGAGAATTATATTGTTTCAGTGGCCTAGCCATGTGATTTGCTGCAAGGCAAATTGCAATATCTACAGCTAGTGGTTTAGCCGTTTAGGTATGAACGCTTTGGCGGTTATGATTTTGGACCAGCAGCCAATTAGTCATCCAAAGTAGATAAATGATTGCTTCATATTCTGGGTTCTGACCGTGAGAAATTCATAAAATAGTTTTGATTTATAATTTCTATTCATGCAGATTGTGCCACTACTCTCAATTTGTGCCGATTTGTTTTATTAGGAGAAAAAATGTCTTCTTTTAATAAGTCAAATTGGATTTATAACAAGTGTGTGAGCTTGGCATCCTGACATTTAAAGAATAGATTGTTTGGTTAAGCTATCAGAAAACAGTATTTGTTCACATCTCTACTAGAAGAGACTGGTTAGCTTAAGCAGTTGAGACTACATTCAGTAAGAAACATGCCTAGAAACAGAGAGGAAAAAAAAAAACAAATATTCTAGAATAGGTGAATGGTACCAGCTGGTACAAACATTCAATGCCAGGCAAGTTTTAAACGATGAAAACGTCTGTACATGCTTTAGATATGTCACTCACGAACTGTTCATTTTCTTCTATTCTGTCATTGTCTTGTTAAACCTTGTAGTTGTGATACAATAAAGTTTTCTTTTCTAGATCTTTTGTTAGATTTGGAGCTACCTTTCTTGCAACCTCAGTGATCGTACGTAGCAATTGACTAATATTTGAATTGAGGTGACCAGTAGATAACTTGTAGACAATTACCAACTCTACTTGTTGTCTACTTGTCTTGGTACCTTTCATCATGGAATCTAATAATCAAAGCACTTAAATTAAAGTGGCTTTTCAGATATAACTCTCAATTTTTTTTTGCCATTCACCTTTAGGAGTTGGAGAGGTTCAAAGTCCTTTGAACTAAAAATTAATTTAAAATATTTGAGAACCGTTAATTTTGCATCGAGATTCATATTTTTAATAAAAAATAAATTTAAAATTCATACTTTTAATAATTATTACGAATCTAGATGTAAAATCAACGGCTATCAAAGTCTTTAAACCCAATTTTTGATTCAAAAGACTTTGAACCTCCACCTCCTCACCTTTACCATTTGAGAGTTCTGTTGATAAGATGCTCTTGATGTGCATCGACTTCTGCTTCATCTGCTAAAACTTTACTCAACTTCGTGGAGATATTTTCAAACTAATAAAATTGATTTAAGTAAAATTAATGGACAGTCACAAGCATACGATATATTGTGTAGTAAATAAATGTCGATAACCACATAGACTAATTTAAAATACCGACATTACACAAATTCTCTAAGCTAAACAATAAAATTTAATTCAAATATATTTTAAATTGTTCTAAACTTTTTGCTAACTTTTGTAAGCACCTGATCACGCTCTTGTGATCATAATAATGAAATTTACAGGCATATAACCTGTATCTTTTTCCTTAAAAAAATAGTTCTAAGAGCACCTCTTAAGATGGTGGTGATTGCGATAAAGAACTAGACTTGCTTTTATCAAAAAGACAGGCCGCCAGGAGAAAATCTAAGACCAATTAAGCATTAATCTTACTAGTTAATACGTTTATTCTTAATTACGTGAGAGTTATCATCCAATTTACTATTAATTTTTTAGTTAGGGTTCAACACCGTAATCAAGTTAAACTTCACGATTAAGTACTTCATTCTATTAATTCAAGTCCATTAAAATCTTGATAATTCTAAATTACTAATGAATGATTATTCATGATTAAGTACTTAGAAAAATCTCATCTAACTAAGACTTCACGATTAAGTATTTGACCTAGGACTAGATATTGCTTCTGGGTTTGAGTATCGACATATTTTAATTAGAAACCTAAATAATTTTCTCTAGTAGTGATTTATATATCATAAATCTATTATACTTAGAATTTTTAATTCTAAACGGATTACTAATATAAATTATAAGCAATTCAATTCAGCACAATAACAATTCAATCACAAAGTAGTTCATATAAATCAAGAATAAATATACAACAAGTACAATTAATTATAATAAATTTTAAAATACATGTCTAACCCTAGACAAATGATTACTCTCTAATCATGGAGAGAAGTCCACAAATATTTATCTGATTAAGGAAAGAAAGATGAAAAACAAGTATAGAAAGAATTACACCAAAAATCTATAGTTTCTCTTGGTCTTTCTCTTTCTTTCTCTCTCCCATAATAGTTTCTCTCTTAAAATAAACCCTAAGTGATCTACAAATAAAATTTAGGGTCTATACATATCGAAATCGCTAAAAATGGCTAAAAAACGCAAAATAAATCAATTAAAATGAAAATTGGCGGCACACAATTCTGCTGTAATTGATTCAATTCTGTCAGAATTGAAAACTAAAAAGTTGGCAGTGCATTGAGTTTGATTGGAATTCTAGAATTTCGGTGGAATTCAAGTTGATGGATGTTGGTTTGAGTTTAGTTCGATTGAAATTCTAGAATTCCGGTGGAATTAAAAACTAATTTGTGTTTTTACTTCATTTCCTGCTTCGATTTTTTTTCTCCTATTTTCTTGAATTCCACCGAACTAATTCCACCGAACAAAATTCAATTTGGTAGTGCATTGAGTTTTTCTTCATTTCTTACTTCATTTCTTACTTCAGAAGAAATTTGGGATTCAAATTAACAGCAATTTTTTTTTTAATTTATTAGACCTGCTTAAATGAAACATGTTACCTCAATTGGATCAATTACTGAAAGTATTTTGTTTCTTTAAAATCTTTATAGTAACACAAACCTGGTGGCTATGAAGAATGATACAATAGTCATTAATAAAACTCCATAATCTTTGGAGTTCTAACTTAATTTTCTTGATAATAAACTTAAAGATTTCGTTCTTAAAACTCTTATTATGCAACCTGACTTTTTCTAATCCAATATACCCACTACAATTTGGAATTCTAAAATCATTCAAGCATCAATCTGTATCATGGATTGCCTATCTTACTTAAATTGACATCATGGTAGTGTGGTTTATTTCATAGTTGGGACATATATATGCCCTAGTCAGAGGAATTTATCTTGTAAAACAAAATTTAGTCAAACAATTAGTGAGTTGCTATCTGGCCTTCACGGTACAGTTGGCCGAAACAAGGATATGATATCCAACCATGAGATGCAGCTTTCAATTTGTCTCCACGAGTCGGCAGTACCAACGTTGACATATCACCGGGCACAAATCATAGCAGTACCATTGATATTTATTGGACCCCGTAGCTCTCCAGTTTTTGTTGATTGGATGTTCCTCTACTGCTATTTGCTAATTAGGGCCTTTAATATTCAATATTCATTAAAGATTTGTACCTAATATCAACAACGCTACGTGGCTTATTTTTCCTACAAACAGAGTCGCTATGTCGATTTGGAAACAATGATATTTACATTTTTATAAGTTCGTAAATAATAAGAGAAAATTAAATTACAGAAGCAATTTCTTAGGGAAAATTCTGGTGAGATATTCTACTGTGCAGTACTGTAGATAAAGACCTATATCTATATGGTCCTCTCCTCTCTTAGTGACATATTGATGTTGCATCTAACTTTCCATCTCTCTTCGGGTGGAGGATCATTGGCAATGATCTTCAATAAATTCAGAACTTTTAAATAGAAAAAGTTACAAATATATTGTTGAATTTTAGATGGGTTATATTTTTATTTTGAGGTGGATAGATGGGTTATATTTCAAATTTCACATAATTGAAATGCCATTTATTTTTGCATTAAAGATGACAAATATGTATAGTTATCAATTCCAAGTTTTTGATGAACGGTATATTACTGACATGAATCGATATCATTTTTTATGTGTATATCATTTATCTATAGTATTATTTATATTCTAATTGTTCAAATTAATTTAAAGAACAAAAATAATTTTCAATGATTGTCAAAATTATCAAATTGATTCATTAGTAATAGACCCCTACCCTTCTTAAGTAGTTTGATATAAATGCTCTTAGATAGTAGGTACCAATTTTTCTAAAGCTAAAAAGAAAAGATCTGTAGTATCTAAAAATTTATGGCTCTTTATTTAATGATCAAAATAGTAGATAATGACAATCGTTTTGATTTTATATTTTTCATTAACAATTTTTTTGATATCTTTGTATGGTCCGAGTTTTTTTTGAACCTACTACACTGCTCTAATTTTTTTGGAACCAGTTCCCCAACCCCCATTTTCCTGGACCATCCACAAAAGATTTGATTTGAGGCTGGTCCAAATTAGTTCAGATGAACTTCCGAAATAAATCCCCCCTTTTCTTCCTTTTTCCTCATCTCTCTTTCATCTAGTCTGAACATATCCGAAAAATAATCTGGCATGCTAAAACATACGATTTTTTTAATTTTTATATTTTTACAAAAATGGGCTATAATTATAGCACATTTTTATTTTAACAATAACATCGGATTTGAGCATCAATTTGAAATGAATTTTTAGCCTCAACGTGTCAATTCTTGACCCGACCCGACCCGAAGATAAATGGGTCGGGTATCGATTTAATTTTTTTGACACGAATCGGGTTGGGTCGGGTTTGGATCAACCCGATCCGATCCGATTAATTATATTTTTTAAAGTAATTTTATGACTTAGTACTAATTAAAACTTAAATATACACTAATTAAGATTGATTATAAATTAATTAATATTTTATTGCTTAAAAATATATAAAAATAATTAATAAATATTTAATTATTTTATACATGTCGGGTCGATCCGTGACCCGTCGGGTCGGATATAGATCAAAATTTTTTGACTCGAATTTAATCGGATCGGGTCAAAAAAAATAATAAAATAATATGACCTGACCCGAACCGACCCATTAACACCCCTAGCCTCAACTAAAGGAGTCATTATCCAGGAGTGCCTTTCAATGGTACTATATACCGATATAGGTTGTTTTCCAATCCGAAAATATCACTAACAGTGTAGTGCACATATTGGAATACTCGAACCGGTTGGGTCGGGTTCCTCCCCAATTCAATCATTAATTTATCGTTTCGGGTTAATTTTTAATGCATCCATATTTTATTATTTTTTAAAAGCTGTTCATTTCTCCATCAAATCGAATATTCTTTCTTTTATCCCCTTTACTCCATTTAGTATCTATTTGTTAGTCATTTATTAATGCTTAAAAATCATAATTTATGTTTCCTCCAAATTAGAGACGGCTCCTTTTATTTCCAATTAATTTATGCCAAATTGGTTTTGTATCCATTAAAACATTGTTATTTGGAGTTTTGCCTATCAAAACTTCAAATTTCATATAATGACCATTAAAACTATTATTGGTTATTTCCCCATAATATACTTTGCTGCAATTTGTTAATTCCGAAGATTTTTATAAGACCAAATTGCACTTTGAGCTATCGTCTGCTACACTTTAATGGCAAGATTGAACATTTGGGACTACCCATTTTTTTTCTTCTTCTTCCCCTTTTTTCTTTTCCTTTTTTTTGGTTGCCAAAGAGACCTTAAATTAGGTCATTCACTCCTCCCGAACTAGTGTTATAAATAAACCCGTGCGGGTCACACCTGACCTGCTGGATCCATGGCTGCGACCCGACCTGTCTCGACTCGTAACCCAATCCGTTGGATCCGTGACCCGTTAGAACCGACGGATCTAGAATAGGTGCGGGCAAAAAAATCGAAAAAACACGTCTTGGACTCGACCTGTTGGACCCGTGCAAACCCAGCCCCGACCCGGGAAAACCGTCTGACCCGTCCGACCCGTCCCCTTTACAAGTTAAACCCGACCAACTACCCGGTAAAACCGGCTAAATTCAAAAAAAAAAAAAAAAAAAAAAATTCACCCTTCAAATTTTTTTCTATAAATACTACCCCATATCATCTAATATCTTCACACAAAATCAATCTCTCTCTCTTCCCAATTCTCCAAACCAAACTCTCTCTCTCATTAATTCATTAAATATTAGTAATTATCTAATTATATTATTATAGTAATCTAGTTACATTATTTAGAAAAAAAAACAAAAATATTTATATTACTGTTATTTATTTATTATTGTCAATTTATCATTCCGTAAGTAATGGTGTTTTCGGAAATCTTCCGATTCCGATGAAAAAAAAGATTAGTTATACTTTGTACATTATTTTTTATAATTAGTATCTTCTAATTAGTTATGTTATTTTTTTAATAATTAGTTTATTTTAAATATATATTTACGATCTTTATTTTTTTTATCATTAGTTTCTTTTAATTTCTTTTGTACATTCTTTAAATTAGTTTTTTTTTATAATTAGTTCCTTTTTATATTTCATAAATTCTATAAATTCGTTTAATGTAATATTTTTTAGCAATATCAAATTACATCTCCCATTTATTTTATTTTAATTAGTTTATTTTAATTAGTTTTGTTATATTCTTTATTTTTTTATAATTAGTTCCTTTTATTTTCTTTTGTACATTCTATAACTTAGTTTCTTTTTTAATTTATAATAATTAGTTTTTTTTTATATTTTGTAATTCTTTAAATTTTTTAATATTTTTTAGCAATATCAAATGATATCTCTCAATCACTCTCATGCCGAAGAAATGACACACCGGTTGAGCGTTGAAATTTTTGGTGAACATTTAAGTGATCAAACTCCTAACATTCCGCACTCATATTCTCAACAAAATTCTAACCGTCCGCATCCGTATTATCAACACATTCCACAATAATATTATCCATCACAACCGCCGGTTGATCTTAATTATAACCCGCAAATTACTTTCTTTAGTGCCGGACAAGGTTCAACCTCATATCCCTCAAGTTCTCAGTATAACATTGATACAACAACTAGTGCTGGACTTCCATCGCTACATCCAATGAGTGCAGGATGTTCCACACCAACATCCGACTCAAGCGTCCCGGAATCATCAATCGAATCTGAAAACGATAAGAGAAGGAAGAGAGACTCGATACCCGTATGGTACAAAGTTGCTTGCACTCGGACAATATTAGAACACTTGCCAAATATGATAAAAAAAGAATGTTAAGTGAGTTTACTCGATACATAGCCAAAGAAGAACAACTAATAAGTATGACATATTATACCGATTTTGCCCGATTGGTAATTAGAGGTTGTGGTCAACCATTATACAAAAGATTCCATCATAAAAAATGGTATCCGAGTTAAAAAAAATAATATGTCGAATGAAAAAGTAAATTACTGATCATATTTACAGTTGCAAAAAAAATATCAATTACATATGATATATGAACCATGATAAATATGATCTTAGTTATAGTTGTGTTACTGCCCATTATATTAATCATGATTGGATTTAAAAAAAAATCTAAGTTTTCGAACCATGGATTATCCGCACACCGCACAAATTATTTATCAATCTATTATAAATGTATTGTATGAGTATAATTTGAAAAGAGATTTAGAAAATAAAATATTTTTAATTTCTTTTAATTATGCAAGCAATAATATTAAATCTATTGATTATTTTATATGTACTAAACCCAATTATGGATGGTATGATGTTTCATCAAAAATGTGCATGTCATATTTTTTGTTTAACTGTTAAGGTAGGTTTGAAGACAACCGCCATTAATAATTTAATTTATAAATTTAAAGATGGTCTTCATCATATATATTCGAACAATATAAGAAAACAAAGATTTTCATACCTTGTGTGCATGATTAAATTTGAGTAAGTTAAGAATACCATGGGACATAGATACACGTTGAAATTCAACGTATAGAATGTTACAACGTGTCATTCCATATAAACATGTTATAAGTGAGAGCCTACGTAACTTGGAAGAAGATGACGACTTACAAATGTAAACAAACATGAATGAGTTAGTTACTTAAGAATGAACAAAGAGAAATACAACGCCGACATCGGCGGGGCTAGCTCCATCGGAATGGGCAGCAAAATCTCTCAAAGAAAAACCCAAAAGAAAGAAATAAAACTCGAAAGCCGATAGATCCTAATCCACTACCCTGCTCATATGCGGAAGCGGCGAAGCATCTCTGTCACTACGCAGGACTGCACCTAGCACTCTTATCCAAAAACTCGATCCCGCTCCTGTAAAACCTGGACCCCACAACCACCGTGGAAACGTGAGTGATAAATCACTCAGTGCGGTTTTAGGTCCAAAGACCGAGATGTTACAAATCTCGAGGCTTAGACTTAAAACCATTACAAATTTATTTTTATAATAAATATTACAGTTACATAAAATTTGATGTTTAAATAATTAAATTGATTAAATTTTGTTCGAGTAGAGTATAAAAGAATCCAAAAGAGTTTAATAAAATGCACTACTTGAAATCATGAATATTTTAAATCAAGGATAAACCCAAAATGAATCATTCGAGATATTATAATATAAAAGGTACGGTTCAAACTCCCATATCATACGAATGACTTTGCGGGATAAATTCTTTTTAGAAAGAACCGACCTCAACCAAAGGTTTCATAGAAGAGAGCCCGCTCTATAGAAGAGAGCGTCATTTACTATCAAAACCATCCCTAATTTATCCCGCTCAGTCCCTTATTATAATGAAACGAACAACGACTCGATTTTTATCAATATATAATTCAGATTGAAGGAGACTATCCGAAAATAATATAAAATGAAGTGAATCAATCACGAACAAATATAAAGTGACAAAATAGTCACTGCTAAATATAAAGTGATAAAATAATCACTGTAACCACGGAATAGCTCCTCGATAATAAATTTAAAGTGTATTTTATTATAAAATCGAGTCGGTCCTGACACTCTTCCCAAACCCAAATTTGGATATTCATTTTTAACTTAAAATTTTCCTTGACTTTCATAATATCATACAAATTATAGAAAACGGATAATATGCAAATTCAAATCTTAATTCAATTTAGTTATGTCTCGCTTAATTTGATCAATATAACAATCTGATTAATTATAATCTAAAAATCACTTTATTTATATAATAAAAATTTCAAGGTACTTAATTAATACTAATATAATTTATTAAATACTAATTAATCTATCTAAGATAATCTATCCTAGATAATCTATCATGTAACTAATTATATTAGATTATTAAATACTACTTCCTCTATCTATGATATTTTATCCTATAACTAATTATATTAAATTATTAAATACTAATTACTCTATCTAAGATAATCTATCCTAGATAATCTATCATGTAACCGATTATATTAAATTATTAAATACTACTTCCTCTATCTAGGATAATCTATCCTATAACTAATTAACTTAAAATATTAATCTAATTAATGATCAAATGAAATGCATATAAAATGAAATGCGGATGATATGAATAAGTTTCAATATCAAAAGAAAAGAAAATATAATTTTTCCGAGAACCTATAAAGTCAAAATAAATTAAATTGGCGAGTATCCTATTCGCGTTGGGTCCAGTTAGGTCAGGGTATACCGGACTCGGAGACGGGAGCATTATTATTTATGTTTGTGTTTTAAGATGATATTTTTTTATTATTTATTATAAAGTTTATTTATCTATTTATTAAATCACACGTAAATGTTTCCTTATTTATTGATTTAAGATAGTGTTAGTTTACGTAAATCATTTCAATTTATTATCTTAATTATTATTATTGCAATCCTCGTGGTTTATTGAAAGAGAAAATAAAACTACATATCCAACTCTTGCCATGATGACCCGCGATGTATTTGCCGTGCCCGTGTCAAAAGTCCCTTCTAAATCTTATTTTAGTTTAGCAAACAAGATACTAACAGATTAGGTGCAAAGACTTTCGAACGACTCGTATGCTTGAAAGATTGGTTTGATGTAGAACAATGCAATCAACATGTACCCGTTGAAGCACCATCATCCGATAAATTTATGACAGAAGCGGATGGAGACTCAGATGATATTTCAGAAAATAATTTATGGTATATGAACCCCAACTTCTAGATGGTATTTCTAAACCTTGTTTATTTTTTTTTCTATTTTTAATATTTTTCTAGCATTTATATTGGTTTTTCTGAATTTTTTTCAATATACATTACTAACAAAAAAAGTTAGAACTCCGCCTATATATTACGTAGCCGTCCCAAGCTCGGAATAAAAAGGAGTGTAACTTTATTTTTAACTCATTTATTTTTATGTTTAGTAATTTTTAAAATATTGTCTCAATTTATTTTAAGTTATATCATTTTATTCGAATTCTTTAAGATTTTATTTGAATTTTTACTTAATTTTTTTTATTCGTAAAAAAAATCAAAAAATATTTTTGATCAAGAATATAAATGGTTATATATTTTTTATATTTTTAATAATTATTTTCAGATTTTTGTAATTTTTGAGAATTTATTTGAAAATTTTTGAATTTTGGAAAAAAATAAAAAAAAAATAAAAATATTTTTTTGGTCAAGAATATAAAGGGTTATATTTTTTAAATATTTTTCATAATTTTAAATTTTTAGAATTTTTGATAATTTATTTAAATTTTATTGGGTTACTTTTGAATTTTGAAAAAAAAAGCGACCGATCCGTCCCATTTCCGATCCGACCCGTCTCGCCCCGCCGATCTGTCCGATCCGACCCGTTTCACCCCGCCGATCTGTCCGATCCGACGGATCTAGGACGGATCGCGTTCTAATCCTCAAAATGAACCCGCACTAACCCCTCCTGTACAAACTCATTGACGTGTCCTATGCTGATCAACCCGCCCCATTTTTAAAACAATATCCCGAACACATGACTACACTGATAGGATGGATTTTAGAAGGGCCATTTGTTCTAGACAAAGTACATGCAAGAATGACGTATTTGTAATGATCTTTCAAGGAAAATGTATGTACAGGTACAGCAATGCAAACTGCCAAAAGATCAAAGGCAAAAGACACAAAATTCAATACAGATGTCTCAAACTAGGCAAAAGATCATGGTAGCGGTCAGAAATGGTAAGAGAAGATGGGAAAGCTGAATTGGCAGCCACTGCCTATGTTTCAAAAAAAATAAAAAATAAAAATAAGATGGGAAGGCTGGAAAGGTATTTTACTCCAAATATTTTTTCCTGAAATTTTACTATTAGATTATCTGGGAGAAGATGTTTTATGAGGAGATAACCAATAAGTTAAAATTTTTAAGGGTAAATATCTTAGTTTAAACTTTTTATGTGAAATTTCCAAATAGCAATGTTTTGATAGGTACATACCCAATTTTTCCATACAATAATTATAATCTCCAGTGAAAAAAATTTGCAGCAGAAAAAAGATACGAGGTTCTTTATAAGGTCTTGATACGAACATATCCATTACTCCAAAACCTACTATTGAAGTAAAACTCAAAATCTCAGTTCTCAAATAAACTCTCAGATTTAAAATTACTTAAAATTGAGATATCATTATAAGTACTCAGTTCTCAATTAACTCTCAATCACTCAGTTCTCAATTGAGATATCATTAATCTCAGTTCTCAACTAACTCTCAGATTCAAAATAACTTAAAATTGAGATATCATTAAAATTAATATTAGAAGTATTTTTCATTTTTTTTTCAATCTATACTACGTGAAAGTGGTTGAGTTTCAACTTTCAAGGCTTCCTAATATGGCAACTTATCATTCTCTCTCTTTTCATTTGAAAAGTATGTATGTTGCTTCTAATGTATTATATAAAATATTATATTCCTAGTAATACAATTTTTGAAATAATACATTTTTATATAAAATATTATCAAGAAAACACAAATTGGTGGTGACATATCGGTGGCAAAATCAATGTCGTCTCTAAATATCAACAAACAGTGGCTTCAATTAAATATCATCACCGATTCTTTTTAAATAGTGATGAACTCATAAAAGTCACCATGTATTCTGATCTTTCCAATGACAAATTCAAAAGATGCCACAAATTCCTTTTTTAACCGGCGACCTTGTAAAAATGTCACAGTTAATAGACACTTACAGTGACAATTATAGATAGTCGTCATCATTTTTAATTTAATGATGGCAACATAATATATCTCCTCAATATGTATATTTACAATGGCTATAATTAATTTTGCCTCCTTTCACTAAATAATTTGTGACAAGTTTAAGTCGCCTCCATAATGTTTTAAAATGTGGCAAATTTTTTTGCCATCATATAATAGTTATAGTGGCCACATAAATATTGTCTCCATTTAGCAAATTATTGTTGACAAAATTAAAGTTGTTACGATATATTTTGAAAATTTGATTACTATTTTCATCTATATATATTGTAAACCATGAAAATACACATGATATAGTGGTCAAATTAAAGTCGCCACTATAATATTATAATTATTATTGTTTTATTCATTAAGTTATTAAGATTAAAAAATTAGAGCACTTCCTATTATTTATTATTATTTTACTATTATATCATTATTTTTGCTTATCATTTTTATCATATTATCATTATTTATCATTTTATTTAATATTTATTATTATATTATTTTATTTTATAATCATATTATTTCTGTTTATCATTTTATTATTATCGTATTATCTCTATTTATTATTTTATTATTATCATATTATTTTTATTATCATTTTACTATTATCATGTTATCATTTCACCTTTTTATATCATACTTACATATCATTTTTACATATTAAAGTTATATCCACATATTTATATTATATTTATCTAGTATGTTCATATACCATTATATTCATATATCATATTTATATTTTTATAGTTATATTTGTATGGTGTTATATTCATATCATATTTACTTATCATATCTACATAGTACATTTATATTCATATATTCATATAGTCATATTTACATATCATATATACATTTTTTTATTATATCCATATTATATTTATGATTATATTTATATAATATTTATATAACGTGCTTATATATTATATTTATGTTCATATACTCATATTATATTTATATATTCATATTTATATTTTCATAATCATATTCATAAATTATGTTCATATTGTATATACATATTATATTTATTTTTATATATTCATATTATATTTACATAGTATGTTTATATTTTTAATAATCACATTCACATCATATTTATGAATTATATTTATGTCATACTTATGTATCATATATATATATATATATCACATTTATATTTTAATAATCATATTTGTATTATACTTACATCATACTCATATAGTGTATTTATATTTTATTTATATATTTATGAATTATATTTATATTATGTTTATATAATGTGCTTACATATTATATTTATGTTCATATACCCATATTATATTTATATATTCATATTATATTTACATAGTATATTTATATTTTTAATAATCACATTCACATTATATTTATGTATTATATTTATGTCATAATTATATTTATATCATATTATGTTCTTATAGTCATATTCATATTGTATTTACATTATATATTCATATATTCATATTGTATTTATATTATGTATTAAGCTTGTTAAGTTAATGAGTCAAGCTTGAACTTTAGCAGACTCATTAGACTTGTTTGGCTCTTTAAACTATTAGTATTTATATTTATATTATTTTTATTGGATTTTTAGTATGGTAAATAGTTTATAATATGATGTGTACTTAAATTATTATATCAAATTTATGTGAAATATATTGTCATTAGTTATTTTATTAATTTTTATATAAATTTTTATATAAAATATTCTAAAAAATAGCATTAACTATTAAATAAGTCTTAACGAGCCTTAATGAGGTAGCTCGTTTAGCCTATTAATTTAACGAGTCAACCACAAGCCAAAACTTTTGGTTCGGAAGTATTTAACGAACCAAGTTGGTTCAGCTCATTAAGCTAATGAGTCGAGTACCAGCTTGGCTCAGTTCAGCTCGGCTTGTTGCCACCCCTGATATCATATTTACATATTTTATTTAATACTCATATTCATATTATATTTATATATTTATGAATTATATTTATATTATGTTTGTATAACGTGCTTACATATTATATTTATGTTCATATACCCATATTATATTTACATATTCATATTTATATTTTTATAATCATGTTCATATCATATTTATAAATTATTTTCGTATTGTATTTGTATAATATATTTATTTTAATAATCATATCTATATTATACTTTCATCATACTCATATAGTATATTTATACTATGCTTAAATATTATATTTATATTTATATTCATGTTATGTTTTTATAGTCCTATTCATATTGTATTTATATATTTATGAATTATATTTAAATTTATGTTTATATAACATGCTTACATATTTTATTTATGTTCATATACCCATATTATATTTACATATTGATATTTATATTTTTATAATTATGTTCATATCATACTTATAAATTATATTCATGTGTTAATTCCACTTGTCATTTTATCATAAGATATTATTCAAATGAAGAAAAGAAATAAATATTAATATGTGCATAAGTATGTTGAAAGAAGAAAAGAAAAAGCAAACAAAAAATCTGAAACTTTATCATTTATCAGTATGTCAATGGCAGATCCGCAGATAGGAGAAAGCCAATTTCATCACCTTCCAAGCAGAGATCTTTGTGTTCTAAACTGAATACTTTTAACAACTATATGCAGATGGTATTGACATTATTCACAACTGACACCTTTTTTCTTGATAAAAAAGAATTCTTTTATCAAGAAGTGCTGAAGAGAGTGAAGTTGATACTGCAGGCACCAGACGGACAGATGCCATACTCAAGATTTATTTTCATGAAATCAATGAAGCAGATACTATTTTTAACCGCTTATTTTGTTTAAAGTCAGAACAGAAGATTCACCTAAGCAAATTATGTACCTTATTTCACAACTTGAAGCTTTCCAGGTCTCTCATGCAGGTGTACCATGGCTTCATATTGTTGGTGTTAC
Organism: Schoenoplectus tabernaemontani; assembly: GCA_037127355.1. Taxonomy (NCBI): domain Eukaryota; kingdom Viridiplantae; phylum Streptophyta; class Magnoliopsida; order Poales; family Cyperaceae; genus Schoenoplectus; species Schoenoplectus tabernaemontani. The sequence goes on along the minus strand of CM073746.1, from coordinate 6,039,932 downwards.
TGATCCTGATAATTTACTACCATTTGGATGACAATTGTGGGGACATACTTTCTTTGGAGTGCTGAGAACCATCATTGGCAGTGGGCACTAACGAAAGATGTGCAGATAGGAGAAGCTAATTCATTCATCATTCATCTTCCAGGCATAGATCTTTAACTTACTGGTATCAGTCTTTATAAAACATAATATGTTGAGCAGACACAACAAAGAGAGCCTCAAAAGAGACTATGAAAAGTCTATAAGTGCAATAATTGCTTGGCCTCTAAAGTGAATTCTTTTAACAACATTACTATGTGCAGATGGAACTGACATTTTTTTGTATTCACAACTGATACCTTTTTTCTTGTATTCTTTATAGCAAAAATGGAAATTTTAAACCATATTGGTCCTGAAAATCATGGTACTGTCGGAACCGAAATCGATAAGTTATCCATATAATCGAAATCGGCTGACTCGACAAAAATCAGCCGAATCGAATCGGAAACTCGGTCTTTCCAAAAAATAACTAATTGTATGCTTAAAAATTAAAATATGATAAATATAATTAATAATGATCCAGGAGTATCATATTCCAAGTAGTCTATTACAGTTTTAAAGGTATAACGGTTCATACACCAAGTCCAACTTGAATAATTAAATGAGCACAGTAGCTCCCAAACCATCTCTCCTCGCTCCCTTCGAAGCTGCGTCTCCAGAAACGCTCCAAATTAAATTAGTACATCAAATTAGAAGGTTCCAATTCGCTCTTTTTGTTCTATTTCATGAAAATTGAATAGACGATAGTAACTGTGCCGATCTCAACAATTAATTTGGACGAATTTGTAGTCTCCTTCGGAAATTCATGCGAAAAAAAAATCTTAACCGAGTAACTCGGGACAAAATCAGATCGTCTACTGATTCCGAGTCAACCCGGCCGATTCAGATCGTCTACAGATCCATGCTGAAAATTTTCATAGTTGCTACTTGATTCATATTCAGGTAAAAACTCGGGGCTTAACATGTATACGTGTTTGTTTTATTCAAATATTTGACAAATTGACATAAATATGTAAAATATTAGCTATGATTTGCAAATAGAATGAAATACATAGTATAGTTTGCAAAGTGTTTTCACAACATTAACTCCCTTTTAAATTTGAGTTTCATAAATTCTTCATATTGAAATCTCATTAAATTTTAATTTATCACTCTCATTAAATTTTTCATATTGAAATCTTATGAGGTACAAAAAATTGAGGCGTTTTGAGTTTTTTAAATCGATCTTTTTAATTTTTTAAAATAATGTATAAATATTAAATATTTTATTATTATTTTTAGAGTTGATTTTCAAAAATTAAAAAAAGTGACTTAAAAAACTTGAAACACTCAAAATTTTTGTACCCCATAAAATTTCAATATGAAAAATATAATGAGAGTGATAAATCAAAATTTGAAAATCATTTAATATATTTTTTGAGTTAAAATCACGAATGGGCTCCATGCTCCTAGGAGCACGCTAGATTTACTCATATATATATATATATATATATATATATATATATATATATTATATCGAATAGCACATAATTGATATTAGTATAAACCATCACTATAAGCTACAAAAAATTGCAAATAAGAAAATCACCTCTATTGTTCAGAAATAAGATGACAACACATATTATATTGCCACATAAAAGCACAAGAGATAGTGACAAATTACACCTATAATGAAGCAAAGGTGGCCAAAAATAATTGCTACAATTCAATTAAAAATGATGAATTTTGTAGCCACCATTATTTAGATAATTAATGATAATAACAGTTATCATCAAAAATAGATCACCATCGTAGCTTATATTTAAAGTGGCGCTAAAGGTTGCCATGTTATTCTAATTTTATAATGACGATAAAATGTCATCATTGAAATTTATGGCGATTGAAGTCGACATATTCTATTTTAGTAACAGAATTTATGGAGGTGGCTTTGTGGCGATTAAAAGTCAACACCGAAAGTCACAAGTGATGATATTTTTATGTATAGGGATGATTTTTATCACCACCGAGTATCTATTTTCCAGTAGTGTATTAAGGGTAACTTCAATTCATTTGAATTTATCTAAACCAAGTAAAATTTCTGTTTTTTCCTGTGATAATTAATGCGGACCTTTATTCAATGTAAAACTGTTTTGACTAATAACTTTGTCTAAATTGTAACAATGATGATCTTTTTATAACTTATTATAAATAAAATACCAACAATAATTTAAATGGACCTTAGTTTGTACGAAAGCAACATGTTTTGATGGAGAACCTAAAAATTTAATGTATCCACTAGCAAATAATTCTACTGTTTTCTTTCACACGTCTCTCTCTTTTTTGCTGCTTTAAGGTTATTATCGGCCTGCAATTTTATTACGAGGAATATCTTATTATTTTGACAATCTTTACAATAAAATTATAATAAATTTGAAATTAAAAAAAATTATAGATGTTTTCTTAGTCTTATATATTGATTTTATTTCAAGTATCATATAGTTAATAGTTACCTGATATCCCACCATATAATCTAAAAATTATATGACATTTGAAACTGTAATTGATAAAAATTATATTCTGATCATATTTGAAAACACGAAGCAAGCATCAAATCGAGCCGAATTCTTGATACGCACCTGTATCTATTAGAAAAACATAAATAATTTTCACCTACACTCTTATATATTTCATGTCTTTAGTAGTTCAGTATGAATGTTGTGGTACCAATAAAAAATTCGAAGTGTCATGGGCGGATTTAGCTTATATCAGGGGTTAGTTCATCCTCTGGATTTTAAAAAATAGTATTTTAAATTAAAATTTTATTAATTTGACCCTCTAGATTATCTAATTATTTTTTATTGAGAAAAATATTTAATATTATGTATAATGAAAGAATTATGTAAAAATTTTTAAAATATAAAATCTCGTAGAGAAAAATTTTCTTTATCACTATGATTATTTATTATTCTGACTTTTATTTTTTATTATTTTTAATATATAAAAATATTATTTTAATATTTTTATTTAATACCTGATAGTTAATGAGTTTAAATACGATAAACTACTGAATCCGATTACTGACCCCCGACCAAAATTCTGCATCCGTCCCTGAGCATCATCATAGATTTTAACGGTATAATAAATTTTATCTAAGTTTGAAACATGCACAAATCAATTTAGATGTATATAGAATAAATTTACCGTAAACTTTATACATAATTTAAATTTGTACATAATTTATATTGATCTGGTCATAGTATACTTTATATGCACTAAAGTTTTTGGTGACTAGAGTTTACGTGTGGAAGGAAAAAAATATTGATGATCATTATTCATTAGTACGAAGAACTCATAAATATCAATTTAAATGTATTTGAGATAATTCTCTCTAGCGTAATAATGTAATTAACGTCTTTCTGTCCTTTGAGACACTTGGATGTACAAAAAAATAATAATAAAAGAAAAGAGAGAATTGTACAAACAAAGAAAGCCTACAGCCCTACACAATCAATCAACGCGGTTTGCTTTTGAATAATTTTGTGCAAGACCGAGTCAAGCTGCCAACTTTTGGACGCAACTTTTATGTAGTCACTAAACGCCGAGATTTTATTTGACAGCGGAATTTGAACTATGCTAGTTATAAATTGTAGTTTTAAGTAAAAAAAAAACTTAATGGAGCACTAATTAGGTTTGAAAAGGAGAAATGCTAAAATGCGACGCATTATATGGATCTTCGTGTGCAACGGTTAAAATATTAAATTTTAAGTTAAATATGAATGGATATGAGTGAGCTCAATATAATCTCAATAAAAAGAATTATGTAAAAAAAAAAAATATGTTTTTCGGTAATTTTTCTAGTTTTTTTTGGTACGGGGGAAAATGGTTGTTGTTTGATGATAAAAAAAACCTCAGATCAATTGATTTTCTTTTATTTAAAAAATACAAAAAAACCTGAAAAGAAATATAAATTTGATTTTCCTAGAAGATTTTGAAATTTAGATTAAATTTAGATTTCTTTCTACAGTAGAATGAAATCAACATTTTAATAATACAATAGTTAAGTTTTTGCCTAGATTCCTCTCTGATCATAATCCACTCATAATATGTGGTACTATGTTTACTCACTCTATTACTAAATCTTTGAGATTTGTAAAAACATAGCTTAACTAGCCTGATTTTTTAGAATTATTAGAAAAATGGTGGCAAAAATTTCATATTAGAGGAGATTTTGGTAATGATTGAAGACTAAAATTACGGTATATAAGAAAAAAACTAGGACGCAGAGGAGGTTCAAAACCCTTTGAACCAAAAATTGAGTTCAAATCCTTTGAGAGCCGTTGATTTTGCATCGAGATTCGTAATAACTATTGAAAGTACAAATTTTGAATTTAAATTTTATTAAAAGTATAAATCTCGATGCAAAATCAACGGCTCTCAAAGGCTTTGAACCTCCCCCACCTCCAAAAAACTAAGGGGGTGGAATAAAAATATTAAGGCCTCTAAAAATAAAAATAAAAAACAATTCTTAAAAGATATTCAAGAGTTAGAATTTGCTCAAGAGAGTAGGCTCTTAGATGATTTAGAACTTCATAGATTAAAAACTTGTCATTTAGAATTAGATAAGTTATATTTGGAGGAAGAACAATATTGGCAACAAAGGGCTAAATTGATATGATTTTTAGAGTGAGATCATAATACTAAATTTTTTCATGCTACTGCAAATGTTAGGAGGAAAAAAAAATATTTTTGCATTAAAAATAAATGAAACTTTAGTTTATGATCCCAATATTTTGGTCAAACATATGAATGATTTCTATAGAGATTTGTTAGGTACTACAACTAATAGGAGCTTATCCCTTTCTTCAGATTTTTGGGAAGGTCAATATAGATTAGATAATTCACAATTAGCTATTATGGATAGACCATTTACAGAGAAGGAGGTTAAGGATGTAGTTTTCTCTAGTAATGCTTCTAAAGCACCTGGCCCGATGGGTTTTCCTTTCTCTTTTATCAATAATGTTGGGATATAGTTAAACGTGGTATATTGACAATTATTCATGCATTCTATCATAACATACTAGATATTTTCAAACTTAATTTAGCTTCTATTTGTTTAATTCTAAATAAAAAAAATGCTAAATTAATCACTCAATTTAGACCAATTAGTTTGATTAACTGTAGCTTCAAAATTATATCCAAGCTTCTAACTAATAGACTTGCTCCTCTAATGGATAACTTAATTTCTCCTACACAAACAATATATACTAAAGGTAGAAATATAATGGATAATGTAGTAGTTGCAACTGAAGTGCTACATTTTGTTAAAAGGAAAAAAAAATAAATGTCTATTATTCAAAATAGATTTTGAAAAAGCATTTGATAGGGTTAATTGAGATTTTCCTTTGAAATTTTAGAAGGTAAAGGATTTAGTTCTCTGTGTATAAGCTGGATAAAAAATATTCTATACAATAGTAAAACTTGTATCAAATTTAATGGACAATTAAGTGAATATTTCTCTTATAAAAAAGAGTTAGACAAGAAGACCATATTTCTCCATTCTTTTTTTTTTGTTTTAGTTTCTAATGTGTTACATAGTATATTGGCAAAAGCTCAACATAATGGTCATTTAAAAGGCATTGGCCCATTTGATTCTATTGGTAATATACTTAATCTTCATTTTGCTGATGATACATTGTTATTCCTAGAGGCTTCTGTTGCTAATATTCAAACATTAAAGTGGTTACTGTTAGGTTATGAGGATTTGTCAGGAATGAAAGTTAATTTTAACAACTATGAACTTGTCCCACTTAACCTTACTATAATGAAGGAACGGTCTTTGCTGAACAATTAGGTTGTAAACTTTTCTCTTTACCACTTATGTATTTAGGTATGCCTTTGCATTGGAAGAAGTTGTCAGTAGATAGTTGGAATTTTCTGAATGAAAAAATAGAAAATAAATTACAAGGATGGAAAGAAAAATTACTTTCCTTAGGTGGTAGAATAACTCTATTAAATTCAGTAATTTCTTCCTTATCTTTGTATTGGATGTCCTTATTTAGGCTCCCTGCTAAAGTAAGAAATATGATAGATCAATTAAGAAAACAATTTCTTTGGTATGGTGGCAATACTGTGAAGAAAAAATATGCCTTAGTATCATGGAAAATTGTGTGTAAAACAAAAAAAAATGGTGGTTTAGGAGTGTTAGATTTGGATTTAATGACTAAATCCCTTCTTGCTAAGTGGATTATTAGATTTAAAGATCCTACTGTACAGAAATTTTGGAAAGATATTCTGATGTTTAAATATCTTAATTCTCATAATAGACAGGTGCATTCTTCCTTTTGGAAAGATGTTACAGTAGATCAAGAGGTTATTGAGTTTTGTTTTAATAAAACTATAGGTAATGGTAAATCAATAAAATTTTGGTTAGATAGATGGGTTTGTGAAACTACTTTATCATATGAAATTTCTAACTTATTTATTTTAGCTATTGATCCACAAATCAGTGTGGAACAGGCATTGCAGCTAGATGTTTGCTTATACTCGTCGGGTATAACCCGTACCCGTCTACCTGTGTTCGGATATAGGCGGGTACACGAGTACGGACATGAGATGGGCCGGTCAGCATTTTTTTGGAAAAAAACCCATCGTACCCCTGTACCCGTCTACCCGCCCGCCCGTGCCCCGCCAAAAATTTCAAAATTCAAAAAAATTCCCCCCGAAACCCGTTAACCCGTTCATTTTAAATGCTTGGAACCCGTCTACCCGTTTATTTATATTTTACTATTTTAAATTAATTGATTTAAGATGTTTTTTATTTATATTTTAAACATTCATTTTAAATTTGATTTAAAAAACGGCAAAAAAAATCCCGTACCCGTACCCGTCTACTCGTGATACCCGTGCCCGAGTACCCCCGTACCCGTGTACCCGCGACGGGCACGTATATGAGACGGGTAGGGTATGGTTTTGAAAAAAAACTGTTTACCCATGCCCGCCGTACCCGTCTACCCGCCGTGCCCGTTCCCGCCCTACCCGCCGCCCGCCGCGGGTGTACTCGGCCCGTACCCGCGGTACCCGCCGGCAAAACACTAATTGCAGCTAGGTGTATGTCAATTTAAACAACAGTTAGAAGATGCTGAATGGAGAGATTTTCAATCTTTTCTCTCTCATGTCTCTCATGTAACATTATGTGTAGATGAAAAATATAAGATAAAGTAGAGATGCAATTCTTCAGGGAAGTTTACAGTTCACTCTTTCTATTTGTGGTTAGATAATGGAGGGGTGATTAGTAAGGATTTTGATATTATTTGATATTCCAAAATACCTCTTAAAATTTAAATATTTATGTGGCTAGTAAGGAAAAATAAAATTCTCACTAAAGATAATTTAATTAAAAGAGGATGACAAGAAAATTCAGTATGTATGTTCTGTTCAGATTTTGAAATTGCTGATCACTTATTTGTGGTATGTCCATTTGTGAAAAATATATGGCATTGGATAGCTTCTCATAATCATTTTCATTTTGAAGGAGTTACTTTGGAAGACATTTGGGTAATAGATGCTTTGATTCTTATATAAAAATAGCCAATTAATTGAAATGATTAGAGGTGCAGTGTTGTGGACTATTTGATTAGAAAGACACATATTATGTTTCCAAAATGGTTCACCAAAAATAATTAGAAGTGTGGGAATGCAAATTCTGAGATTGGTTTTCTTTTGGTGTCAGCTTGCTTGTCCATCGCATTATAATGATTTATTATCGATTATGCCACAGAAAGTGCAAAATTTACCGTTACAGGTAAATCACCTGAAGGATCTGATGGTGACAGACCTGCTGTTAAGAGAAGATCATTTGTGTGGAAAAGAGATTAATTTGATTATTAGTAAAGATATCTAGTTTAATGGTTGATGTAGGTTAAAAATCTAGTGAGTAGTTTTCTCTTAGATGTTATTTTGTGTTCTTATGTTCGTATGACTTTTATTTTGGTTTGTATGTGGTTCAGATATTTTTATGCTTTTCATTACCTGAGATGTAATAGATAGTCTTAAAACAAATTTTTTCTTCTCAAAAAGTACCAGATGTTTGGTACTAACTGAGAATTAGGACTTTGTAATTTGATGATTGCAATGAAACCGGTGGGTTTACTCCCACTTTAGTAAAAAAAAGGTGATTTGAATTTCTCATTTAGTCATTTTAAAGTGAAATATAAAGATGTTATACAGAGAGATAGGGATGGAGTCAAAATTTTAATATAGAGGAATCAAAATGTAAATTTATATTATTAAAATATTTAAATTGATACAAAGATATATGATAAATTTTAACCTGATATATAATTTGGTGAGATTGAGAGGTCGGCCCCCAGCCCCCAGCCCGTCGCCGCCCCTGATTAAGGACATTTCATGTATTTATTTATTAGTTCAAAGGGTACAGTAATCACGTCAAAACCTATAAAAATATATATTTAGAGAATTTTGTTACTTGGCGATGGACCATTTCAACGTCGGACAAAATTTCATTTTCACGCGTGATATGTTATCCGTCTGTAGTTGAATTTGTGTTTGGAATTTCACGGATATTGAATTATTATATTGATATTCAGACACCGATACTTCGCTGATACATTGATTCGGATGCATATAAGTTTCAGTTTAGAAAGTAGAAGATACAGATAGGATGAATTATCTGAATTCATATTTTTTTTAAAAAGAATGTATAAAAAAAATTAACACTTTATTGTTCTTCTTCTGTACCAGAGAGTTGGTACGTTGAGAAGGGAACTTTAGGACTTTTGTAATTTTTGATTTTTCTGTCCAGTTTCAGTGAAACTGATTGAGGTCCCACTTTTATTAAAAAAATTAACACTTTATTATGAAAAAATAATGTTGAGCCTCACTAAATTGCACGCATTAGATGAGCGTTGGTTTACTCACTGTCACAGGTCGTATATAACATTTTAATTTCGTAGTATACCAGTCGACCCGGTCCACTTCAAAAGCCCAGTTTAATATTACAATGGCGACACAGTTGGATGACATGACATGATGGGAGAGAGTCACAGAGAGGGCATGAGTGGGCCTACTTTCTGTTCATGTAAAAGCCCAAAAGGTCTTCGATTTGAAAACCCGGAATGGGTCGGTTGGTATTGACTAGGGTGTCAATTATTGATTCGATCCGATCTGAACTCTATCCGACTCGATATGATCTAAAGATAAATGAGTCGATATGAATTTAATTTTTTTGATCCAAATCGGGTCTGGTAAGGTTTAGGTCAACCCGACCCAACCCGATTAATTATGTTTTTTGAAGTAATTTTGTGATTTAGTACTAAATAAAACTTAAATATATACTAATTAAGATTAATTATAAATTAAATAATATTTTATTTCTTAAAATTATATAAAAATAATTAATAAATATTTAATAATTTTACATGGATCGTGTCGGATATGAATCAAGATTTTTTGATCCGAATTTAATATAATTGAGTTCAGATGTGGTCAAGTCATACTTAGTATTGACAGTCGAGAGAACTTGTATCTAGGCCTGTCAACTTTCGACCGTTTGACCGTTTCGGCGCAAACGAAACGGAACGATCGGATATTTCACTTCCGTTTCGATGAAACGGTTAAACGCAATTAAACTCTATTCCGTTCCAACAACGAAACGATTAACGAAATTCTTACGTTTCGTTTCGTTTCACCTACATTCTATACATCTGCTATGAACTATAGCGAGAGAAAAAATTTGCGATAATTAAATGCTTCGATTTATCTGTCTTCTCATTCTGTCTTCTCAGCGCACTGTCTTCTCTCGTCGCACGCGACGAAAACCCTAATCCTCTCTCTCGCTCTCGCTCTCGCTCTCGCTCTCGCTCTCTCTCGTCTTTTCGCCGCTCTAATCTCTCTTTCGCTCGAGTGAGCGGCTCTCTCGGACTCTCGGCTGTCTCACACTCGCGCCTTGTCTCGATCGGTAGATCTCTTCTCTATTTCGCTCGATCTCTAAGAGATGAGTCGATTTCCCATCATTACCTTACCCGTGTCTTGGAGGTTTGTCGGGATCACCACTCGATGATTTTACGGCCTAGTTTCCACTGTACTGAGCTAAATGGGTCGATAAGCTGATTTAAAGAACAGATCTACACTATAGCTTGGGCCTAGGTGAGAGGCAGTCGAGAGATCGTCGATGGAGGTCTCGTCGCCACCGGGGCACAAGGTGATCGATTCCTTGCTTATATATTTTCTTGTTGTCTTGTTATTGAACGAAATAAAGAAAGAAAGAGAGAGAAAGAGAGAGGTACAATATACGAGACTTATAGTTGTCTTTGCTCTTGCTCTTGCTATTTGTTCGTTTTTTTAAATCACTTGTATCGATAATTTCGTGTTTGCAGAGTATACAGAGTACGGACTAACGATTGTCTTTGATTGCTCTTGCTCTTGCTCTTGCTCTTGCTCTTGCTCTTGCTCTTGCTCTTGCTCTTGCTTTCTTCTTTTGTATTGTGTAACAATGGTGATTCGAGACTTTGTTGTTTACGAGCACGATATATCGATGATGAGTAAGTCCTTTTACATCTTGGCTTGTTAGCTTTGTTACATACTAGCTTGTTACATGCGGCTTGTTACATCTTGACTTGTTGGCTTTGTTACATCTTTGTCATAATGAGCAAATGTTGGTTTTGTTACATCTTGGCTTGTTAGCTTTGTTACATCTTGTCATAATGAGCAAATGTTGGCTTTGTTACATCTTGGCTTGTTAGCTTTGTTACATCTTTGTCATCTTGAGCAAATGTTGGCTTGTTACATACTGGCTTGTTAGCTTTGTTACATACTGTCATATTGAGAAAATGTTGGCTCTGTCGGTATATCTGATATTATTTTCACTTGTAATTTAGCATGGGACCAGGGTTGAATCTTGAAACCACGAGAGGAGATTGATATGATACAAATTGATGCAAGAAGCTGAAACTCAAAACCTAATGTACAGAACAATCCACAAAAAAGAGGAAATGTCGTGAACCATACTCTGATGTGTGGAAACATTTCAAAAGGGGAAAGATAGGAGATGATGGTAGTTATGATGCTATATATAATTATTGTGAGAAATGTTATAAGCAAGGTAATCAAAGGAGCACTAGCTCTTTGAAACATCACATTACCAAAGGTTGCAAGAAAATCCCATGGGCTGTGAGACATAATAAACTTGATGCCTTACAAAAGATGTTGCAGGCTGACAACACAACAGGTGCATGAGTTAAAATTATAATTTATACTTTTAATTTTGTACAGTATTCATGTTAGTGCTAATAACTATCTTCTCTTTCATGTAAGTGTTAATAGGTGGGGCAAGTCCTGCTGTTTGGGAGTTTGATCCTGCTAGATGCGGGAAAAACTTTGCAAGGATGATAATTGCACATGAATATCCATTTAATTGTGCAAAGCATCATTTCTTGAAAGTCTTTGTAAGTGATCTTCAACCATTTTTTTAAAATGGTATCAAGGAACACGGTGAGAATGGATTGTCTTAAAATATTTGAGGAAGAAAGAGTTAGTTTGTATGAGTTGTTTGATAAGCTAGATTGTAGATTTAGCTTCACAAGTGATTTGTGGACCAATAAGGGTAAAGATAGAGGTTTCATGTCCCTTACATGTCATTATATTGATGATGGTTGGCATTTGAGAAAAAGAACTATCAATTTTACACCTTTGCCATCTCCCACATTTGGTAAAAATATATCTCAAGCCATTCATGACAAGTTAGTGTTGTGGAATTTAGACAAAAAGACATTTTGCCTTGTACTTGATAATTCATCTGCTAATGATGTTTGTATTAGAGAATTGTTAAATACATCTATCAAAGATGAACTTCTGCAAAGGGTTCATATTTCATCACGATGTGGTTGTCATATCATAAATCTCATTGTTCAAGATGGGTTGAGTGTATTGTGTGATGAGATAAAGAATATTCGAGAAACGATGAAATACATTCGACATTCACAACCAAGAATGGAGAAATTTAGACTTGCAGCAACACAGGTACTTATTTAATTATTTTAAATTATATTTCTGATTGTTCAATTTTATGTTTTAATGCTAATATATTTTCATTTATTTCAGGTTAATGCTCCTAACAAAAAACCAGCTTGGGATGTCCAAACACGTTGGAATTCCACATATATAATGTTAGAGCTAGCCTTGGAGGCTGCGAGAAGCAATTAAGAGATATGCATTATCGATAAGAGGTACACACTAAACCCATCGAACAAGAATGGGATAAAGTAAAGCATCTTGTAGTGTGTTTGAAGGTTTTCTATGATGCTACACTAAAATTGAGTGGAACAAAGTATCCCACACTTAATCTCTTCTTCCACGAGTTACGTGAGATTTATCGAGTATCAAGCACATGAGTAATAGTGCATATCCCTTTATTGTTAAGATGGGAACAATGCTTACTAAATGGGATAAGTATTGGTGGTGGGAATACACTTTGTTGCGATTGCATGTGTACTTGATCTAGATGCAAGCTTCTTTGTTGTTGAGTACTATATTGAAAAAATGTATGCGATGATGAGTGTTCAAGGTTTATTGCTAATTTAAAATCTTGCATGAATGAGTTGTTCAAAGAATATTCGAAACATACTCGATGTTGGTGCGAGACCAAGCTAGCAACTCAACACAACGACCACTTGAGTCTGTTACGAACATGAGTTTAAATTGTATAGCACTAGTATAGATCTCAAGTAATGACTTTCGATGATGATAGAGATTATAAATTGTTGCCTTGTAGAGTTATAATTGTAGCACTGGAGTTTAGTTGCTCTTTGGCTCCTTAGATTTAAAGCAATGATTTTCAATGACGATAGAGATTATAAGTTGCATATTATGGCTGAGATTGGTATTTATTGCTGAGAAATGAGCTTCTGATCTAGGTTGAGTCAAGAGTATCTAGGTTGCTTATTATGGTTGAGATTAGTATTTATTCTTTGAGAAATGAGTTTCTAACATGAATTTAAAATGATAGGCAAAATCCTAGTGCTAGTAATTCTACTATCGGTGATACAAGAAATGGTTTGAAAGATTTTATACGAGTGAAAAAATCTACGAACCCACAAAATCGAGAGATTGAGGAGTATTTCTCGATGCCTTTGGATGAAACTAGTTTGGATGATGAATTTGATATTCTAGCATGGTGGAAGCTAAAGGCCCCAAAATATCCTATTCTTGCTCGATTAACACGGGATATATTGGCTGTCCCAATTTCAACAGTGGCCTCAGAATCAACCTTTAGTACCAGTGGTAGAACTCTAAACCCTGTCAGGAGTTCTTTGAGTGATGAAAGTATTGAAGCACTTGTTTGTGGTCAAGATTGGTTACGTGCTTCAGTTATCGGTATAATTTTTTCAATCATTGCTACTTATATATTTGGCTTTTCATTATGGTATTCATTTATAAACTATGTTATTTTATTGTATTGTCTGTGGCAGAAAATGGTGGGGATTTTGGTGATACAATATGGCCTGCGATGAAGCGGCACTTAGGCGATGGTGTACGTGATGGTGATTGGTGAGGCTTGAACTTATCTTGATGACTTGTAGCCTTGTTTGTTGCCTGCTTGTTTGTTGCCCTGTGGTTTGTTCTTGGCCTTGTAGCCTTGTTTGTTCTTGGCTTAGCCTTGTTTGTTGCCACATTGTTGTTTGTTGCCTTGGTTTGTTCTTGGCCTTGTAGCCTTGTTTGTTCTTGGCTTAGCCTTGTTTGTTGCCATGTGGTTTGTTCTTGGCCTTGTAGCCTTGTTTGTTCTTGGCTTAGCCTTGTTTGTTGCCACTGTTGTTTGTTCTTGGCCTTGTAGCCTTGCTTGTTTTGGCCTTGTAGCCTTGCTTGTTGCCTTGTTGCTGGCCTTGTAGCCTTGCTTGTTGCCTTGTTGCTTGTTGTTGGCTTGTTGCCTTGGTAGTTTATTATTTGGCATTCGGGTTAATGCGATCTGTTTGTTGTTTGTTGCTGTTGCACAGGAGTGTTTCTTGTGTCAGTTGCTCTTTGGCTCCCTAGATATCAAACAATGACTTTCAATGATGATAGAGATTTTATTATTTTCATATTTAGCCATTAGGCGAGATTGGTAATATGGGTGAGATTGGTATTGCTATTTGAGAAACGAGTTTGGTATCTAGGTTGAGACGAAAGAGTAATTGCAAGTTTTAAATTCTTGGCATTAGTGCATTGAATCTTATTTGTAATAATCTGGTTTGTAATATGGGTTAAAATGTATCTTTGTTATTTGTAATATCAAGTTTTCGTTTATTTAAAATGTATCTTTGTTGTTGAGTACTATTTAAAATGTATCTTGAATATTGGGTTTTGTTAAACGATCAAAAAAATTTGATCGTTTCGGTCGTTTCTTTCGTTTCAATTAAAAAAACGGTTAACGCAATAAATGCAATTTGCGTTTTATTTTTTAAACGGTTAACGAAATAAAATTTTATAACTGTTATTTAAACGAAACAGTTAACGCAAATCTGTATTTTCGTGACCGTTATAATCGTTTGACACCCCTACTTGTATCCTTGTGGGAAAATTTATCTTTTTCCACTGCACGAATATTTCCTTTTGATATTAACTAGAGACACTGGATATTCTCAAGGAGAAGTGAAGAAAAAATAAATTAGATTTTAAAGAACAGAAGGCTGGCAAAATTTGTTTTAGCATTTATGTAACTATTATTCTTAAGATGTGTGTGATAATTCTATAGGGATCCTCTGTGAACGTTTAAAGTTGGAAGGCTTGAATCTTTTAGTTTTATCTATCTTTTAGAAAACACTAGGGTGAAAAGTAATTTATCAGAATCACTGATCTTAGGATATGCATTGAACAATTGGAGGTCGGTCGCAACAGTAAAGCAGAGGAGCTAACCTTGGTTTAGATTAGCTTTATTTAAAGAGAAGATCTAAGTTAGCTTAGAATCTGGCTATATATATAGTTATATACTCTTATATTCATAGCTTGTACAGTTTGACATGAAAATACAAAATATCAAATTACAATTTAATTTTTTTTTGAAATTTTCAAAACTCTTGTTAGAAGGTTGTCTTTCTTGTTTAATCATATTTTATTTACTTAGAATTTTGTTGCATATATTTGATAATTAATGTGGTACGTGCTATTACTTGGTTTTGTATATGGTTGATATGGATACAAGTGTTTTTCTTTTAGTACAGGCAATTATAAATATTTTTCATATCCGAGGTAGCAGATTGGATAATTAGTCATAGATAATTGAGATATTATTTTGAACCGTAAGTATAATTCTGAAAAAAAGATTTACTGACTATATATGCAATTAGTTATAACTGTATCTAATTTTCTTTCGACAACAATTAGATTTGCTAACAAATCGAACACTAAAAAAGTTGTTTCACTAGTTTATATTCTTCAACATTACACATTCTATTTGAGAAAACAAAATCTCTTAAAACTCAGATGGAATAAATATATTTCTTGTACTTTTTAGGATTCCATTATTTTCTTGAATTAATACCAAATGGGTCCAGAGTGAAAGTTACAAGGAGATGTTCCAGAGGACTGCTTGAAGAAATTGCTGGGAGAGTTGTGTGTTGAAAACAGTTGGAAATCTGGAAATGGCTGTGAGGAAGAGTCGCTGAAATCAACGGATCAGATTCGTTACTGTTCCCAACTGTAACAACCCCATTCAAGATTTATAAAGATAAAGATAATAGTATGGAAGACAAGCAACTGACAAATATTTCACTTCTTTATTATATATATGCATATGATTATAAGAAACTCTAACTGTAGTTGTTTGTGAGCACCTGCTACTCCGAAAATGTAACATTTTGATCTGAGAAAATATAGAATGCTGAATGCATCACAGTCAACGTTTGGTCACTGATGAAAGAAACCTCTTATGAGGTTTAATTTGTTTGCACGTGTATATGTATAAGGCTTAATTTGCTGTTGTTGTTTTTGGGATTATGTATAAGATCCCTTGTGCAATTACCGAGTAATTTTTTTTATCAACTCGAAGATGCACAAACATTAAAGGAACTAATTCACATTGTTACTGGTACATTTTTAAATTGTTTTGATGACTTCTATCATGAACAAGTAGCGTACTACCTTCTTTAACTCGACATTTCTGCTACTTAATTTGAATGGAAGCTCTTACTATTCCGGGCATTCTTATTTCATAAGCTGAGGCCAGTCATAGGGCAACTCTCCTTTGGCAAGCAATTGGATCAAAGTAAACGTCTCATCTCTTTCTTGATCTCATTCTGTCTCCCTCCACTGCGTGCCAAAGGAGGGTAGCCGTACAACTGCTTCGCTTACACACACACATTCTCTCTCTTTTAGTACATTTCTCAACTTGTCTTCGTTGCTTCTCGGGTTCTCCCCATCCCGCATCGACTGCTTTTTATAGTGCAAACAAGAAAAAGGCAGCGGCATCTGCTGATTTGAGAAGTGGTATAACCTAATGGATATGCTTTCTCACTCTCTCCTACATGTCACTTTACAAAGACAAAAGGATATCATGCTTTATGTATGTTATGCGATTCTCCTCACCACAATATTCCTGACTTTATATCTTTTCTATAGTTAATTGGCTTGCAATATTAAGAATTATTTTAAAGAAATACAGATGGAGACAAGGGCTAACACGTGTAACTTCAACATGACACAGACGAAAAAGGATATACTTTTTTTTTTAAAAAAAAAAAAAAAAACTTGACAGGAGCTACAAATGCTTGAATTAATTTTAATAATTCATGCTAATTCTATTATACTAATTCTGATAATTAACTAAAGGATATACTAATTTTATTGTACTATAAACCATTTACAGTGTTTTAAGTAACACTTCTAAAAATATCAGAATATCTATTTAAAAAAATATATATATATCAGGATGCAATGCGGTTGGACTTGATCGCCCATAAAAGATATGGTTACTGGATAGCAGAACAGAACTTTTGGACAATATCATGGATCTAATGCTCAAAGTTAAATAAGAAATACAATATTGTAGATTTTTTTTGACATATAATTGTAGATTTGTTCCACAGTATTTTGGTAGACAACAGACATTACACACACACAGAAACGTATATATCAAACTTAGCAGAATGTGGCCATGCATGTTCGTCATCCATTGAGTTTGTTAAAACTAAACGCTGAATATACAAATTTCTGATGAATTGCTGAAATTTTTTAAACAAAACTAACAAAATTTTCTACATTTGTTTTCTAAAAGAATGAAGAATATATCTAGAACCTTGAATTTTCAATTCTGAGAATTTCTTTGCTGCACATTGTATATGGTTGTCAGAACTTGGTGCCATGCATAATATCAGCTTAATCCAACATATATTTTCTCTCTGTAGATTTAACATATGACGAGAGATTAAAATGAAAGGCAAAGGGGCACATTCTGATGTATATTCCTAAAACAAATATACTTGGTGCCATGCATAATATCTTTTTTATACCTCAAACAAATATCCCAAAATATACTTTATCGTACAATGAATGTTGATTTATATTGTTCAATAAATTCTTCGTATAAAAATCTCGTGGTATACAAAAATTTCTATTTTTAGAGATTTCTAAGTATCTTTTAAGATTTTCTTAAGATGACTTCTAAAATAATAATAAAATAAATATTTACACATCAAAATAGGACATTATGAAAAATCTGAAATAAATAATTAGAAAATTCTAAAAATAATTTTTATCCATTTATATTTCATATGTAAATAACTCAAATGTTATCATTTCATATTAGAATCACGTCAAATCTAATTAGCTCAATCATTTCAAATTCTTATATATACAAATTATTACCATTTTAGAATATTTATTTTACTATTTTTAATGATTTTTGAAAGATGACTATAAATTATAAAATAACAAAAACATACTAATATCTATATATAAAAATATCATTTCAAGAATCATTAAAAATTGTAAAAATTGCAAAAAATAATTAAACTGTACTTAATTACTGTTCAATATGCTTTTGATTAATATCACTGGAATGGAGACAGAAAGTGATATCCTTTGCAATTCACATTAATTTGTATTTGTCTGCTAATAGTCTTCCATACTGATACATTATGCGTATATATCCTCTTTCAACATAGTCTGAGCTTCTATATGCACTCAGCTAATCAGCTTAAAGTTGTCACTGCAGCCTGCTGAAGCATCCAAAAGTAATTATATGTGCCCTTACAACCACAATTTCATCAAGAAAATAATCTGTGTTAAAGCTGCTGGTTGCATCTCACCATGCCCCTATATAAAAATGTGATTTGCTTTATGAGTTATATATGACTGTTCTATTCCGTAATTCACTTATGGTGGTATTTTTATCTTCACCAATAAGCAAAGCTTCAAATTAGAAAATTGAGATAATTAATGAAAGAATGCTCCTATTATTTTATCTTGGTACATGTATTATACTATTATCCCGAAAAGTCCATGTAATTAGAAGAGACAACAAATCACTACAACAGAAATGACCTTTAATAATACTCATTTATTAACGGTTTTTCATGAAAACCGTTAGTAACATTAGGTGATGACATTTTGAAAAATAAATTTAACTATTCTATAACGGTTTTGAAGAAGAAATCGTTAGAAAAACGTGTCAAAATGTGTACAATTTTTATCAGAAATCTTTGCTAACGGTTTTGTATTAAAAACTGTTAGCAATAACCAAGCGCAAAAAGCTTTGCTAACGGTTTTTAATACAAAACTGTTAGCAAAAATTTTTGCGCTTGGTTTTTGCTAATAGTTTTTAATAAATAACCGTTAGTAAAGGTTCATGCGCAAAAAATCTAATATATCTCATCTCACCAATAACATTTGCTCCCACTGATTGCCTGAACAATACATCTTTCTTATTCAATAATATAAAAACCTATAAAATTTCTAAGAAGAAATACAAAGAAAAAATAAAAATAAAAACAGAATTTAAAAACTTTAAATGTATTTTTGAGGCTGAAGACAATGTTTTTTGGCCTCGAAAATGGCGGTAATAATAATAGCAGTTAACCCTATAGATCTCATCGTAAGCTTTTCGTGGCCGCGTAGCACGCCTCAATTGAAGTTTCCTATTAAAAGTTATGATCGTTTGAAGTTGAGATGGTCGGATCTCGATTTTTATTTGTTCTATCTGATCTCTTCTTTCTCTCACTGTCTCTCATCTCTCTTTTTATATATGAAAATAGATGAAAAGGGGTTGGTAATCCGTGAGATTTTTATTTTTGAATTTTAATTTTTGGATCGTTGGATTGGGATAATTTATATTATATGAATAATTATATTTATTTTATATTATTTATTGAGCGAATAATATGAATGAATAATCTGTTCTTATATAATTTACTGTTCTTAGTTTATTTGTCATATGTATAGGAAGTTAAGTTTGTAAAAAAAAATACAAAAACCTTTGCTAACAGTTTATTAGCAAAAACCGTTAGCAAAAATGTAAAAAAATAAATAAATTCAAAAACCCTTTGCTAACGGTTTATTAGGAAAACCCGTTAGCAAAACTTAAAAAAAAAATCACTATATCCTTTGCTAACGGTTCTTAGCTAAAAATCGTTAGCAAAACTTCAAATTTTTTTTCGCTATACCTTTTGCTAAGTTCTTAGCTAAAAACCGTTAGTAAATGTCCGTCCAACGTTCTTTTTTTCCTAATGATTGTTTATACCTTTTCTAACCTCCATTACTAACGGTTGCAAAATCGTTAGTAAATTACTTTAAAAATCGTTAGTAAAACTCAATTCTCCTAGTGAATATAGTGCTCCCACATGTAATATAATATTGTTCTGACGAATCAATTGTAAATAATATCTCTTTGAAGTAGGGTTTTGTCTCCTTTAATCCAAAAAAAAAGTGTTTTTGGTACGATTCAAATGAGTCTAAACAAAATTGGATATCAGATTGCTTTAATCCATAGCTGTTATGTACTTAATTTTTATCTGACTGAAAAAAAAATATGATAATGCTGACTAGAATTATAACATGATGACGATAAAAATGAAAATTCTGAAAACAACAAGAAGAAAAACAGAAAACTGTTTCCGATTTGAAAAAATGGAAAACAATAAAACTAAGTGTAAATCAATATGTTAAGTTTCTTACTTTAATCTTTTGGTTGTTAGTCTATATCCTAAATGATAAATAAACTACTAGGTGTTTAAAAGAAATAAAGAATTAAAAGGACTTTACTATACGACACCTAATTATTATAATCTCCCATATGTTGGTTCATGTTCCAATAAAACAACTATTTCCGTTTGTGATGACTGATGACCGACTTCTTTATATAGTTGAAAAGACGATCAGTATTAACTGGCCAAGAAACTTGTTTGTACCTTTGGTGGCATATTTGCATGAAAAGTTCTATTACACAATTAAGCAGAGCCTGTCATATGGCAACTCTCCTTTGGCAAGCCCTTGAATTAGAGTAAGGTATACTCTCTTTCTGTCGCCTGCCAAAGAAGGGTAGCCGTACGAATTCTACCTCGCTTGCTGCTCACTTACATCTTCTCAGCACATGCTTCTCTGCTTTGGTTCTTTTTTTTTTGTAGTAAGCAACAGTTACTAATGTAAAAAGAAGTACAAATTTGCTTCTGACCCATTTCTCTGTTTTGGTTCTTAATATCTATCTCATTCAACCCCTTTTATAGCGTTAGATCAGAAACCGCATATGCCAAATTTAGAAAGGGTATAACCTGAGGGATATCCTTATCTCTCCTCTTCATTTCACTCTCCATAAACAAAAAAATCTCATTCTTTATATATGTTTATGCTATTCTCCTCAAGACAATGTTGACCTTAACTTTTGTTTCTGATTCTCATTCTGTTATTAATTGTCTTGCAAATTAAGACTTCTAAAAATTATAAAAACGACTTCTATTGTTCTATTATTAATTATATATCAGTGTGTTTCAAGTAAGACTTCTAAAAATTATCAACAAGCAACAAAATTTTGATATTTCATAACACAAGATATCAACACTTACAGAATTTCTTTGGACAAACATCATGGATCCAAAGCAAAATGTCTATAGATAGACAACTGATTGTTATGAGTATGCTTTGATTTTGTTTTGAGTCCACTTCACCATCTGTGAATAATTCTCCAAAGATAGTACTCATGGTATTTATGAGTACACTTCGATTTTCTACAGTGGGCGTAGATCAACAAAAATCTGTTTGATTTTCTAATCTCTCTTTAATTCTGTTAATTAATTTATTTAGGATTAAATTATTCCAACAGAATATACAAATTTTCAATGAATTATCGAAATATTAAAAAAAACTAATTATACTTTCTTAGATTGTTTTCTGAGTGATGAAGAATATATCTTGTTGAGATTTGTATCTTTAACGTTTATTGTATTAAAATAGTTTTTGAGGGTCTATCGGAAAATTGGCCATTAAGAAAAGTCTAGAGGTATATTTGTAAGATTGGTTTGTAAGGCACTATATAACCCAACCCTTTAATCAAGTTAAGCTTTTTAGAATATAAACTCATAAAAGCATCAAAATATTAAAAATCATTTTGAATGATATCTTCTATGGACTTATATTATAATTGTTGTATGCCCAAACATTGGTGATACAAATTACGCACAAAAATGAATCCAAATGTATGAAATTTTTTACTTCATCCATTAGTTTTTTAGTTTTACAACATTTTTAATCTCATTTCAACACAAAATAATCAAAATATATAATTATTTTGAATTATATTTCATATTAGTTTATATTATAATTATTGTGTTTTTAAATTTTTATACAGAAATAACATTGAAAGGTTAATATAAATGCATTAAAACTATATTTCAATTTATACGAGTTTTGTATCATTTGTAATATCATTTCAACATATAAAAATCATAAAAATACACAATAATATTTTAATATTTTAAATGGTGTATTTTATGAGTTTATATTATAATATTTATGTGTTCGAACCATTAGGAAAAATTACACATAAAGATGGATACAAATTACGTACAAAGATGAATACAAATGCATTAGAAACTATACTTAATATGTTATTTTATTCAAATTTTTAATAATTTGTAGGCTTATATCAACACATAAAATCACTAAAATACACAAAATTATTTAAAATGATTTCCCTTTTTTACTTTTATAATAATCATTTTGTTCTCAAAACTTTAAGAGACGAATGATATTGAAAGATTAACACAAATACACAAAGTAGTATTTTAATTTATTAGAATTTTATATAATTTGTAGGCCTCATTTTAATACATAAAAACATCATAATACAAAAAATATTTTAAATAATGCCAACTATTTATTTTTATTATAATTATTTTTTCTTGAACTTTTATTACACGAATGATGATGAAAATGCAAAAAATAATATTTTATTTTATCAGAGTTTTGTATAATTTATAGCCTCATTTTAGACATTAAATCACCAAAATGTAGAAAGATATATTGAATGTCATCTACTCATTTTTATTATATTCACTGTGTTATCGAACCTTTATGGCATAAATAACGTTGAAATATTAACACAACGTATTAAAATTATATTTCAGTTTACTCAAGTTTTCTATCATTTGAAGTCTTATTTCAACACATAAAATTATCAAAATATACAAATTTATTTTGAATGATATCTCATATTCATTTAGATTATAATAATTATGTCATTGATCCTTTATGAGGCGAATAATATTGAAAGATTAACACAAATGTATTAAAATTATATTTCAATTTTGTATCTTCTATAGCCTCATTCGACTCATGAAATCATCAAAACACACAAATATATTTTCAATGATGTCTTCTATGAGTTTATAAAATAATCATTGTATTTTTGAACCGTTTTGACATGAATTACGGTCAAATATGAATATAAATGTATTAAAAACTATATTTTTTTTAGTTTCTTCAAGTTTTTTAATAATTTATAGCCTCATTTCAACACATGAAAACACCAAAATACATAAAATTATTTTTAATGATTCCCTCTATTCATTTTATTATAATAATTTCTTTCTTAAACCTTTATGATATGAATGAAACAGAAAGAGTAATACAAATATATAAAAAATATTATTTCACTTTACTCGGTTATTGTATCATTTATAGTTTCATTTCAATATAAAAAAATCATCCAAATATAAAAAAATATTTTAAATGATATATTTTATAAATTTATATTATAATATTACTACGATCGAGCCGTTATGACACAAATTACGTAAAAATAATAATACTAATGCATTTAAAATTATTCCTTCTGCTAGTTTATTAAAATTTTCTATCGTTTGAAGACTCATTTCAACAAATAAAATCACAAAAATGTATAAATTTATTTTCAATGATGTTCTTATTCTTTTATATTATAATAATCATGTTCTCGAACCATTATAATATGAAAAATGTTGAAAGATTAATACAAATGCATTAGAACTATATTTCTGTTGACTCAACTTTATCATTTGTCATCTCATTTCAATATATAAAATCAAGAAAATATGTAAAGTTATTTTAAATTATATAATCTATGAATATATATGTGCGACCCTTTTTCGCGTTTTTCACCGCCCAGAAAAAGAAACTGTGCGATGAATTACGAAAGAAGGATACAGAGATCCCTCTAAGTGTGCATTGGGATATATTTATATCAATTTAAAATACATATTTAAAGATTTTTTAGTAATTATTAGGTCTTTAAGATTTCAATAGGTGTAAGCTCCCATTGTTAATTACCCTAAGCTTTGAATCCAATTAGAATGTTATCAATAAAGTTATAATGAACAACTTTTATATTAAAAACTTTTTTATTTGAAATTATTTTGATCCGCTTTTGAGGTTGTTTAGTAAAGAAGTTAAAAAAAATCGAAAAATATCTCAATTTTCAGAAAATAGTTCAAGATTACGAAATTTTTTATTTTATTTTATTTTGTACTATGATATAATCAACAAGCTATTGCTTGTGACACATGATCAAAACACTTAAGAGAAGGATTATTTATTGTTTTATTCACTCTTTTATGTTATGATATAGTCGATGAGCTATTGCTCGTGATACATGATCAAAGCACTTAAGAGAACGAGTTTAGCTATTTAACAAATTATTTATTATTTTATTCACTCTTTTGTGCTATGATATAGTCGATGAGTTATTGCTTGTGACACGTGATCAAAGCACTTAAGAGAGGAATTATTTATTGTTTTATTCATTCTTTTATACAATGATATAGTCGACGAGCTGTTACTTGTGACACATGATCAAAACACTTAAGAAAAAAAGGATAAATTTATTTACAAAATTATTTTATAAATTATTGGCTGAAATTTCACAAATTCGTATAAAATTATAAAAAAATTCAAAAATTATGAAAATTTATAGAAAGATGCATTATAACTAGATCTAGATGCTCACAAAATTTGAACTAAATTGGAGTAGCAGAGATATATTTTTTTTATTTTCGAATCAGACTAGGGAAAAAGAGGAAAAATGTTATACCAAAATTTGTTGTTTTTCGGATTTAAAAAGGCCATAACTTTTTACATATTCATATGACTTATTTTTATGAGATTTGAAAGTTTTATAAGATTTGGAGCAGATCTCATTATTTTTTTCTTTTATTATATTTTCAGTCATTTTAGAGCTGATTTTACGTTTATATGGAATTCATTGATCTTAAATGGTTTGAATGCATCATTTAGCCTTCATCTAACATTCAATGATATTTGTATGTAGATTTGAGCCAAAAAATAAAAAAAATGAAAAAAAAACAAAAAAAATGGAAAGGCAAAAGAGGAAAGAAATGTTACCAGAACTTGTTGTTTTTCAGATTTA
Organism: Schoenoplectus tabernaemontani; assembly: GCA_037127355.1. Lineage (NCBI taxonomy): Eukaryota > Viridiplantae > Streptophyta > Magnoliopsida > Poales > Cyperaceae > Schoenoplectus > Schoenoplectus tabernaemontani. Next base: position 6,015,040 of record CM073746.1, on the reverse strand, counting down.
AAAAGGCTATAATTTTTTACAGAAAAATAAAAATAAATATAAAATCAGTTTTTATAGATTTATATGACTTATTTTTACGTGATCTGAAAGTTTTATAAGATTTAAATTATATCTCATCTTATTTTTTCTTTTTATTGCATTTTCAGCCATTTTGTAGCTAATTTTACGTTTATAAGGGATTCATTAATCTTAAATGGTTTAAATACATAATTTAGCCTCTACCTAACATTCAATGATGTTTATATGCAGATTTGAGCAAAAAAAGGAATAAAATAAAAAGATTGATGTTTACCCTTGAAATGTTTCAAGAGGAGAGTGAGCAGATTCAAGTAAATAATATTGAAGAGATAATCATAAATCATATAAACATAAGAAGGAGACAAAGAATGAGAGAGAGAAGGGCCACCACTCGGGAGATGTCACTGTCAAGTTCCAGAGTCAATCCATTAATCCTACAAGGGAAGTTGAGCAAGGGTCATATGATATAAATATCATGTTATCACCCCATCATTTGAGTAGATGACTCTAAAGAGACCAAGGAGAGAGAGAGGTCTCTTGAGCTGTCATCCTCATGATTATTTTGCCTGACAAGTGGGTCCAATACCCATTGCTAGAGATAAAGGGAGAAATTTGAGAGAAATGTCTAGAAATTCAAGAGAAATGCCTAAGATAAATCATAATTACAGGAGTACAGAGATTCCCAGACAATCAGGAGGATGTTGTGTTCAAAACCAGTATTTTGATATAGCTAGATAAATGAGATTTAATGTGATTTGACTTCATGCACAAAAACTTGAAGGTCAATTTTACATATTTCATTAGATGCCCATGTGAGTTGCATCTGATTGAACTGATATCTGTTTCAATTGTTGACACATGATCAATTTTTGATCAGATAGAGTTAGACTTAGAAATAGCATCACAAACAAATATTTGACTAAGGACAACACAAAATAATATTGTTGGCACAAGCATCAAGCTCTAACATTCATATTTGGGATTCTGTGTGATTAATAATATGGTTTATCTTGAGAGAATTTTTAATTTAGAGAGACAAGGGCAAAATAGAAATTAAAAATTACAGGGGTGATTATCAAGAATTTAGAGATTTTTGGTAAAATTTTCATAATTTTTGGACAAGTGGAGCTATCAGAATAAAATCAGACAAGAAAAACAGATTAATCAAGGGTTGAGATTCAATCAAAGAACTTGTATGGGTGCAACTTGGGGATAGAAGCAAGTCTGGGTGCAAACTGGGGATCTCAAGCATGCACACACAGAATCAGAGAAGAGAGAGAATGTGCCACATGACAACACCTCATTAGGCCACCTCAGCATGTTAATGCCACGTGGCAGCACCTTATTGATCCACCTCACCCATGTGGGTCTCACACACCTGACAAGTGGGTCCCACTTATGCCACGTGGCAAGTGAGTATAAATAGCACGTAGAGAGGTCTAGAAGGTTCCATCAGCGAGTAAGAAATAAGGGGAGGGTCAAACTTGGTCAACCATCAAAGAATTGAGCTTTAAATTCGTATGAATGAGGCCCACACTATAACAGAATGAATAACATAAATGAGAGACCATATTCATAGACCAGAGCAGCTTAATTGTTGATGTTTGGATGATGTAAGGCTTAATCCCTTGTGTGCTCCTTTAATTGCCTATATAAACCGCTCAATCAATGCAATTAACAAGAACAGAGGAGAGAGAAAAAGAAACACAGAGATAACACTTAGAGATTGAATATAGAGGTCAGAAAGAGAGAGATAGCAATTGAGAAGCAAGAAACAGGAAGAGAAGTTGGTATAATCGATTGATCTCGGTGTTTCACTTGAGAACTCGATTCATTCATCTCAATTACTTGATTAGAGGTGAGTTCTAAGCTCTGTATTGTGTCAATTGAGAGTTTGCAAGTTTAATTCTTGAAAATCGGAGCTTGATAGTGTAATTGTAATTGAATTTGCGAGTAACGGTATAATATTATGCCGTTTTGGATTTTCTCGATTTTTCATTGATTTTCTTTTGATTTTCTTCTTTTTTTCATAAGCTACAAGCTCAGAGAGTGTGAATCTTGCTTAAAGATCAATAATTGACACTGTTATATCGATCGATCTCAGTGCTTCACTTGAGAACTCGATAACAGTTGAATTTTCAACTTGATTTCTTATTTTAAAGTCGAAATTACATTGATTCTTATCTGTATCATATACATTGGAGTTTGCATTGTTGTTTAGAGTCGATTGATCTCAACTGAAAGCTTGAGAACTCGATTGATTTAGAGTGACAATACTATTATCGCGTCGTGCTTAAAATCGAGTCTCAGATCGAGATTAAAGAGAATCACATACATTAGTGAGTGCATTGTGATCAGAATCATTGTTATAGGACTTGGCAGATGCATAAGTCATGCTGGAAATGAGTGAACAATAGCAATTTAGAGTGAATCACGATCTCACTTTACTTGTGGCTTTGTTATATTTGTAGGGGCCAATCAGTATAACTATATTCTTCTTCACTCTTCTATTCGCACCATTTCACTTATTTCCAATACAATTAATTTAGCACCTGTCATTCTACTTCACAACAGTCAAAGAAGGATAAATTTGAAATGATTTAACAACTATTTCGTTTTAATGTTACATCACTTGCAAAATCCAAGGAGATCTCAATGTACTAAAATCAACAGCACCATCGGGCAACTGTTTGAGAAAGCTTCCTATAATTTATTGAAACTTTGTGTTTCGCAGCACATTTGAATTCGCTCTACTATCAAGAAGGTCACTTTTAATCAATGACGTGCAGATATCAGAGGTGATGAAGCAATGGAACTGAATGATACCGCTAGAAATTACAGTGTGTGATCAGAATTACAGAGTTCTGAATTTCTTTTAAAATTATACGTGATTACACACCTTAATGACACCTCCCATTGTACACCTTTTGATTATGTAATCCTTACAAAAGGTGATACAGGCATTTACCAGCTCTCTTTGAAAATATCAAAGCACATCACTGGAAAATGTTAAGAAATGGAAAATAGCATACTTGCCTGTTCACTACAGTAACATGATAGCAAAATATCGATGGCTCAATTTTTTTATTTAAGCAATATATTCCCACATAAACACTCAATCTACAATGACTTGTTGTCATAAAGTTTAAAAAATAAAAGAGAGACCCGTCTAGCTATTGATGCACTCACACAGTACATAAATGGTACATGACACGGAAACTACCCCCATGACCCTCGAAAGAAGAAACAATAACCGATACAGCTAAGAAAAGGGAAAAAAAGCTTGCCTCATAAAATTATGAAATTTTACTGCTGTTTCTTAGAGAATTAATGTAAAGAAATGAGACCCAAAAAATACCATCAGACCTTTTGTTTGCCTTTCCTGATTTTATCTAATTCTGACTCAGCTTCTTGCAATTGAGATTTCAAGATTGATATTCTCTCTTCCAGCTCTTCAACTGTACCTTTTTTCAAGCACGGTTGATAGGGGGTAAGAAAATGCCGAGAGAAAGCTTTCAAAGCTTGCACTCCAGTGACCTAGTCACACATTTGTGAAACATTAAACCCACCGAGTTCTAATAACTTGTTGGCTAATAAGGAAGAGGTAAAATGGACGAAGAATGGTACCTCCTGAGGAAGTAGTGGCAATTTCGTAATATTGAAATCTTCATACAGCACATAGAACTGATCAATGTATTTCTGCTGCATCTTTATCCTAGCTTTTAGTAGCTTAGATTCAATGGCTGTCGAGGAATGATAACATCAGACTTTACAATATAGTTCCAATTTGTAAAGACCAACGAAAAGCTGGATATAACAAAAGACCCATCATGAGATGCTTCCTACGTACCTTCCTCATCAAAAATCACTTGATTAATGATGATATTGTGAGCATCAATATTGAATCTTGCAAGCTCTTGTACCAATCTTTCTGTTTCATAAAGAGACAAAAACTCTGGGATGCACACACACACAAATGTTGTCATGTCCTGCCAAGCAAAAGAAGACATTTCTACAAATTAAAATAGAGAATACAGCATGAATTTAACCTTAAAGCTAATCAAACAACTGGTACTAACCTATCTTGAAAAAAGAATTAATTAAATAAGCTCCCTTGAAACAAATCATACAGGATCCTTAAATTGCCGATTGACTTTTTCTATAACATCCTTCATGCCCTCGAGTTTACCAAGCATGGCATCTTCACTAAATTCATCACCAAGGCCAAAAAGTCGACTTGCCTGTTGTAAGCACTCAAATTTAACAACCAGTTCTCTGAGGTTACTTTATGAAAGTATTCTTTTAGTGAATAATGACACACCTGGTTTATTAGGCCGCCAAATTTATTCTTAAGAGACATCATTTTCTCTAGGCCTTTCTCTAATGTTGATGGAAATTGCAATAGTCTTAATGTGTGCCCAGTAGGAGCAGTGTCAAACACTATTACTGAGTAATCCATCGTTTGCACCAATCTTAAGAAATAAACAAAAGGGGAATTAATATCCTTTCCTCAACTCAGCAATTGGTGCAAGATGGGTGCAGATGCTTCTATAAACAATAAGGTTTAAACATATATCATATACTATTCAAAGTTATAAGCGAACATTGACTAAATATTTTAATACATGGAAGCAAAATTTCAGTTTCTCCTATACATTGTCATTGGTACCTTTTTTCAAAGTTTATATGAACTAGAATGAATTACTTGGATGACCAAATAAGAAAAGTCAAGAATGAAAACTAGTAAAATTTTGTTTGTTACATGCATTTAAGGTAAATGGCGTGATCTAATTTAACATGAAACTCTCTAAAGATCTCCTATTGAAATCAGAACATCAGTCAGAGCATTTTGCACTTACATTTCTTATTTTCGGCAGAACTTGCTTTTTGTTAATTTTTTTTTTTTTTGCCAGTGAAACCAGGGTTTAATAGTTCCAATTAGAAAGTTTTTCTTTTGTCTTTTAAGAATATTACAGCTATCTTACTTAAGCATCTCAGCAAAGCTCATAGCTTCATCAACTCCAGGAATTGCATTAGTTAATTCTGACAAGATGCCATCCATACCATCATCATTCGCTAGTTCATCGTTTTCTACCTTCGGATCTACTTCCTACACCCAATTCAATCCAATTAACCACAAATATCCACCAAAATCCCTCAAATTTCGCCACTCCAATCAAACCAATCGAATTGACTGGTCGAACAAGGCGGCACAGACAGAAAATTACCATAGCGTAGAGATTGGAAAAGCCATTGACAAGCGTGGGGCTCTTGGTGAAGCGCTGCTGAAACGCATCGCTTAGGTTATGGGCCGGGTCGGTGGAGATAACCAACACCGACTGTCGCACTCCAGCTAGCAAAATGGAGAGGACGGAGCTGCATGTCGTCTTCCCCACCCCTCCCTTGCCTCCGACGAAGACCCATTTCAGGGACTCCTGCTCCAGTACGTTCCTCACCGATCCCTCCGGCATCTCCATCCTTCAGTTTGATTTATTCCAAGTCCCGATTCGGTTGCTTCGGGAAGGAGATGGAGATAAATTGAGGCGACCCGGGGTGGGGGGCCTGGGGGGAGGCGTGGAGAGGTGAATTCACGTTTCTCGGTTCGGGCAGGGGTGTGAGGAGTTCGATTTTCTCGGCAATGAGCCAATGAGGTGTTGCCCGGACCTGTGTTTTGTGGACTCCTTGTATCATTGAGGGATACATCCAGATTCCAGAGTCCCGGAATCGGAAGTGTAGTCGGTTCTGATATAAACGGTCATAGCCGGGATAAGGTGGTAAGGTGGTGGCTGCTTATTAATTGAAGTCGAGCTGATTTGATAATTATTTATGGGGTAAAAAAAATTAATTTAAAATTGACTCATTAAAATTTATTAGTTAATAATATTTTATATTAAAATTTATATAAAAAATAAAAAAATAATTAATGATAATATATTTTATATAAATTAGATATAATAATTTAAATACATATCATACTATAAATTATTAACTATATAAAAAGCCCATAAGAAAATTAATATAAATAATAAACATTAAAAGTTTATCAAGTCAAATGAGCCTAACGAACCGAGCCAACCAAAATTTAAACTCGACTATTAATTTAACGAATTTAATAAACCGATTAGTTAACGACTCGGTCTATTAGTGAACAAATTAATAATGAATTGATTCTAAATAAATCATAAGTGAATTACTACCAACCCTATTTAATAATGTCCCCAATTCTAATCCATCCCTTCTTTTTTCGAATTCGCATTCTATATAGTATCACCGAGGTTAAAATGTTGTCCGTGTTTCAAAATTATTTATTGTACTGTAGCTCCGATAGTCTCATTTTCTTTATACTAAGCTGTCCACTATGCCTCCACGGTCGATCCCCTTCTTTGCTACGTAGGCACGTAGCTTTTTTTTGTCGGTTGATTTCTAAGATATCAGTTTTTTTTTTAACATAAGGTATCAAATCTTTAGTGGGTTTCATATCTGTTGTCGTCATCTTTTAATGAAAAAGGAAAAAAATGCATATTACGATAATATATATATATATATATATATATATATATATATATATAGTAAAAATATCGTCGCTTAAACTTCACGGAGGTATTTCGTGAGATTAACTCAAAAAATACATTAAATCATATTTAAATTTTAATTTATCATATTAATTAAATTTTTTATTTGAAAATCTTATGAGATGCAAAAAATTAGAGCGTTTTGAACTTTTTAAGTTATGATATTTATTTTTTACAAATCGGCTCTAAAAATAATAATAATAAAATATTTAATATTTGAATATCATTTTTAAAAATAAAAAAATAGTGACTTAAAAAGCTCAAAACACTCTAAATTTTTGCATCCAACAAGATTTTCATATAAAAAATTTAATGAGTATGATAAATTAAAATTTATCAATGATTTGATGTAATTTTTGAGACAAACTCTCTCTCTCTCTCTATATATATATAATATAAAGTAAAGATACCGTGAGCTTAAGTTAAAAAGTATATATCAAATCATCTCGAAATTTTAATTTATCATTTTCATTAAATTCTTTATATGAAAATATCTTGGGATGCAATAATTTAGAGTGTTTTGAGTTTTTTAAATTGATTTTTAATTTTTGAAAATCAGCTCTAAAAAAATAATAATATATTTAATATTTAAACATCATTTTTAAAAATTAACAATGATGATTTAAAAAGCTCAAAACACTCCAAATTTTTGCATCCCACGAGATTTTTATATAAAGAATTTAATGAAGATGAATAAATTAAAATTTCAAGATGATTTGATATATTTTTTGAGTTAAACTCACGAAAAACCTCCATGAGCTTAAACTCACGATATCTTTACTCTCTCTCTCTCTCTCTCTATATATATATATATATATATATATATACACACACATACATATATAGAGTTTGTCTATCAAACTTTCAGTAGCACTTCGATCAAAACGCTACCAATCTAAATTTTAATTTTTCAATAGCTTTTTTAATTTAAATAGCTTGATAAAATATTTATATCTTGTTTGGAATTAATTTAATGTACTTAATGATTTTTGAAAGATAACCCTAAAATAATATAAAATTAATAAAATTTATATGTCAAAAATGCTTACTTTCTAAAAATTATTAAGTAAACTAACTCCAAACATGATAAAAATTAGTATTCTATAAGATTATGATATAAGAATTTTATTGAGCTACTTAAATTAAAATTTTGAGCATGAAAAATAAAAATTTGGACTGATAGCGTTTCGGCGAAAGTGCTACTTAAATCACAATAGATAAATTATATATATATATATATATATATATATAGAATTAGGATATGGTGCTTTGCAAAACACAAGAGCGTTGTGTGCTTTATTATTAATTTTAAGTCATAAATGATCGATCCAAACCGCTCAATCTAATCTCCATATCAAAATATATTAGTAAACCAAATTTTTTGAATAGGGGAAAACCATAATTTTTGGATGAACCAGAATAATAGATTTTGATATGAAGATTAGATTGAATGGTTCATATCGATTATTTCGACTTGAAATTAAAAATATAGCATAAAGAACATATATATATATATATATATATATATATATATATATATATGTATGTATATATGTGTGTGTGTTAATCAGAGGCAGATCTCCAGCAATTAATTAATTGTGACCAAAGACCCAAAAATGTATATAGGGACAAGCATAAATACTTAATTATTTAGTTTATTATGCCACATTTTTTAGCTTATACTTTTGAGAACATTTAACTTCTATTTTTTTTGAAATAAATGTATTGTTTGTTCTAGTTTCCTTTATATCAATCATGTTGTAAACTCTGCAATATCGAATATCGTACAATAGATTGTTTTCTAAATAAAAGTTAATTAGATTATTTGTAGCTGTGGACGATTGTCATATGTGTTAGACCGAGTATCAAATATCGTACAATTGATTATCTTTAATAAAGCAACTTATAAGGCACAAATGTTCCACCTCCTTAACACCAAAAGCAAAACTCTCTTTTCAGCTTTTCTACACCTATTTTACTCGGTTATTACTTTTCTTGAAGGCAAGGTACCAACGGATTGAAGGAATGATACTTGATTTCATTTGTACATGTCAGGGATGATTCTAGAATAACTATTAAATAAATGAAAATTTTGGTTAAATATCATCCCAAAATATCACTTTGAGTTTTAAAAAATACCACTCTAAACTCCATAAACTTTTAATTTTGTTACTACTCCTATTGTTTAGATGCATAATTTTATTATTGAAAATTCAATATTTTTGTAATATCTAAAATATCCTTGTCTAAGCAAAGGAAATCACGTCTCCTTCCCCGTTGTTTTTGCCTTCACTTCGACAAATTACAACCAATCAACGCGTACCAACGATTCCTCCACCACAAGTGCCAGGAGGAGGAGACGCCTTGCTACCTCTTACTCCAACAACTGCGGCCACAACCCTGGCCTCAAACTATACAGCAACAACAAGAACAACAAGCCCTCATGTGTCGTCTGTATCTCTGCCATACAGACTCAACCTTCTCAACTTCCTGTCTTTTCAACTTCAATGGTTGTTATAGTGGTCTAGATAGGGAAGATTGAGTCTCTCCATGATTCGACATTTGCTTTTATGTGGTTCTTTTGTCTAAAGCTTTGGAGCGGATAGGGACAAAACTAAGATAGGTGTCAGTGACTCTGGAATATTTTTTTGACCCATTGAAAAATAAAGTTTTTATTTTTTTTGGTGTAATAAAAGATAAACCTTCTTTTGACCCGTGCATCCTCTTTACTTGATACGGATACTTATTGATCATTTTTTTTATTCCACCCTTCAAAGTGGGTATTAGTGAAGGGAAGGGATCCCTTAACAATAGGTTATCTTGATAATCTTAACGATGAATCTTTAAATGAATATGAAAAAAATTTAAAAATAAAAAAAATCTTAAATATTTGTTAGTCCATCAAAAATCATCAAAATGTTATGTAATTTCATTATCATTTGTTATGTATTTTGTTAGTCTAGCTTTTATGTAATTTCATTATCAAAATGTTATCCTAGCTTTTATGTAATTTCATTATCATTTATTAGTCCATCAAAGATCATCAAAATGTTATGTATTTTGCAATGGTTCTAACTTAGCGGTCTTTGATGGACCATCAAACGATAATAAAAATTTATTAAATTTGAATCAAAATCAATCTATATATAGAAGAAAATATCTATAAAGTTTTTCTATTTTAATTTTTTTTTCGTATTTATTTAAAAATTCATTGTCAACATTGACAAGATAATCATTATCAAGAGATCCTTCCTATTACTTAAACTGACTAATTACCATACTACAGATGCTGGTAAAAATACCAACTGGTTATTGCTTCTTTTGCAATAAGTTCAATAGTTGTTGGCAGTATTTGGCCATAGGCCACATAAGCCAGAAATATTGAATTTGTAAGTTTAGTGATTTAGGTAATACAAATAATACTAGTTTTTTTAATAATAAAATTATACATAAAAAAAAGTGAGAGTGACAAAATTAAAAATTTATGAAATTTAAAGTGACATTTTTCAAAACCCAAATTTTGGTGTGACATATTTCAAAATTCAATAAGATGGCATTTAACCAATTTCCCCTTAATAAATACTTAACCAGCTTGGCAAAAACATGCCTCCAATCTCAAATTGTAGACGCAATGTACGTTACTATAGATATTTTGTTTGAACACTTAAAAATTGCTATAGATCAGTCTTCTATATATATTTCTTTTAAAGTTTTAAACTTTGTTTCATAGAAAAAAGTTTTTGAACTTTGGTAAAGAAACATGCATAGCGGGCGATGATGTAATTATGCAATACAAATGATAATTGTTTGCCCATTGTTTTGCTCATATGTCATCTTAGTATTATCTTAATCATAGATTGTGTTGAAATCAAACTTATTTAACAATACGATAATTGACATGACAATATGCAAAAAGTAAAATACACATACATCCTTCATTGGTGAGACAAATCATGCATTTCGGTACCATATGCATTAGTGTGTTCATTATTCTTGTATTGGTGGTCAAATAATGAACTAATGAATGAATAATGGTGAGTACCACAAATTAAAAATATCTGTCAGAACAGGGATCCAGCGTGCTGCGTTCACATCTAGTCAGGACCTGGATCCGCTATCGCGCGGCACCGTGCAGCGCATCACGTGATTTGTTCGATCACTTCGAGATTCGAGTTAGCACGAATTTCAAAGTGATCGAATGGACCACGTGTTGCGTTGCACAGTGTCATGCAACAGCAGATCTGGTTCCCGTCTAGTCAGGCTTCTCAGTTTTGAATTCTCTGACTGTGAAAGACAAAGTCGTTTGATCAGGTTCTTACATTACCACTCTTTTTCTGCTATGAAGGGGCTATGAAGGGAGATTTGCCGTTCTTGGACTTTAAACCTTCATTGCATAATCTTGGTTATAACAATTTGAGCGTTGGAGGAATTATCATCTAAAGCAGGGGCGAAATCAGAATTTAAATATAGGATCTGAGTTGTCAAGGAACGAAAGAATAACAACAAACATAACAAATTATTAATCCAATAATCATTTTGATAAAAATATTAGATACTAAATAGAGTCAAAATTATAACACCACTAATATAATATAACAAAAAAAATAAAAATATATTATATGCATAACAATTATAACACCACTAATAAAAGTTTCAAATTTTCAGTCATTATAATTCTTTAGTTAAATGGTTCTGTACAGTATTGACACTCTTAGTGTCTTTGATCGAATGATTGTGGCAGCCTAAAATAAAAAAATTAATAAATATTATTTGTTCTATTATGAAGTAAGAGCATGTACCCTCTTAAATGAAAAAAAAAATGAAAAATTCCTGATCAATTTTGCCTCCATTGTCTTCATATAACTTAGCTATTATTTTCATCAATTTTAATTGAAAGCCTAGTTGGGTCAGGATATCTTGTTCATTGTTCAAAAAATTTATGAAAGAGGAGTTTAGCAAAGAGACAACATTATTTTTGTTCAAATTTTGTTTTATCAAGTCTTTTTGCATTATTATCAAAACATAAAATATAACACATATCTTGACGTTTGCAGCAGTAGAATAAAGAGATCAAATATTCAATCGGTTGATTGGATAAAAAATTCAAAATGTTGCAAAGAACAAATAAGAAAATCATAAATGTGCAAAAGGAAACCAGAGAGAAAAGATGATACGAATCGTCTGAAAATCTGATTGATCAAGACATCCGTGTATTTTTAAAGTTTCAAAGCTCATATTAATATCTATAATAATTAATAAGTATGCAGCCCATTACCCATATATTTAATTCATATTATACACGGTAAAAAGATTAGGAGGCCAACTGAAATATTTAATTGAAATTCAAATACTTTGACACTCTCTCTAATATTTTACATAAAAATTAGGGGGTATGTCTCTTGTCCGCCCCCTCTAATTCCGCCCCTGATCTAAAGATGGAACCATGGGAAAATGGAAGTTCATTGTACACATTTTCTCCATATGTTTTGTTAGCAAACTAATACTTAACACGAACCCGCTTAGTATACAGAGGGTCGATGTGTTACTTGTCAAAGTATAGATTCTCTCATCAATTTTCAAATTCACCATGCATATATAAAAAAACTCCATCTAAACAATTTAGAGAAATAATTAAGGGTTTGAATGATCCTCTCCTCTGACACCCATTGTTTAAATAACTAGATAATACTGGTTTCTGCGTTCTGTCTCAATTCACAAAGGGTCCGTTTGGCAAATTAAGGAATAATTTTGGAAGAGTGGTAATTTTGAAAGAGTGTTAGAATAATATTTTTTTTGGAAGAGTGGTAGATGAGTGGTATTCTTGGCTATTTGGAAGAGTGAAAATATCGTTTGGCAGTTGTTACTCAGAATAGTTAAAATATGAATAATTATGATACTAATAATGATGAAGATAATAATAATAATAGTAAAATAATAATCATAATAGTAACATAATAATAATAATAATAATAATAATAATAATAATAATAATAAAGTAATAAAAAATAATCATAATAAATAATAATATTATAATAGTAATATAATAAAAATATAAACATAATCATAATATAGTAATATAATAATAAAAATTTATAATTATAATCATAATTATAATAATATAATAATAATAAGTAATCATAATTTTAATAATATAATCATAATATAATAATCATAATCATAATCATGATAATAATAATTATAGTCATAATCATAATAATATAACCATAATCATAATCATAATATAATAATAAAAAAATATAATCATAATCATAAAAATAATTATAAATAATTATAATTATAATAATATAATAATAAATTAAATATAACTATAATCAACATATAATAATATAATACAACATAATAAAATAATAATAAAGTAATAAAAAATAATCATAATAAATAATAATATTATAATAGTAATATAATAAAAATATAAACATAATCATAATATAATAATATAATAATAATAAATTATAATTACAATCATAATGATAATAATAATAATATAATAAAAATTAATCATAATCATAATAATATAATAATAAAAATATAATCATAATCATAAAAATAATTATAAATAATTATAATTATAATAATATAATAATAAATTAATCATCACTATAATCATCATATAATAATATAATACAACATAATAAAATAATAATAAGTAATAATAATCATAATCATAATCATCATAATATAATAATATAATAATAAATAATCTTGATCATAATAATATAATAATAAAATAATTATATTTATATTCATAATATAATAATATAATATTAAAATTATATTTATAATAATAATAAATAATATAATAATACTAATGGTAACGATAATATAATAACAATAATGATAATAATAATCATAATATTAATATTATAATAATAAATTATAATCATAAATATAATATAATAATATAATAATACTAAATCTTAATCATAATCATAATATAATAATATAATATAATATAATCAAACAATAATCGCTATTCCGACGAGGGCTAATCTGATATTCCACCTATAAGTTGGTATACCGGATTAGCACTATTTCACACTCTTCTACTTAGTCTAAAATTCGTTTGACAAATTAATTCGTCGAAATAGCTATTCTATTCTAACTTTTTGTTATTCCATTGAGTGCCAAACACTCCCAAAGAAAATAGGGATTGGGCTTGTCCCCTTCTTGTATTCTTCCTCCTCTTCTTTAGTAAGGGAGTGTTTGGCACTCAATGGAATAGCAAAAAGTTGGAATAGAATAGCTATTCCGACGAATTAATTTGCCAAACGAATTTTAGACTAAGTAAAAAGAGTGTTGAATAGTGCTAATCCCAGATACCAACTTATATAGGTGGAATACCTGATTAGCTCTCGTCGAATAGCGATTATTGTTTGATTATATTATATTATATTATATTATATTATTATATTATGATTATGATTATGATTAAGATTTAGTATTATTATATTATTATATTATATTTATGATTATAATTTATTATTATATTAATATTATGATTATTATTTATTATTTATTATTATCATTATATTATTATTATTAAATTATTATTATCATTATTGTTATTATATTATCGTTACCATTAGTATTATTATATTATTTATTATTATTATAAATATAATTTTAATATTATATTATTATATTATGAATATAAATATAATTTTTTATTATTATATTATTATGATCAAGATTATTTATTATTATATTATTATATTATGATGATTATGATTATGATTATTATTATTTATTATTATTTTATTATATTATATTATTATATATGTTGATTATAGTGATGATTAATTTATTATTTTATTATTATAATTATAATTATTTCTATGATTATGATTATATTTTTATTATTATATTATTATGATTATGATTATGGTTATATTATTATGATTATGAATATAATTATTATTATCATGATTATGATTATGATTATTATATTATTAAAATTATGATTACTTATTATTATTATTATATTATTATAATTATGATTGTAATTATAATTTTTTATTATTATATTACTATATTATGATTATGTTTATATTTTTATTATATTACTATTATAATATTATTATTTATTATGATTATTTTTTATTACTTTATTATTATTATTATTATTATCTTACTATTATTATTATTATTTTATTATTATTATTATTATCATCATCATTATTAGTATCATAATTATTCATATTTTAACTATTCGAGTAACAACTCGCCAAATGATATTTTCGCTCTTCCGAATAGTCAAGAATACCACTCTTTCAAAAAAAAATATTATTCTATCACTCTTCCAAAATTATCACTCTTCCAAAGCTTATTCCTTAATTTGCCAAACGGACCCTAAGTAAGATCTAATTTATTCAAGAACAAAACTTTTTCAAGCTTTATCTTGATAAATGGGCTGGTTTTCTTGATGATTAGAGGACCTCTCCACACAAAACAAATGTTGGGTCACTTCTTTCTACCCAATAGAATAAAGTACCTATAACAGGCCATAACTTTAGCTAAAATGATAAGGCATGCTATTTATTTATTGTAAATAATTATAGTGATAAAGTAAACAACAACATCTCGTAAATCTCTGTCAGAAAATATCAGAATAAGTGACGGCCCATCCGACAAGCTAATACTTGAAGGGGTGTCAACGTAATAAGTTTCGACCGCGAAACGGTTGATAAAATGATTTTTTATTTTATTTATTAATGAAACGGTTAACGAAAATTATTTTTATTTCATTTAAAGAATGAAAATAGTTAACGAAATAATATTTTTCATTTAGTTAAAAGTATTTTAATATAAAATACATAAAATTTTATGTTTTATTTTATTTCGTGATAAACGAAACGGTTGACGAAATAATTTTTTATTTCATGTATTAAATAAAATAGTTGACGAAACAATTTTATGTTTCGTTTTATTCACGGAACGATTAACAAAACATCTGTGTTTCGTGATCGTCATCCACGTTAGACAGGTGTAAATACTTCCTTGAAAAGCTGTAAAGAGCGTGACCAGATAATTCCCACAGCATCTTTGACTTATCCGAACTTCATCAATCAGAGATATTTCATACTTTATCAATCCAAGATATTTCATACTGCCTCTGACAAACACAGAGTATCACATATTGTAGCGAGTTAATTTCGCTTCTTTAGTGGGATCTGATTTAGTGGGAGTGCGGGACCACATTTCAGATCCTCACTATACAAATTACCCCGTAGAAAGATCACAAGCTCAAAACCTCCTCGTCTCTTTCTCCCGTCCACTAGCGCCAAATAGTATCATGCGTTCTCTGATCTCTCACATCATTCCCTTCTCCGCTCATAAAATCTAATCATCCGACCCGTCGCTTGCCACAAATTTAGAACTTCACTTGATCGGAGCGCGAGAGAGAGAGAGAGAGAGAGAGAGAGATGGGGAAAGGCGGAGGTGAAGCGGTAGGTACGGCCGGCGATGGAAAGGAGGTGAACTTGGCTGCTTGGTTGGTCTCGGTGAATACTCTCAAGATCCAACCCTTTGACCTCCCGCCTCTTGGTACCGGTCTCTTCTCTGCCTTGTTTCTTTTTACTATTTTTTATTTGTTTTTGTGTTGTTCCGAAATTCAGGATTTTGTTTACAATGATTCAGGGTTTACTCTCAAGTCCTTTCTTCATGCGCATTAGAGATTACAGGATTAAGGATGTAGGATTAATTAAGTATTAACTTTATTATAAGATAGGAGTAAATTAAGCCTTGGTTATTAACTTAATGATACTATAGGAAGAACAACACTATTTTTGTTGGCTAATAAACATTGAAATAAATTAAATGATTGAAAAATAATTATAGTTGAGATTCTTAAATAGTAATTTCCGGCATGTTAGTTTAATTAAAAACTGTGATATGTAAAGAAAAATAAATATATATTCAGGATGAAATTAAATTTATTACTGTTCCAGATAATAAAGATTAATTAAAATGGATTAAATGATTCTTAAGGAATTGATTACATTTGACTTTGAAGTAAGAAGAATAATATTACTTTTAGCCTTGACGCCTTATTTAGAATAAGCATGGACCTGGATGATCTGACAATTGATATCCTGGAGATCATCACTGTTTGCAGTCTCAATCAATCAATTTCACTTCTGGTTTAATGTTCCTGATCACATTATAATCTTTTGCCATCTTCATAAATTTACCAATAGTGTTTTCACACTAACAATCATTTCGTCCTAACTGATTTTCTTAGGCCCACATGATGTACGAGTTCGCATGAAAGCAGTTGGTATCTGTGGAAGTGATGTTCATTACCTCAAGGTATACTGCTCTTGTAGTCCCATGCATCAATTTCATAACTGTCAACATTATAGCATTATCGTTTTCTTGTACCATTAACCAAATTGGTTTTCTCTTTGTTAGACACTGAGGTGTGCACATTTTGTGGTGAAAGAGCCAATGGTGATTGGCCATGAGTGTGCTGGGGTCATAGAAGAAGTTGGAAGTGAGGTAAAGGCACTTGCAGCAGGTGATCGTGTGGCGCTTGAACCAGGAATCAGTTGTTGGAGGTGCAAACACTGTAAAGGTGGCCGCTACAATCTCTGTCCTGATATGAAATTCTTCGCCACACCCCCCTATCATGGCTCTCTGGCTAACCAGGTTTGTTGAACTAAATTTGACATGTTTGTTTTTTCCACTGCATGGGAGTTGCCCAACAATAGTCATCATTCTGTAAAGGACTTCATGTTTTTTTTTACCAGATTAATCACATCCAAAGGTTAAGATATTTTTCGTTCATTAACTAACATGATAGTTGCTGAAACATTGTGAACTATATGGATATGTATATACTGATATCCACTAATATTTAATCAGTCTTTCATCTCCATTTTTAGGTGGTACATCCAGCTGATCTTTGCTTCAAGCTACCTGACAATGTGAGCTTAGAGGAAGGTGCCATGTGTGAACCACTCAGTGTTGGGATCCATGCATGCCGGCGTGCAGATGTGGGCCCAGAAAAGACTGTTCTGATCATGGGAGCAGGACCCATTGGGCTTGTCACCATGCTTGCTGCTCGTGCTTTTGGTGCACCAAAAATTGTTATAGTGGATGTTGATGAGTATAGGTTGTCTGTTGCAAAATCCCTTGGAGCTGATCAAACTGTCAAAGTCTCTACAAGTGCACAAGTATGGCATTGATCTCCCCCTAGCACTTATCCCTCTCTATTATATATAGTTAATTAAGGTTTTCTGTGTAGGATTTAGATGAGGATGTCTCTCGTATACAAGAGGCTATGGGGGCTGAGATAGATGTGAGTTTTGACTGTGCTGGTTTTAGCAAAACAATGTCAACTGCTTTAAATGCCACCCATGCTGGTGGTAAAGTATGTCTGGTAGGGATGGGTCATAATGAAATGACAGTGCCACTTACCTCTGCTGCAGCTCGGTACAATTTATGTATTCCTCGATTTGTTAGCTTCTTTTATAAAGTCATATAAAATATGAATGAAAATTTATCTATTCTTGCAACAGAGAGGTGGACATTGTGGGGATATTTCGGTACAAGGATACATGGCCATTGTGCCTTGAATTTCTGAGATCAGGAAAGATTGATGTGAAGCCGCTAATAACACACCGGTATGGCTTCTCCCAGAAAGAGGTTGAGGAGGCCTTTGAGGTGAGTGCTCGTGGTGGAGATGCGATCAAAGTAATGTTCAATCTATAAACTAGATCTTGCTTGTGTTTTATGGCTTTGTTAGTGACGTTGCCAGAATAATGATGTGATGGTATGATTACAATAATAATTAAACTGGGAGTTGTTTAAGATTTTGTTTTATGCTTTTCTATGTAGAAATTTTTGTTTGCCTTAGTTTTTCTGGTGGTACATGTATAGATATGGCACCAGCCAATAATGTCAATAAAAAAAACTTAGTAAGAGGATACGAGCTTTCTAAACTATATAGACGATTTTTAACTTTTGGATTTATATCTCTGGTCAACAGAAAACATAGAATATTTTCTTTCGGAAAAAAGTATATACATATGCTTCTTAATTATTTTTTTAGGAAATTAATTTTAAACATATGTAGTCTATTTTTCTCACTTTAAAGATTTTACATTATCATATTACAAACTGTGATTATTCAAAAATATGTCGTTGCTCTTTAAATATTTTTAACAACATATTACTTCAAATAAGATCTCAAACAACCTAGTGATGAAGACTTCTCCTGGTGTGAGAGATTTTTTTTAGATTACATATTTAATGTAAAGTTTTTTTTTATAATCATTAAAAGTTAGATAATTTAGAGCTTGTCTTTTCCTAAAAAAAATCTCAATCGATGAGAAGAACAGAATTTTCATTTTGATCAATTTTCTCTATAAGCATTTTGGCAACGTTGTCCGTGTGAGAGCTCGTGGATTCAAAACTCGAATGAGGATTCTTAATGAATAATTAAAAGATGAGTTATAGCTTAGATTCTTATTTTTACTTAAAAAAAAAGTAAGCGGTCAATTTACTTCAGAGTTGGGACTGATTTGAACTCGATCAGATGGTGTTTGTTATCGGATCCCAATCCACTACCATAATTTTTTGGCTGTCGCTGTCATAGCTTATATGGGGTTGGATTTAAGTTGGATGATGCAGATTTTAATGCATTATTTTTGTTGGTCATATCACCATAAACACAAACACATCTATGTTCCTTTGCTGCCACAGAAAAGTATGGCGGCTGATGTGAATCCTTCTGTTCCCAATTTATATATGCTTCGAGCTTGGCATGAGACTGTTTGGTTTCCTGCCTCTTTTACCAATTTCACACATCATTATAAGCATGATGCTATCGCGTTAATAGGAGCCATTAATTTTCACACATGACGGGCTTATTTCTAGATTAATTCACTCCTTCAATAAAGAAAATTCATGTCTCATCCTTCTTACTTCATTTAATTTCATTTTGTTCGCCAAACACAATGCAAGCATTAAATTTCTTACCGGACAAGCTAGTACTTTAAATTGCAACTTTCTTTGCTTAATTCAGAGAACAGAAATGAAAGTTTCTCATTGTGGCAAGTACAACATAACAAAAATGACTAACCATGTGATATAGCAATCATGAATTCATGATGGATATGCAAATCATTTTCAGAACATCAAGATAAGAAGTATGAAGTAGAATGATATAGTTGTTTGCATGAACTTGTTTTTCTAACTTCATAGAATTGTTATGGGTAAAAGAGATATTCTCTCATCTTTCTATCAAAAAAAAAGGGAAAATTAGCGGCATGCCACCTCAAAACTTTAAATTTAGCAAAATGCCACTTCAAAACTTTAACTCCCTTTAATGCCACTCTAAAATAAGTTTATTTAGTCTTTTACCACACTTATATATTTTTTGTTCATTTTTAATTAAGTTCAGTAAAATATCACTATATTTTTGGGATATATTTTTTTAATTCCAAAAATACCCTCTCATTTCTATCTGATATATCTTTTTCTACTAATTTCATCAGTTAAAATCGTTGATATCTCTGCAAAATGCGTAATTATTTTAGCAAATGTCAAATCAAACATTTTTTTATTTTATTCTACAATAGAGAAAATAGTCAACAAATAAATCATACTAAAATATTCTATCCAAATAACCCATAAAGAAAATTACAAAAATACATTTATATATGCTTACGAATAGAATTTTCGCTTTTAAAGTTCTGAGTCATGATGCTCATAGTCTGAAATTTGCTTTCTGCATTATGCATTTTGCACAGATATCAACGATTTTAACAGACGAAATTAGTAGGAAAAGATATATCAGACAGAAATGAGGGTATTTTTGGAATTAAAAAAATACATCCCAAAAATACAGTGATATTTTACTGATCTTAATTAAAAATGAACAAAAAATATATAAGTGTGGCAAAAGACTAAATAAACTTATTTTTGGGTGGCATTAGAGGGAGTTAAAGTTTTGAAGTGGCATTTTGCTAAATTTAAAGTTTTGAGGTGGCATGCCACTAATTTTCCAAAAAAAAAAAGAGAGATTCTTTTGTTCTGTATCCAAATAATCATAGGTTGCACATACATGCAAATAATCAATACGCCATATATTGCTCTCAACTTAATTAGGATTTTAATGGAAAGTCTCTGCATATGCCATGATTAGAATCAGCATCCAAGTTCAATGAAACTAGAAACTATCGACTTCTAATTCAATTCTTCTCTTCTCTTCTCTCTCTCAGAGCATCCGAGAAGGCTTCTCGGTTGGATACATCACCCCAGAGAACTTGTACAGCACATTCAGGTTACTTCCCCTGATCAAAACCCCACCATCTGGAATTAACTGTGCAGTTGAGTGGTAGAGCCTCGGTATGGTTGATGGAGTCATGATATTAAATTTCGGATTCAGTCTCGCTTCAACAGAGCCAATGTTGTAAATCACAGGATGAAGTACCAGTTCATGACCGAGGGTCCAGCCAGCAAACCCTTTACTAGCACCATTTATCATTAGCACGTCACGACTAGTCGGTAGCAAAATCATGTCTCCCACTATTCTCACAATCGGCATTCTTTCAATTACCCGTCTCGGTGACTCAGCTGCAATCACCAGCCTGCCACAAGTATCTGTACCTCGTATGAATATGTTAGAATTATTTGCTACTAAGTAAGCCCTAGGACTCATGCTCCCGCATATCATAATTTCAGATGTGAAATTGGAGTCATTGTTTGCTTTGTTTAGCAAAATAGGCAGTAAAATCGATGAACCAGTCGAAGGATAATTCTGCATAATTCTACCAGGCATTTAAGGATAAGTTATTACAACTTCGTTTTTGACATATATAGTCTAGTAAAATGGATTTGGTATTGGCAAATATGAAGAGATTTCCTTCTGTTAAGAGATGAGCAAATGGGTCGAAAACTCGAAATTGTTCTCCCATTTGTCCTTAGTCTTGAATAAAAAAGGTAGTGCAAATACTGGCGGCTCATTATCCTGCTTCGGTACAGACTCATAATTAAATTGGCATCGACCACCAATCACAATAACTCTTCCATCAGGCAAGGCATACATGCATTTGTTGCATACCATCTCCGTATCGACAATCCCTTCGGAAACTCCAACCAATTGCACTCATCACATTATGAGAGATATCCACCAGTTTGTAGAAGGGTACCATTCGGCAACAATGTGCCAGAGGAACACCTTGTATCAGTGAAAACCATTAATGGGCGTTATTGCAATTAGTTGTTATTACAAAAAATAATTAGAAGAGTAAAACCATTTGTTATTTAGGAAGATTAAAAATTGTAATTAATTGTTATTAAAAAAATTGGAATTTTTTCTGTGAAATTGCTAGGAAAAAGTGCTTTTCTTTCCTTATTTGGATAAGGATGTTATTGGGAGCCGAAAGTTGTCTAAGCTTATTGGGAGTAACTGAGGCGGGCTGTTCATTTTCGTTCCTTTTCACAGAAAAATGGTGTGCTCATTATTGTTCTTCCTTTTGGAAAAATTGTGTACAAGTTGTTGCTCCATATTTTTGAAAATTGTGTATACACGCCGTGATGAAAATGTGAATCCAAATGCATAAACGCGTTAACCATGTTTAAAGTGTGACCTCATGAATTAATACAACATTATTAATTCTTCTCAGATGAGATGTCTAGTATATTAGCAGTTCAGCACTGAGTTGTATCCTTATTATTAACAATTATCATGCATTCAGTAAGGTACAACACAAGCTTTTAAAAAAAACAGATTTTTAATTTTCGTTTAAATCGTTAAAATAATTTTGATACCACGTAATGTTAAGTATTTATGAAAAATATTTAATAAATTATTTTTGATTTAACACTTTTAGTAAAGTTTATACCGTTAAAATCCATATTTTGAAGATGTTTAAAGGCGTTAAAATAAATCGGTGTATTCTGGTATGTATAGAAGTCGTGTAAAATCCTTATTTTGAACACGTTTAATGTTAAACCATAAAATTTAATTAAATAATAATAATAATTAAGAGGATAATTAAAATAATTTAGCACAAATTAATAAATAACATAATCAACAATTAAAAGAATATAAATATATATATATATAAAATAAAGCTAACATTAGATAATAATAATTTTTCTAATTAATGATGACTCAGGTAAATTAGTAGATGAAAACCCAATTCCAAATAAATTAAAAGAATTAGTCAATTATGAGATAAAAATAAATTTGAATTTGAATTTGAAACAAATAATTAATCGATCGAATTAGAACTTAAATAAATTTGAATAGTACAAACACTAATGATGACATAATACCAAAAAACAAAAGAACATGTAAACAGATATGAATAATAAATAAAATAAAATAAAAACAAAATATAAATAATATGATAAAATAAATAAAATTATATAAAGACTCTAAGTAACTAGATGAGATACAATCAAAAGAAAAATTAATGTAATCTCGAATAATAAAATAACTGACAATGGCTTAATATTAAAAATTAAATATAAACTAAAATTAATAGAGAAACTAACAATGATAATAATTAATAGATTAGTTAAAAACGAACATCGAATTTACGAAACCTAAATCAGGTTGAATTAAGAACATCAGTTATTGAATATAACAAGATTTAATGAGAATTAATAACTAAATTAAGATAATGATAAATTAGTTAATTGATAAAAGTTCAAGAATCAATTGAACACGCAGTCATCTTTATGATTTTGTTCACAGAAAATCTAGACAAGCCAAAGTAAAAAAAAAATTTCTCTCTCCCTTTCCTTCTTTCTTTTCTCCTAACAAACCCATCACTTATCTTTTCTTTCCCATCATCCTCTCTCGTGAGCCTCTCTCAATTCCTTTCCTTTTTATTTTTCTAACTTCCTATCTCTCTTTTGCATTATAGAACCACCCCTTGATGATTTCCCTCTCACAAAGCCCTTCCCTATTCGCCTCTAATCCTCTCTGCCCACAAATCCTTCTCAGCAAGAGCCACCCTCTCCACTCGCCTCTGCCACCTCTTGCTTTTCGTTCTCACTTCCTTTTTCACCTCTCCTCTTGATCGCCCCTCTCAACCACCTCTAAAACCCGAGACAGCCCTTCTCTATGCACTTGCTTCCCTTTCCGGCCGTTGGACGCTGATTTCCTCCCCTCTTGTATCTCTTTGGCAAGATGGACACAACCTCGAGTGAGAGAACTCAGGCCGCCCCTCCACCTGACAGTAACTGATTTCAGCTTCCTTGGCCAGAGACCTTGGGTCAGGACCATGCCCCTCGACCTTGAACGGACCCCTTCACGTCGAACCGAGCCCTCTCCTGCGCCTCTCCTCTGATTTGCCAAACTGAGCACAACCCATATCCCCCTTGTTGATTTGTATCATAATCGATAATTTATTTTTCTCTTCTTGTGGCCGAGTGAGCCGTGCCCATGTTGCTTGTTATTTGTTATCCTTGCTAAATGCTATCCTAGTTGTTGATTATTGTGTCGTCTGTGTCTCACGGTGTGCACGAAATTGGTTGTTTGGCTGCTCTATTCTTGTGTGTTATTACTCTCTCGTGTATTTATATTTCTTTGACCGGTTATGTCTTGCCTTTTGTGAGATTCTTATTGTCTGGTTATGCTTGTGGCTTGACTTGTTACTGTGTCGAACCCCTTCCCCTATTGCTTGCTAAGTTCTGTTAGGAAGTAAATTTTAAGGGCAACTGAAAAATATGATTAAATTAATATTAATCAATAGGATTGACATAATTAAAACACACTAAGCACTAAGTGTTGAGAACCTAAAAGCACACCGTACGCATCATCCATCATTATCGGATGAACATTACAAAACTAAAATCAGAATATTTAGATGTATGGATATATTCTTTTTTTTTTCTCTTCAAATTATTGCATCAACGAAAAGCCTATTAGAAATTGTATTAGAAAAATCCCAAGTAGATTAATAAATTAAAATATGAATCAAGTTATCGAAGGGAAAGGCTGAACCATAACAAGTAAAATAATCTATTTATGTCTAAAGTGAAATAATAAGCACATGTATTTAATAGAATCTTTATGTGAGTATATAAGTCACACGATTTCTATTCACATTATTAAATTGAGAATTCAATTTATGTACCAAAAAAAATACTAGTAGTAGTAAAATATGAGAGTACATATTAATTAATTTTGCTATTTCAATAATAGTAACGATAAGTATAATAAAAGATGAATTACATACTAATCAATTTCTCTAATTTAAAAATAACACTAATAAAAATTAATATGCATATGAACATAATAATAATTAATTTAGTTATTTCTGAAATAATATTAATCTGAAAAAAAAATATATGTGGGTTTATATATACATGGATATAATTTCTCTACGTTTGAACCATAGTAATATCATAAGTATAAATGTGGAATTATATGGCTATATAATAATCAACTTTTTTATTTTAGGAATATAAATAAAATGATATCATATGTTAGTCAATTCCAATATGTAAGTAATATTATTTAAACATAACTATCCATAATCTATGTATAAATACTAATGAATATATTATAATGTAGTTGACGTGAATACATAAACCATGATTTGATATATAATTCTATGTATATAGATAGTTCTTCTAAGTTAAAGTAACATTTATAAATATAAAATAATATAACTTAAAATATCAAGTAAATTATTATGTGATAGCCTTATTTATAAACAATATAAACTGTAAATCGTAATAAAATTCTCTATTTTAAAGTAATGATAATGATAAGATTTTATAAATATGAGATACATATATTAATCAATTTCTCTATTTAGTATTACACTATATATATATATATATATATATATATATATATATTTCGTTATAATTATAATTTCTCTATTTTTTATAAGAACAATATTAGTTATATAATATTAAATATTAATTAATTTTTCTATTTCTAAATAATTAATTATTCTAATCATAATCAAAATAATTAAGTGATAATATTAAGTTAAACTTAACAAATTTAAATAAAATTAAGTTAATCACATTAATCAAAATGGATATAATCTAAATTACAAATAGGATACTCGCAAATTAATTTATTTTGACTTCCTAGGTTCTCAAAATTTATCTTGACGAGCCGACAAACGAGTACACTCAGGATGAGACGGCGGATGAGATTGTGAGCTCCACCGGAGACTAAAAAATCTAACGCCACTGACCTTGCCAAACTATTCTCTGGTACGATTTCCTGAGATTTGATTTTCTTTCTTCATAATTAGGAACCCAAACCGAACATAAAACTGTTTTTAAAATGAATCTGAACTGCGGTATTTTCTGACCAAATTTGATTAGGGACCCAAATTTGAACTATCATATGCATCCGATAAATTGACCAGCATTTTTTAGGCCTACTCGCATTCGCATGTCATATCATAGCATACTGCATGTAGACATGATAGGAGTAGGATTCGGGAAATATTCTCGCGATAGGATTAGATAGAATTAAATAATTCAAGTTGTAGATTATATTTATTAGGAAAATATTATTAATATCACTAATTATTAATTAAGTTAGCCAATTAATCATACAAAATGCATGAGAGTGCTGAGAGGCGGGTCGGGTGATCTCAGTTTGAGGTTATCTTGTATAACCAGACCAACAGGTTACATTCCCCTTGGTCTGTATATACACTGCGCACATTTGCTTGTCGGTTATCCACCGATCCCGTCATTTGGCGGGTTCAGCCGTGCCAGAGTGTTTTTCTTTTGATCAATATTATATTTTTACTATTCTTAATATGATTAAGATTTTTAATCCAAATTTGAGCGATTAAGATACTATGTCTTTCAGTGTTTAGTGTGGGCGGCCATATCCGAGTCTGGATTCTACTCTATTTTTTTATTTCTCGGGATGCGGTCATCTGACCCCTAGTGAGTACAGTGTAGGCTCCCATTTGTATCATCTGTCATTTTATCATTTCTCGGGATGCGGTCCTCTGGCCCCTGGTTGGTACAGTGTAGGCTCTCATTTGTATTAGTTTTCGATTTGTTATTTCTTGGGTAGTTATCTCCTTTTGACGATATGACAACTGAAGACATACTTATCCGCTTGCTTTTATTTTGTAAGGTGAATTACTAGATTTAGCAGACCAGAGTACGTGCCTATGCACGCTCACTCTCCTAGGGCGTTATCGCCTTGGGAGACTGAATTACTGTTTATGCGGTATTGGCGCCGAATAAACATAAAGTCCTAAGTTCGTAAGTTGGGTCGCTGGTGGCGCCCGCTTAGGCAAGGCCCAAGTTCGTAAGTTGGGACGCTGGTGGCGCCCGCTTGGGATAGATCTGGTGATTTGCAATCTAGGTATTTATTTCGGGTGTTTGATTTTCGTACTATATATTTTATATTATATTATTATTCCCACTGATTTTTTATTTCGGGTTTCTTTACCATTTCATGACATAACATGTAGGTGTTTTTCTTAAAATGTGCATAAATTTATTATTATATTCATATATAGTCATTTGATTGCATTAAAACATCAGTATTGGTATTTGGGTCCAGTCTGGAAAGAAGATCAAATCTCAAGGCTGGATCTAAATCCGTACTGAGTAATTTTTAAATTACTCACGTTTCCACGGTGGTTGTGGGATCCAGGTACACAGGTGCGGGATGATTTTTGGATGAGAGAGTGCTAGGTGCAGTCTTGCGTGGTGACAGAGATGTTTTGCCGCATCCGCATGTGAGCAGGGTAGTGATTTAGGATCTATCGGGTTTCGAGTTTTATTTCTTCTTTTGGGTTTTTCTTTGATTGATTTTGCTGTCCATTTCGATGGAGCTAGCTCCGCCGATGCAGGCGTTGTATTCTATTCTTGTTACTCTAGACTGTTATTGTTTTGTATTATTATTATTGTTTTGTTTATTCTGAGATTTATTTTATTTTATTCATTTAGCCTTTTGTATGCACGTCTCGTCGTGTGTACGTGACGGGATTAATCACCCCTAATCCGTTTTATTATTTCTGAGGTATGACATTTAAAACCGTTAAAATAAATCGGTGCATTCTGGGATGTGTAGAAGTCGTGATGAGTTTTTTCCAGCCCATATCAAATTGATTAGGAACTCAGATTTTCTCGTTATTATTTTTTTTTTTTTGATGAAGTAGACATTTGTCTACTTGAAGCTTTATTAAAACGACCAAAAAGTGATATTTACAGGATTATAGCAATGAATAGGTGAGTGCATGTCTCCAGTATAGGTAGTTGGCACATGATACATGAGTTTACATGTGGCCGGCCACGTTTGATTAGATTTTGTTGAGTAAGAATTTTGTTCTGGCTGGTGAGCCCAAAGAAGTTGTATGCCGAACTCACAGAGAAATTAATGCCCATTTGCTTCCCAGCGCCATGAAATACCTTCATTCGTCATGTGTGAAGGTGCGAAATATGTCTTCCAGCTTGGACAGTTCTTTTAAGAAAAAAAGAAACCGAGGATAGCTCCCATGTATTGCATAGCCCGTGAAACGATATCACTGAGTCTGACCAGTTGGAGTCCTGATCATGATACAAAACCCATAACCATTTGAGCAGTAGAGAGATGTTTTGTGTTTCAATACCTCTTATGCCTAGGCCCCCATCTTTCTTTGGCAAACAAACTTGTTTCCAATTCACAAGACAAAACCTTCCCGCGCATTTGAAACTCCTTTTGGTTCGTTCAGTATCACGTGCTAGTGACAACCAATAGTTTCATCCATATTTTTTAACTAATCAATGCAATTCTCATAGATTAACATACAAAAAATAGTATTTTTTTTTTACATAACTTGATAAATTGTGTAAGTATAATAATGAAGTCTTATGTCATGAAGACTCATCTTTCACAATGTTCATGCTCACACTGCTCTCTGTATCTGAAAATATCATATTAAACACGCATAAGTTAAAAAATATGCAAATGAACTATATTAATTACTTAAAGCAGTATCATTTGATAAATGTAAGGGCTTAGGGGCATTCTCTTGTTTTCATGTAAAGCTTTCAAAAAGGAACATGGATGATTTAATAGAGAAAACAAAAGGTAGCTACAACTTTCATACCCATTTCACTCTGCGATTTGTCAAAAATACCCCAAAACATCCCTCTGAGAGTTACCTCCACAAATCCTTCCAAAAAAATGGTATATGTAAATCCAGATTAAAAGAATTATGAGGGCCATCAAAAAAAGTTTAGTATGCATGATAGGGTGTATCAGACAACTCTTAACTTGATAGCAACACATAGAATATTATAAGGTTTCGTAGAGTAGAAAAGAAAGTTAAAAATAATTTTGCTAAAGAAAACATTTAGCCCACCTAAACACTTTGGAGGAGAAATATCATGACCTGAATGTAATTTTGGAGGAGAAATATCATGATCTGAATGCAACTTCTTTTCCAAAGTCTAGAACAAAGAATATCACTCAAAATCTAAATTTTCATTGTTTGTCCTTTTCCTCTTATTTTTTTCTTCCTTTTGAGTTTTTTTGTGTAAAGAATTTATATATTTTTTCAACCTTTCAATATATACTAATAAATTAAG
Source organism: Schoenoplectus tabernaemontani (assembly GCA_037127355.1). NCBI lineage: Eukaryota > Viridiplantae > Streptophyta > Magnoliopsida > Poales > Cyperaceae > Schoenoplectus > Schoenoplectus tabernaemontani. Next base: position 5,985,896 of record CM073746.1, on the reverse strand, counting down.
GCTAGACCCGTAGCTTTATTCGAAAAAAAAAGAACTCAATTATTTCGTAAATTGGAAGGCAAGTGAGCTCGCTTTGTCCTCTATGAACTTCCCAATTGCATATGGGCTTGATCCAGTTCTCTCTTTCAAATATGTGATTGCCTTAGTAATCATCTAAAATTAAGAAAAAAATAATTAATTATTAATAGATATACATATTATGAGTGACTGTTAGAGATGTAATTTTGATGGTAAAATTATGAAAACATAATATAAATTCATTGATAAAGCGATCAGAACTATGTGTTCTCTTTAAATCATGTGAGACTAATAAAGAGATTATGGAAATCCATCGGAAATTATTTTTTTCAGAGATCTGAACAATGTTTTATCTGTCAATTTACTGTTTTATTGTTGCTCGCTCTGTTGAATAGATGGTGAAGGTGAAGTTACAAAAAACTCTCAGAAGTCAGTTGTAATCACATGCTACTAACCTGATGCAAAAAAAAATGCAAGTCTCGTAAGGTTTTTCTCAACTTTGATGCTTGACAAAGGGACATGCTAATCTACCAGTGTAGTTTAAAAAACTAAAACTAATAATTTAATGAACAAAGTGACTAAAAATTTGAATTTACAAAAGAGCAATTATAGAAATGGGAACGAAGAATAGAAAAAACATTAAAAAAGATCAGGCAAGGGATGTAAAACATACATGTACCAAAGGCCAATTAACTGACACATATCAGAAGAGAGAGCGCCTTCCAATCAGTTAAAATGATTATACTTTTTTAACCTATATTGTAACAACTTGAATACTTTGGGAGATCGCTCAGTAGGAAAAATGGGGCTTCGTGCTTTCTCCAGACGATAATTTCTCAAAAAAATAAAAAAAGAAATGTTACCCAGCTCTGAATCATACTCGAGCAGATACGACAGCACGCGGCCGAAGAATACTCGATCTCCTCATCCTTTGTAATCACGATCGATCCCGCTTCGCTAGACGCCTCCGCCTCTTCGTTATCGTCCTTCTTCTCTAGAAACGGGTCCGAATCTTTGGGGTCGGATGGGCTTGATGGTGTGCAGCATGATTTTTGCACGGCGTAGGGTCATGAGAGAGAGAGGTGGATCTGCCGCCGGGGGGGGGCGAGGTTATAACAGAGAGCGAGAAGATCGGTTATAGGTGAATCTGAACTTTTTGTGCAGATCGTGGAGGAGAATGAGGAGCCGTGACTTACACGAGATTTGAAGCAGGTTTAGCGAAGAGGGTTAAGTCGAGCGAGATAAGGTGTCAGTGCTCAAAATAAACAGAAGCAGTGATAATGGGTCACCCTGACGCAATCTCCGCCTGTGGTAAAATTGGTGCCCTATAATCCCATTAATATAAAGCTTTTTCTCAATATTATCTAAAACTTTTTTCATATTAATTTTTGCATTAATTTCTATGTACTTAGTATTGTAATTGTTATTTTTATTTAGTAAGCACAATTGTATGAGACTGCATTGTCTAGTTTATTTAAATGTAAAAGTAGATAAAAAAATGATGGTCTATATTATGATTTAAAGATCGCATAATTAGTAGCCTCGCCGACTCTTATTAAACATTTTTGAAAAGCTCGGATGCAACACAGAGAAACTTGGACAATTAATTACAACAGTATGTGTAGACAAGATTTATTTTATTGGATCTATCCTCCATTATACAGTCTATTTCTCACCGTAGAAAACAATACCAATACTCAGAAAAATAAAATGTCAAAAATCATAGTTTATGAATTATGGGTAATAAAATATGTATTTAGCCAATATTTAGCCAAAATCATTTTTTAATTATGAAACTTTGAATATAACAAATATTTTTATTATGAAAATTAAAAAATATATATATATTATAAAAAAATTGGCTACGGTGCTACGCGTAGTACGATGATCTATGTGTTACGGGTCATTTCTTTATTTTTAAAGTTCAAATGCTCCATCTGACCACTCAAAATGATTTTCATATGAAATCTAGTTGTATATCAAATTTCATATTTTTTTAAAAAAAAATTTAGATAGTCAGAAAATCACTTCTTTTGACTGACCCAAAATAATTAAATCAAGTAATTTTTTAACTATCTAAAAAATAAAAATATATTAAATTAGGTCTACAACTATATATTCATATAAAAATCATTTTGAACGGTCAGATCGATTATTTCATTTTTAAAAATGAGTCATCTATACTACGAGCCAAACTCAATTATAAAAATGAAAATAAAAAGTAAATGAAGACAAGGAAACTAGAATGAAGAGAAATATATGTCCAAATTATTGGGACTAGGCGAGATATTTTGTTGAAAATTTTAGATAAGAGGATATTTATTTAAATTTTTATTTAAAAAAATTGATTTATTAAAGGGTGGGGATTACTTGACAATGAGTTATTTTGACAAACTTGACAATGGATTTTCAAATAAATGCGGAAAACAATTTAAAAATAGAAAAAACCTTATGGATATGTTCTTCTACTTATAGATTGATGGTAATTCAAATTTCATAAAATTTTGTTATAATTTGATAGTCTATCAAGAACCATCAAAATTTTGTATAATTTATAAATGTTATAATTTGACGGTCTTTAAATTATCATCAATCTAAGTATAAGAAAAATATCCACAGTTTTTTTTTTTTCTAAATTTTAAATTTTTTTATTATCAAAATTATCAAGTGATCTCTTCCTTTTATTAAATCTCCCTACTTGGCTACTTTAATTTCTTATCCGTTGAAGGAAAGATGCAGATCTCAGTGTTTTATGCCTTGGAATAATGTCGGACAGAACGAGCCTAAAATCTGAAATCGGCAACATAATATTCGCTACAAATGACGTAGATTTTGTTACAAAACTCAACTGATTGCGCTACGTGACACCCTTAGAGCATCCGCATCCCATTGTCAAATTGATTGTCAAATCTCATTTGACAATTGTCATTTGAATTTCAGGGATGCAAAGACTAGGCAAAATTAGACAATTGTCTAAATTTGACAATCCATTTGACAAGCCACGTCAGCGAAGGAGCAAAAAATTAATTACGAAAGTGTCATTCTGACAATTTCATTCTATTCAGGATGCCACTCTTAAAATAAATTGTCAATTGATGACATGGCATAAAAATTTAATTTTGACAGTCGACACCAATGCGAATGCTCTTACACTCACAGTTCCGTATAGAGAAACTGCCGGAGTCCACATTTTCTGAACAGCAAATAAAAACTTTTTAGAGCATCTCTAATAGAGGTTTTAATTTAGTTTTTAATCTGATATGTCATTGTACAATTTTAATTTTAGCGTTAGAAAAATAATTTCTAATGTAGAAATCGTTTTTTAATTTAGTTTTCTAATCCACGATAGCGTCACCGATGTAATATTTTTTATTTGGCAATTTATGGTGCGAATTTTTGGAAACTCGGAAAAGATTTATATATTGGAGCGATTTACAAATTTTAAGAAACTAATTGGGTTTCTAAACGAAGTGGCAATAATAGAAGTTTAATTTGGAGATAATGTATTAAAATTCGTATTTATATTTCTCATAACAGTTCAGATTAATTTGAGTCATTCAGATTAACCTTTGAAAATTCTCCACAAAAAAAAAATCCAAAGGATAGCTGTACGGGCATGACAACTAGGGTAATGATAAACGTGTCACGTGTATACGCATGTGTAAACACGATCATGAATAAGTATTTGTGTCTGAACATGTCTATACGTGACGTATTCACGTGTCATAGGTGTCGTATTGTTAAACGTGCGTGATTAATATATAAGCAATTTTGACACGTCTAAACACGCATGTCTAACACGTTGAACACGAACACACATGTCTAACACGTTGAATACGAATACGCACGTCTAACACGTTGAACACAAACACACAAGTCTAGCACGTGTACACGCACATGTAACACATATTAAATACTTTAGCAAATTAGACTTTTTGAAATACTTGTGTGTTTAAAAGATTAGCTTGTTACTGAGGTTAGAGATCAGAATCACTCTAACATGTATGATATTTTTGAATATGGCGCGTTAATATTATTTTTGATGATCAAAATCACTTTAATTTTTTTATTTTTCTTATATGTTTCTTCAATTTTATTTGAAATTTATTGAATTTATGTGTGCTACAAGTGTTGACACACGTTTAACACGAACACGTTTAGTACGGCGTGCTTAACGTGTCACGTATCTTAGACGTGTATGTTTGTGTTTTTAAATTTTTAACACGTTAAAATACACACATTCAAACACGTAAACTCATGCTGACATGACATATTTCGTATTGAACAGGTCACATGTGGCAACAGTCCTTTATTTTTCAATCACAAACGGACGGTTCCGATCATCCCTCCTCTGACCCTACCATTTCCCCGCACCTTTCTAAAATAACCCTCGGAAATAAAAATAAAATAATACAAAGTACCGAAAAAACCCGCAAAACCCTTTTCCGCTTCTCCCCTCTTCTTCCTCCTCCGTTCTCCGGTACAATGGGGGTCGGAGGCCGTTTCTGGGACCTCCTCAAACCCTATGCGAAGTACGAGGGGATCGACTTCCTACGTGGCAAGCGTGTGGCTGTCGATCTCCCCTTCTGGATCGTCCAGCACGACGCAGCGATCCGCGCGCGCCTCCCCCATGCTCGCAGTCCGCATCTCCGGGCCACTTTCTTTCGTACAGTCGCTCTCTTCTCTAAGGTGCGTGTTTTATTTTTTTTATGGTTGGCCCCAGCAGTTTTGTGCTGGAACCAGTAGTGTCTCTGTTTTATGAAATGTCCTCAGGTCGGCCTCTATGTGAACCAGGCACGGAGGCACCAACTCGACCTGGTGTTATTTTACTTGTGAAGGAATGGGGTTTTTTGATGTTGTAGTTTTGATGGTTTTACTCTTTCTATCCTTCTTGATCTTCATATTCTAATATAAGGACAATCTCTACATTAATGAACCTATTTTACTGTATAAACTGCAATAAGTAGTTAAATATACTTGGGTCCTGGTAGCATTTGTATTACTGGCCTAAGGTTTCTTGGAAAAGTTCATCAATCACCTCTTCTGCAAGGACTAGAATCAATTTGGCATCATGAGACCAACATAATAGAGAAATAATAAAGTAATATACCCTGCCAGTGTTAACGAATAAAATATAAATTACAGATGGGGGCCTTTCCTGTCTTTGTCGTAGATGGTGACCCCTCACCCATGAAGCAGCAGGCCAGAATTGAGCGCTTCTTTCGTGGGTCTGGTCTGGACTCATCAGAGCTTGCTAAGGTGCTCGTGCCAGCTGATGGGAAACAAAATAAGACTCCAGTTAAGCGCAATTCAGTATACACCCGATACATCAACGAGTGCATGGTGAGATGCCCCCTCTCTTAAAGCTCTTTTTTCCTACTTTCAGCCTGAATATTTCGCTCTGTTGCTGAACATATACCCTACTTATAGGAGCTGCTCGAACTACTCGGCATGCCTGTTCTTAGGGCTGATGGTGAAGCTGAAGCTTTGTGTGCACAGCTAAACCATAAAGGTTGTGTAGATGCTTGTATCACAGCCGACAGCGATGCATTTTTGTTCGGATCTAAATGTGTCATAAAGTCCCTCCGATCTAATTCCAAGGTGAGTTCACTGTTGTTCATGTTCCACTTGGGCTGTCAACAACTATGTGCCCATAAGTAGCAATACAACATGTATAATTCGTAGGGTTTTTGCAAGCAGTTTGCATGATCTATCAGTACTTGGCAAAGCCATCCTTAATCACAGGACTACTAACTGATATTAAACAAAGAAAAGAGAAAAGATGATGCAAACAAGACCAATTTCTTAACAATTAGTAGAACTAAGTAACTTTGGTGTAAACCTCAACATGGGCCCAGAACTAAAGTACCAGTGATCTTATCCTTCAATTAAGTTTTTCCCTTTGTAAAACCTTTGTTTCCTCTTCTTCCTTTTCTTTCTCTAAAACAACTCCTGAGAATGAACTCTTCTTTGGGAATTAATTAACACAGGGGACAGAAAGAAGATGAAAAGCCGGAAAGTCAAACACTTTTATTCACTGCAAAAAGCACCATTTTAGATCCAAAATGTTGAACAACCAATCTGTTTTATGCAAAGAATAATGGGATGCTAGTAAATTGTTTTCTTAAAAAGATAAATGCAGAGACAAATAGAAACATGACATATTTCTTTGTTATTTTCTAGTAAGGTGCCCCCCCCCCCCTAAAATACCATAATTTTTTTTCTAGAATTTTGTATCGGGTATTGTTTACGAGGAAGTCTGCTTTTGTTACAGGAACCATTTGAATGCTACAATATATCTGATATAGAGGCAGGCCTTGGGCTGAAGAGAAACCAAATGATAGCCATTGCACTTTTGGTTGGCAACGATCACGACTTGCATGGTGTACCAGGTGTTGGGGTTGAAACTGCTCTTCGTCTCGTCAGACTATTTTCTGAAGATGAAATATTTGATAGGTGCCTTTTTGCTTGAATTGTTGTCAATACTACTTTTTTGTCAATTTATTTATACGTAGTAATTTTACAGGTTACATCAAATTGGTAAAGGTAGTTTTCCTGACTTGGAAAAGGTAACTGAAGAGATGGATGCTGTTGCAGCTTCAACAAGTATGAGATCTCCTCATTGTTCAAATTGTGGCCATCCAGGCAGTAAAAGAGCTCACATGAAAGTTGCTTGTGAGAACTGTGCTACTAGTGGCCCTGAGTTTTCTTGTGTTGAGAAGCCAAGTGGATTCAAATGCATCTGCCCTAGTTGTGATCAGGTCTGTAATTTCTCTGCGTACATTTTTCTGCAAGTAAAATTTATTGGAGTCTAAGATCTAGATATATTGTACTTTTGGCTTTGCTTTCTGGTAAGTCCATAGTGCATCAGTTTAAACTTAAATTGTGCAGCTATGCTCCAATGCTGTTGTTTCCATTCAGACACCCAAATTAGCTGCATTTAGCCGTAAATTGTGGAAATTATTTCTTAGTTATTAGCTTCGATATAAGAGCAAATATATCATGTCAGCACAAAATAACCTAGTCAATGCTGCTATGTTTCCACATGAGGTCATCTCATACTGCACTATCTTAAGGTCGTGATGAAACCACAGACATACCTCTTTATTCTCTTTTTTCCAATTGTCTAATTTACCTGCAAGTAACATTGTGCTGGTTTGTTTTAATTGTTGAAAGGGGCGTTACATTAAGGAGATGAAGAGGCATGAAAATTGGCTGATGAAAATATTTGAAAAGGTTGCATCAGAAAAGAATTTTCCCAATGATGATATTATACAGTTATATTTAAGAGAAAACCACGGATGTTGCAAAGGTAATTTCATTAAAAAGCTTGTATTTTCAGTTAATAAATACTAATTTATCCATTGATTGGTTTTTTGATGTTTCTTCTGGAGAGTTCTAATTTTTTTTTCTATTGTTACTTTCAGATACTGACACTCCAGTCCTTAGGTGGGATGACTACAAACTTGAAGAGTTGATCGACTTCTTAGTTTATCACCAGCACTGGGACCCATCATATATTCGCAAGTGTATGCTACCCATGCAATCCACCATCTATTTAAGGAAAATAGCCGACAACCCCTCAATTGAGCAACCACTTCTCTGCAAACAATATGAATTTGATACCATTCAACGTGTCAAAATTGAGCGTGGCCATCCTTATTACTTGGTCAAATGGCGACGAGCTATCAGTAGTAATAAGTTCGTTGAGAGGTCTAGTGAAGAGAGCATAATAGTAGAACAAACAGATCCCATTGAGATCAATGATCCAGACGATGATTTATTTGATAAGCCTGTTTTACCAGAGCTAATTGGAGATGACAAGAGTTGGTACGTTTTGACTGATGAAAACTTGGAACTTGTACAAGCTGCATTTCCGAAGGCAGTTGAAAGGTTTCATGAAAAGCAGGTACAGAAACCGTCTACAATTTGTCTTTGATAATTGTTATCGGATAAGGCTATCGCATAACTAAAATTTGGATACTTTGTTGCAGGGCATGAAGGAATTGAAGTCCAAAGAGAAGTCTAAGAGCACAGGGGTTCAGCCAAGCATAACTGAATTCTACCGTTCAACCAAGGCACATGGAGAGGGAAGTAAAGCAGGAGAGGTACAAAAGTTGAGAGGTAAAGAAAAAGCATCGGCTGATCCAGAAGAGAGCCTGCCCAAGGCTGTCAGACGCCGACTTCTGTTCGGCTAGATTAAGTCTGCTTCTTTATTTACAGGGATATGTAATTCTATTTTGGCAAGTTATGTAAAGCGTGTAGGCTTTTTGTTTATACAAGATACTAAGATAGTATGTGCTGACGTGATGCTATAATATTGGTATTTATAGGTCCTCCATAAATCTAACGAGGTTCAAAATTTCCTTATTGTCCTGAATGCCAACTTAGTCGCTGGTGCATTTCTACCAACTGTCATACTATTAACAAAGAAATAAGCTATTGCTATATGCTGTGACTTATTTTAACCAAAAAACTAGCACCATTACAGAGGCCCAAAAATGAATTCCAACGATATCTTGACCATGTTCAGGCCCATGACGCATTCCAAACCCGCACAAATTGAACAATGGGAGTGGGACCCGTTGGACCGGTCAAAGATAATCGGACTATCGGACTCCCCAACGATATCTGGACCCGGACCATCATTTTGACTGTGAATTCAATTGTGAGCAAGTCAAGAATCCCGTAATGAGAAAGTCATGAATGCACGTATAAAGATAGCTAAAAATGTTGAAAAGAATGAACAAAAATAAAAGTAAGCCGGACGTAGGGAAATATATTTGTTAATGAATAATATTGTTCCGGCAGTTTAAAAATGATGTACATCAACAAAAAATGCATTTCTACTAGAGTGCAGGCCAAATTTAAATAGTTATATTTGTGCATTTATATTTAGAGGTGGCAGAACCCGACCCGATCCGAGAAACACGCCCGACTTGATTTTTGAAAAAAGTTAATCTGACTCAATCGGTTCCGAATCCAATCTGATAAAATTCGAATCCAATCTGATCCGATCATATCGGACGGGTCGGGAGGAATCCATATGGATGGAACGGAGACGAAGTCAGAGGATCCACCGCGCGCATACACACTAATCATCCTTGATTTTTGAAAAAAGTTAATCTGACTCAATCGGATCCGAATCCAATCTGATCAGATTCGAATCCGATATGATCTGATCCGAATCCGATATGATCTGATCCAAATCCGAATTTATTTGATCCGATTCGAGATGATCCAATCAAAATCTATCAAAGATATGAAAAAACACAGTATATAAATTGATCCGACCCGACCTGCCCGATTATCACCTCTGATTATATTCAAACGGTAGGCTGTGAATAGCATTACATAAACCCAGCCTCCACACGAGAAATCCGCTCCCAGAAGAAGAATAACACAGCGGGCCCTCACGGGAAACCCCGTTCAGAAAAGGAAAGCCCAAGCGCCCCCACTTGACTCTTGAGTGACTGCAACTGTGCAATAATAATTAATTAAAGAAGTAGACAGTGACGAAAGAGGCGAGAAAAATAGAGTAAATTATCTCAAACTATGGACTCACGAACCAGGCAGCTTCCGAAGCCAACTGTTTCCAAGCTCATAGCCGCTTCATCTCCACTCACTCACTTTACCCTGACGTCTTCCTTTCCGCACCAAAGAATATTCTCCTCCCATCTCGAAGGATGCATCTGCGGATATATTGCATCTATAATTGGTGTAGTAATCTTTGTGTCCGGTCAGAAACCGACTTGAGCGGCTGGAAACCGAAACATATCAGTTTGACCATTTTTTTTAAAATCAAATCAAATTGAATTCCAAATCTGAATGAATCGAATGAATTTTCTAAATGGGATCGGATTTTGTCACTTTTAATTGTGAGCAAACTTCCTTTTGACAATTTATACATCACAGTACTCAATTTACAAACAATGATACTCTTATTCAATGTATACATCAACAGATTAACAAAAATTAACGAATAAATGAACCAACATTTCAGTTCTCACTAAAAAAACGGAATTGCTCTCTTTCTCTGTTCCAATTAGAAACCGAGTTGAAAACAGAGCAAGTTGAAATGTCGCTCACGACTCACTCGTTCAAAAAGAAAAAGCTATTCAAAACCTTTGCTTTTCTAAAGTCTCAATTCCACAAAGACACCACAGCTCCCCACTCGTTATCGTCATCGAAATTGTTAAACCTCTCAACAGGAGGTTCCATCATCAACCCCTCAGCCAAGCTCGCGTAGTACAGCCCCAAATTCATCTCTTCGTTTCCACCCCAATTAAATTCAACTTGATGGGACGCAACGGAATTGATCGTAGATTCAACCATCCGAGATGAAACCACCTCCTTCTCCTCAACCATCTCAACTGAAGATATCGAGGTGGATATGTTCTCAGCCGAGCATGATGAATCCCCTGAATGAAGCGCCTCGGCCACTTTCACAGCTGTTTGCTTCATCTCTTGCACGCTGGAGAAGGAAGAAGGGATGCTAATCAGCCATGCGGAGTCGGCAAAGTTCAGGCAAGCAGACCGGCCTCTGAAAGCCATAGCTGCCACATCATGCGCCCGAGCAGCCATCTCAGCTGTCGGGAAAGTACCGAGCCAGATTCTCAATTTGTTGTTGGGATTTCTCACCTCACACACCCACCGGTTCAAGTTGCCCCTGCGCCGGACTCCTCTGTACACAGGATGCCTCGTTTCCTTAAACTTGGTGCGGCCCGACGGCTTCTTTGGAGGTGCCGACCATACAGTCGTGTAGTCTGACTCACTGCTTGAAGAGGATTCCATTTCAAAACTGAAAGTGCTTCTTGTTGATAAAATCCGATTTAGAGAGGAGAGGAGAGGAGTGCTCAGAGTGAGCTGTGGGTGTTCTGAGTTTGTAAATGCAAAGAAACTATTTATATGTTGTGGGGAGCAGAGTGAGTCGTAAAACGCGGAATCAGAGAACAGGGAGCGTTAAGCTATCATCGAGCAATAAACAGCTGGGATTGAGAAAGCGACTTGGGAGTTGGGAACTTGGGATTGGGATTGGGATTTTTCTTGGTTTTATTTATTGTTTCTATTATCCTAATGTGGAGGAAAAATAAAATATTATCCTAATCCGGAGTGTCGCTATCAGTCTCGATTCAGCGGAGCTGTGGAGGAGACGCTGGTTTAGATCGCTGGCATGGGGCTGACCGCGCTCACAAAGGAAATTTCCTTTTTCTTTTTCTTTTGCTTTTGGATTTGATTGCTTGTTTACCAATTAAATTACCATTTCAGTTTCTTGATTCTTGACCGTCGTTTCGTTCAAGCTACTGAATTACTGATACAATTACACGACTGCACTGCATTGGAATTCAATCATGAACTTTTAAGGCAAAGGAATACCGCACTGCACTGTCAAAATACATTTCGCAGTAGTTGCTTAGACTGGACGCACAATCATCGAGGTTAATGCATAATCTAATGTTGGAAATAGCCGTTAAATTATTTTACTGGAGTAAAAAGAAGTAGAAGAGTAAAGCTTAAGTGTTACTAAGATTATCAAGCTCATTAATATTCTTAATTAAAAAGTATATTTTATCATCTTCATATGAATTTTTGGAGAATAAAAAGATTAACTTAGATTTGTTATGTACTATTAATCCATTAAATTAAACAAAAATGAAATAGAGAGCGGGGACTGGGACTGCAACAGAGGCAGAGCTGAGATTCATGCAAACAGCTGACCGAGTTCATCCCCTCTTTCCGGTGTTTGCCAGGGGAGGTTGCAATTTGCAAAGTTTAACTCTTAGGAAAAGCACAAAAATAGCATATCTGCGAGGAGCTAGATGCAATGTATGTATCCCAGTGGGATAGCTGTTCAATGGATGGAACATGCGAGGCGAGCTAGATTCATTCTCCCTTGCCTTGTTGTGTTGTTGACTAATATTTCTCCCTATCACAGTAACAGTTCGGTCTTTTACTTTTTCTTGACCCGTTATTGGTTTACTGGACTGTGAGTCTGTGAGTCTGTGACGGCTGATGGTGGTTTGAACTTTGAACTTTCAAGAGTTGCGCCTCCACTCCAACAGATATGGTCGCTGGTCAGCCACAGAATAGTGACCAGTGAATAAGAGAAAAATCCGTAGGTATATTTGATATTTCATTAAAAAAGTCCTTCTAATGATTATGAGACCAAGACTGAATTTCTTCTAGCAAAAAAAGAAAAAAAAATAGCGAATTCAAAAAGGGGAAAAAAAAAGGTGTGGCTGGTTGCTGAAGGTGCCTTTTATTGTTTAACGGTTTAAGACCTTCTGGATTAATTTTTTTTTTTGGAAAAAAAAAGAACAGCATCCAAAACAATGAAAGAAAAGATGAACTGCCAAAAAATTGAAAACAATTAAATAAATTCAAAAGGAATTGTATGTGCAATTAAATAAATTTATTTCAAATAAATCTGTAATTCCAGTTCATACTCAAAAGACATAATAAGAAAGTTGAAAAGCCGGCATTAACGTAACACAATGCAAAAATTGAGAGAACTTAACCGAAAAACAGTAAATGAAAGGAAAAAGGTATATAAAAGGAAAATAGAGCGACTAATTGTTCTTCAATAAAAATTACTCAAGATTTTCATCTGAATTGACATAAATCTCAAACAATAATAATTATAAACTCATCAATCAAAAAATAAATAAATAAAATCAAACTCATGAATGAACAAAAACGTGCTAATCCTTTTTTACATATTTAACATATTTAAAATGTGAAAAATATATAAGTTTAGGAGTTTATACCAATTAAATTTTGACTGCTTATAACACTCAATTTCAAGATTTAACACTCAATTCTTCAGGTTTATATTATTTTAATTCTCAATGTTTTATACTAGTTCAATTTTTCGAGTTTATACTAATCCAATTTTAAGAACTTACACTTATCAAATTTCAAGAGTTATAACATTACAATTCACGAATTGAAAAAAAAAATCTAAAAAAATGAATTTGATAAGACCTAAAAAATGTGCACCTTAAATAGCATATTTCAAAGAACATGCATAAATGTTTTACTTCAAAATTGAAAACTATGATGTACATATATCGTATTATGAGAATGCCTACAGGAAAAAATATGCAAATTTATTAGGATTAAAATATAGTTTAAAAATATTTTTTTTTACTTCAAAATTGAAAGCATGAAATCATCAAGCTGAGAAATATAGTTTAAAATATTTTCAATATTGAACTTGGGGTAACTAAATATAGAATTTTGTTAACAAAACTATAAAATCGACTTGTATAGATAAAAATTCTGCACAACATAATCCTCAAAGTTAATATATTTTTTTTGATCGGAAAGATAAGAGTCAAAGCTCTTAAATTTCATAATTATTCATAAGGACCCCCATTCGGATTTCGAACCCATGACCTCTCACACAGAGAATGTTGCCTTTTGCCACTAAACCAAAGGTTCGTTCTCCTCAAAGTTAATATTAAAAAGCAGCTAATAACGTTTAGAACTAAATATATGAATTAATAAATTAAAGAATAATTCTTTCAATTTACAAATAGTAATGAGTACTTGACTCCTATAGAACTAAAGAGAAAGATGTACTAAGACGAAACAGAGCAAATTCAAAGCCTCTCTACAAACTATCCAAAAAATTTCTTCGAAAATCAACTCCACAAACAAACCGGCGCTCCCCATTGGTTGTCATCTAAATCACTAAACCACCCAGGCCCAGCAGGAGGTTCTATCATCAGCGCCTCGGCCAAGCTCGCATAATACAGTCCCAAATACATATCTCCATCTCCATCACAATTAAATTCCATTTGATCATTGGCCGCCAAATTGGTCTTGGATTCTGATTTCAGCGATGAAATCACTTCCGTCTCCTCAGTCATCTCGGCTGATGACGCAGATGGAGACATATCATCGGTCGAATATGATGAATCTTTTGAATGAAGTGCCTCAGCTACCTCAACAGCCATCCGCTTCAAATCTTGCACACTGGAGAAGGAAGCAGGGATGCTGATCAGCCATGCTGAGTCGGCAAAGTTTAGGCAAGCGGAGCGGCCCTGCAGCGCCATCGCTGCTACGTCATGGGCTCGGGCAGCCTTCTCAGCTGTACGGAACGTACCGAGCCAGATTCTCGATTTATTATTGGGGTCTCTGACCTCGCAGACCCACCGATTGAGAGCACCCCTGCGCCGAACTCCTCTGTAGACAGGATGCCTTGTTTCCTTGAACTTGTTGCGTCCTGACGGCTTCTTCGGAGGCGCCGACCATACAGTCATATAGTCAGAGTCGCTGCTAGAAGAGGATTCCATTGGAGATTTCAAGTTCTTCTGAGTGAGCAAGAACTAATTGGAGAGTATGAGTGGAGTTTTAGAGTGTGAACTGTGATTGTATTCTGAAATTGGAAATGAATGGAAGAAAGTATATATAGGTTGGGGGGAAGGAACCAACTAAGAGGAAGTAAAGTCCCAACGCGGGGTTATAGAAAAAAGAAAAGGCAGCGTTAAGCTATCTCCCTTCGAGAAACAGCTGGGTTCCTGGGGATGGGAAAGTGACTCGGGAGGTACCTGTTTCACGTTTTCTGGATTTGTGTAGAATTGGTTCTCTTATCTTCATGGGACATAAAGAATAAAATAATAATAATAAGTAGGGATAATTTAATTCTTTAATTCTTTAATTCTTTAATTCTTTAATTCTTTAATTCTTTGTGCTGGGGCCCGGTGTGTCGCTTTCTGGCTCAATTCCGCGGAGGGAGCGTTGGTTGGTTTTATTTTTCTACTCACTGCCTTGTGGCTTGCAGTTTGTGCACAAAAAAAAGTTCTTAATTCCTTTTGCTTACTGTTGCTGATTACCTTCTAGTCCTGTTGACCGACCTTTGGCTTCAAACAACGGCTAATTGCCTAAAATACAGACATACTACGAGTCTACGACCGTCTGTCCACTCAATTGCTCAAATAAGCATGTGTTCGGATCTTCGAAATAGAGTGAAATTTATTCAGTCTAAGGTCCAACTTTTGAAAATACACTATATCGTTGTAATTTATCGTTAACCTAGTTTATAAATATTTATAAGAGTTTAGCTATGGCATCATGTTCGGTGTTATGAATCATTTTTAATTTTTAAAATTTAAATTATCAATTTAAATCCTTTAAAATATTTTTTATATAAAAATCTAGTCATAAATCAAATATATATTTTTTTTGAATAGTTCATACTAATTAAAGTAATTTACTAATTATCTACAAAATAGTAAGAATATTCAAAAATATAGAATTTATTCTACAACTAGATATTTATATAAAAATCATTTTAAACAGTTTGGATTGATTAATTAGACTTTAAAAATGAAGAACTGATTTATAATAGAAGAGCGATTCATACTATATATAACATTATAATCCAACTCATATTTATATATAAAATACTAAAATCGTATGTAACTATAACAACAGGATGCTGCAAAAATTAAAAAAAGAGAGTCAAAATGTCTGTTTAATTAGACGTGGAAAAGTAAGAATAATATTGTATTGCCTAATAAATCTTAAATAATGTTCTTTTTATTGTCCCCACCCCCATAATTTTGCTATCGCAAAAGACAAAAGATAAATAGGAAAGTTCATAAAAATGATTATTAATTTGTCAAACAACATGGGCGGAGTCTAATGAGAGCTGAAGAGGGCCGCGCTCAAAAAAAAAATTTAAAAATTAATATACCTTAAAGATTTATAATATTTTATAGTGTAATTATGATAAATTTTTATTTGGTCCTCAAAATTTGAGATATAATGTTTACAATATGTACAAAATTGGTTTAGCCTCATAATTTTGATATACCTTATAGACTCAATCATTTTTTGAAGTGTACAAAATATATAGACAATTATCAGGAGTACCAATTAATTTAATATTCAAATTTTTGATAAAGGAATATCTGCAAATTCATGAATTTTACTTTAGTGACTAACAAGGAAATTTAGTCCATTAATCACCACTATCGAATAAATTTGTTGTCAACAAAACTTTTTTCTCGAATTAAAAAAGATTGAACATTGGAATTCTTTGTCAAAATATTTACAATTATTTATTTCATCCTCTTCGAACGAAAAATTGTTTACTAAAATCAGAACCACTCTTTTAAACTGAAAAACACAACACTCTGGATCAAAAATGGTCAAACAATGTAGCTCCATAAAGTCATCTCTGTGCTCTCTTCATCCTCATCACAACTTCCGTAACTCGGAGGCTCCATTAGTAATGCCTCGGCAAGGCTCGCGTAGTACAGCCCCAAGTCCATGTCTCCATTCATATCCAACTCGAACTCAATCTTATCAAACCCATCAGAATCAGAATCAGAATCAGAATCATTGAAAATTGATGCAGCACTAACCACTTCAGTCTCATCTGACACCCGACTAGCTGACGTGGATGAAGCGTCAGACTCTCTTTTCCCATTCTCACTCCCGTTTAATGTGTTTGCCACTTTAATCGCTGTGCGCTTGAGCTCTTGCACACTCGAGAAACTCGAAGGGATGTTAATCAGCCATGCTGAGTCGGTGAAATTGAGGCAAGCGGCGGAGCCCCGAAGAGCAATTGCCGCCACATCATGGGCCCGGGCCGCCATTTCTGCATTGGGGAAAGTTCCGACCCAGATTCTCGATCTTGTATTGGGCTCTCTTACTTCGCAAATCCAACGGTTCGAGTTCCCCCGGCGCCTGACACCCCTGTAAATGGGATGGCGAGTTTCTCGAAACTTGGTACGGCCAGCGGGTTTCTTCGGGGGAGATGACCAGACGGTTGCATACTCGGACGAGCTTGTCGGTGAGCCTGATTCTCCAGTTGATGATTCCATTGGCAGTATTTCTTGCTTTTGTTTTGGTAATGCTAGAAAATAATGTGATGTTTAGTTTGTCATCAGTGAAGGTATTAATAGGTGGGTTGAAGCGGGAAAAACCGAAAAGGGAAAAAGGGGACGAGATGGGGACAAAGTGGGACCGACTGAGAACAAAGGAAAGGGGGATGGTCTCAAAAATGGTGGATTGTTGGATGGTTTTTGCCTTTGTGGTGATATTTTAGTCTTTCTACACATGAGTACATGCAAGTTGTTAAGGGGCTTGTGGTGCGTGGAGTATTTGGAGAATTGGATGGAAAAGGCAAGGAGGTAGTGCAGATGGGGATGTCAGCACTTACTACATTTGCTCTTATCCATGGCCACAAATAGTATGGCACTTTTCGGTCCTTGTTTTGACTATGCTTTCAATTTGTTACAACTTCAATTACAATATTTTAAATTCGTGGCTGATCTTAAACCCGCCTATTGTTTATTAAACAGGGAGCCGGATTGTACCCAGTTTTTTTTTTCTTCATAAAACTGGTTTCTTAAACCCACCTATTGCTTATAAAACAGGGAACCGGATTGTTTATTAACGGAGGATTTGCAAGGAATTCAGTTTATTAGAAGAGTAAATATGTTGTCTTAATTTACGGTGTAATTTAGGAACTGTTTTTATGTAGGTTAATGTGTTTTTATTTATGATCCTCGTTGAAGGAACTGGTACTGTAAGAGACGGGCTTTCAACCTAAAAAAAAAAAAAACAACTGGTGAAGGCTTATCCAGTTTTTTTTATATATAATATTTATAATAATTATATTATAATTATATTATTAATAATAAGAGTGATAAAATTAAAATTTTAAAAATACAAATGTCAGCGCACCACTGACAGTGGAGTCTCTACTTTTTTCTTTATTTTTTAGTTTAAAAAAAAATAAAAACGCCAATGAGAATGACGTTTTCTCACTAACGTCAAACTCCCAGAAGATAGACTATAAGAGATGGTTAAAGAGATGACTTAAAAAATTATATTTTTAAAATTTCAATTATATCACTCTTATTATTAATAATATAATTATTATGAATATTATATACAAAAAATCTGAGGCTTATCAGATGGGATTAAGCAGGTGGAGGCTTGTCAGATCCCAGATAAACTTTCCGAATGTTCACAAAAATTAATATTTTTTTTCATATTGCTTCTTTAGCTTAAAATATAAATTTTCAATGGGGTTGCTTTGTTATTCTTGTCGCCATTAAGTTACTTTAAATGGTAGTATTTATTATTGATTTCAGGCTTGTCATGCATGAGAATCCAAGCAAATTTTAAAAACGAACCTCGTAAATTGTTGTGCTTATCAAGTTATCATTTTGCACCACTATTATAGGAACAGATCCAACTTCCAGATTCATCCTCCTTTGCAACAGAATTACAGAAACCAGGTTCAAGTGGACAGGTAAATGACAAAATATAACTTTTTGAGATCAAGATGCACCGTATATTATGCATCCCTGTCCAGGCCAATCACCAATGGCAGGAGGCTAGCCAAATTCATCCTCCCTCGCTTTCCAGATTAATTTTCTCACGTTTCTAGTGTCTAGTGATAATTGTATTTTAAATGTTCGTAGACAAGTTACTGTCTCCATCATTGTTGCCACTGATCTAAACATATGCCTTTTGCGATTAATTGTTTGAAGTGTTGCCTTCCGCGGAAATTGTATATACAATTTCCTGTTTGGCAAACGTCGTAAATTAAACCGAAATAAAAGTTAAATTATTTTTGTTTGATATTTTAAAACATTTAAAATAGTTAAAGTACTTTACTACACCTAATAAACGCATTTTTTTTAATAGTAAGTAAAACAATTAAATATATAGATTTGGTGCTAGATTCGAGTTTGAAACTCAGATTTAGTTTTTTTTTTTTTTTATTTTCTTCTATTTATTTATTTATTATTTTTAATAAATTTTAATAATCATCCGAATTTATTTATGAGTCTGAATCATATTTATAAGTCATCTGAATCATGTTTTGAGATGCATTTTTTTTCACATCCTGCTAAATTTAACGAATTATTTTTTATTGCAAATAAATTATTATAAAGTTTGTTCCTTAAAAAACACTAACATTAGTTGTTAAAATCGATACCAACAAAAGCAAAAGCTAGGTTGGTTCCATCCTAAACAGTATAGGTGGTGTAATCCGGTCGATTCAATTGATCTGACTAGGAAATTTAAGAATTTTCTTTCTCCAAGACAAATGGAGTAAAATTAATCATAGAGTAAATACTCAACCACGTACCACGAAGTAATTTGAATAAAAAATAATTAAAGAAAAAGTCAGTAATTTAACATCAAATCACTTTCATTTAGTGCACTAAAGTGTTTTACAGCATTTATATCCCTTTTACTCTACTTGCAAATTGGATTAGAGTTTAATGTTAGCTATAGAGTAAATTTTCATCAATCCGATAATTACATTTTTAATAAAAATTCTGTAAAATGAATAGTTTGAGGAAAATTGGCATGGCTGTTGTACATTATTTTCTTCAAAAGAATTTATTTGATATAACTATAATAATAATGATATTGATGATGATGATAAACTAATGTGATGTCTTGTTATATTTTGATTTGTTTTACTCGTTCTATATCAATCTCTGATGTACAAAATAACTAATAAGGATTTTGCACAAAATCCTAAGACAAGAAATAATTGTACAAATATATATGTCGTTTAAATTCTATCAAAAAAATATAATTAGTTTTACTATTTTATTAAAAAAACTCTTTAGCAAAGAAATACAATTTAGAATCTTACTAATATTGTGCTCCATAAGTGGATAGAGGAGAGATGGAAAAGGAGAGCGAAAAATTTACCCATCTAAATAACTCTACTTGATTCACAACTATTAGTTTCAAGGCCATAGTGTTTTCCTTCTTTTCTGTCCCCGTCCCTTCTCTTTTGTGTAACACAATGTCAATTAAATGGAATGAATTATTTTTTTCAGTTATAAAAATAGCCAATAAAAAATAAGCAATTTGCGATTTTTTTTTAACCTAAGAAAAGTATCCCTTAAGATAGATATAATCATTAATTAATGTTTTGCAAGTAGTTTATCGTATATTGATACGGCATTAATAGATTGTTTTTTTTAAGTGCAGATATTTCTGTTTTTTCTTTTCTTTTCTTTTTTATATTTTGCTCAAATAATAAACTAGAGGTGGCAGAACTCAAATCAACCGAGAAGTTCGTCTGATTCATTCAGATTTCAATTTGGTCTGATTTATTTTTTTAGGAAAGTCAAATTGATCTGACCCGATCCGAAATCAAATGATCCATAATCCAATAAAAATCAATCAAAGATCTGAAAAAACACAATATATAAATTGATTTGGATCAACCTGATCCGGATCTGATCTGATTTCTTCTAGAAAATCAAAATAATCTGATCTAATTCATCCAAATTTGAATCTAACCCGCCCCGTTTGATTGTCATCTCTAGAATGAACTAATTACAAAGCTTGTTGTACTCGATTTAGGCATTTGACAATAATTTAACGTCGTTGGAGCCTGGAAGTATTAACTCGTTGTACATGACGCATACGGCACACCTATCATACACGGGTCACGACCCTTATCAAATTCAGCACTTTCCGACTCTTACCTGGCTCTTCGGAGATCTTTTTTTAATATTTAATATTGTGTATTAATTACACTTAAAAATTTTGAATTTTTTTTTGTCAAAACAGAAAAATAAAATTTAATATTTTTATACAAAATAAAACAACATAAAAAATCTAATCATCAAAAAAAAAAATATTAAACTCTTACCCATCGATCTTTATCGAGTCCTTAGAGTTCAAATTTGATAAGGACCGAATTTCTCAAGATGGGATTCATCATTTAAAAATCAAACCCCGACCCTTTAAAATTCTTATCAAATTTGATCTTTACCCGACTCTTTCATAAGCCCGCTAAATCTCATACTTAAAAAATCCGATCCAATTCTTAGGGACAATGTATCTATTTATCATGATCGAAGGGACGGGTTTGTGCCTGCGTGGTTTTTTAGGTCCCAACTAGAGATTTACAAACGGTCCGGGCCGGTCCTGTCCGGTCCAAATCCGGGCGGTCCACGGTCCGAGACGGTCCATGGTCCCGCACAGTACACACAGGTCGGTCCTAGGCGGTTCAAATTCGAAAAAATCGAATTCGTCCTACCGTTGGCCCCCGGGGGCTGGACCCCCACGGGACGGGCACGGTCCGGTCCGGTCCATTTTTTTTACAAATATAAAAAAATTATGAAATTTGAAAAATAAATTTATGATATTTTATAAATAATATTTTTCATCGAATTAATTTTATATTTTTTAATTGTTTAAAACTCGAATAATACTCAAAATTGGGTTGCTGATTACTTCCCAAATTAAATATTTCCGGCCAAGAATTATTATTTTTGATTTTTTTTCTTTAGTAATTAATTTCGATAAAGAACAAATGGGAGAGAAATAGATGAAGTAATCAGAATAAAATAACAATCAGAAATACAACAACAACAACAACACATGGTCTCTCCATCGAGAGTTGCATGTACAAGTTCCATTAAATCTAATTAGCCATAAATGGAGGACCTAACAAGAATTTATAAAAAAAAAAGTATGAGTATAATCTGTAATGTAAACTTTAGCACTTTTAGTAGATCGAGTCAATAAGCTATCAGAAAATTATTTTGCTACCCGAAAAGATAAAAATGAATATAATTCTTTTTTTATATTGTCCTTAATTAATAAATCCGTTGAAATTAATTTTACCGTTTTTCAATTAAAAATAAATGTATTGGAAAATTCTTGAAATTAACAAAAATACAATCTAACAAATCTGAAATCAAAATCCGCTAATATCTTTTTACTACTACATCATCGGTGATCCCTTTGACAATGATTAACTTGAAAACTTAGTAACAATCTTTGAAATAAATTAAAAAAAGTTGAAAATTGGCAAAATTAATAGGCGTATTATTTAAATATGTGGATTGATTGTATACTAAATTTCATATAATTATTGCATCTTTTATTAATCTATAGAAATTATTATACTTAAATCGCTGACATTTCAGATAATATATTTTTTTTTTGAAAAAAGGCATAAATACCCGTTTCATTAAAGAAACATTAACTTACAACTCAGACAACCACAAAATTGCTAGATCATCTACACTCCTATCCCTTACCCATAATATGAAACCCTAGAGAAAGGATTCAGAGTTATTCAAGCGTCATCGAGCTACCTACAACAAAATCCTTAATCGATGTACCAGTGTAGTATCTGTTCCAGTAGTGTGGCAACTTCTCGGCACATGTATCATCATTATCCTTCTCTACTAGAAACAAAAATCATATCCTACCATAAGCAACTTAACCACTGAGCATTACAAGCAACAACCCAGCATAACAAGCAAAACATGGCCAGGTAATCTGGCGACCACAAATATGCAATATCACAAGCTTATGGTAAAAAGTAAACATAGCAAGCACACAACAAGAAAAAGAGCACTGTATGATAGCTCAAAGTAGAGCTGGCACCAGAGGCAAATGTTGTAAGGGGATCATATCCATAGAATCTGGTAGCCAAAATTTCAACTTATTCTTCACAGCCACACCCACACTAAAGTTGCCTGCCCAATAATTAACCAAGGATGTTATCTTATATCAAGCAATCACACACAACACAAAACTCCCACCCAACCCTATTTCCCTTAATTTTATTTCTTCTGAAAGAATTGTTTACAGAGTTGAGCCATTTTTTCCTCATTTTTGATACATATATTTTCCTCTCTTTTATGGTGACATGCGCACCTCATTTCTAGAAGTAAATATTACAATATATTATATTTCCTAGTACATTCTTAATATGGCATCCAATGATAGATTATTTTCTGGATTCACTTTGATCACAATTGATAACAATTGCCTCCACCTTTATCTTCTTTCCTTTTTCTCTGTTTCATATCAGATATGTGCCAGATTGGAGTCATATACTTCAGAGGCGTACCAGCTTGTCCAGTCAACACTCCCCCTCAAGTTGGTACGTAGATATCTGTCATTCCCAGCCTTTCAACTGAATCATTGAATATCTTAAATGACACAGGTTTAGTTAATATGTCAACCAGTTGTTCATTTGATCGTACAAAGGGTAATGATATAATTTTAGCATCTAATTTTTCCTTGATAAAATGCCTATCAACTTCTACGTGCTTTGTTCTATCGTGTTGCACCGGATTGTGAGCTATGTCTATGGCAGCTTTATTATCACATAGTAACTTCATTTCAGATTGTGGTTCAAAACCTAATTCTGTCAGAAACTTCTTTAGCCATAATAATTCACAAATTGCTTTTACCATCCCCCTAAACTCTGATTCGGCACTAGAGAGAGTAACAACATTTTGTTTTTTACTTTTCCATGTTACTAAGTTTCCTCCCACAAATGTAAAGTAACCTGCAGTTGACTTTCGATCCATTACACATCCTGCCCAATCGGCATCACTATAGGCCTTCACTTGGAGATGTGAATTTTTTTTGAAAACGATACCTTTTCCTATCGTGCCTTTCAAATACTTAATGATTCTCATTGCTGCCTCCATATGTTCTTCCTTCGGAGAATGCATAAACTGGCTAATAACACTTACAGCATAAGCAATGTCAGGTCTCGTGTGAGAAAGATAAATAAGTTTTCCAACCAATCTCTGATATCTTTCTACGTTAGTAGGGGTATGGTCAGAGTAGGCATCTAATTTCATGTTGGGAACTGTTGGAGTATCTACTGGTTTGCATTCTAACATTCCCACTTCAGCAAGAAGGTCCAATATGTATTTTCTTTGAGATAAATAAATACCCTCTTTATTTCGAGATACCTCTATACCTAAAAAATATTTCAAACCACCTAGATTCTTCATTTCAAATTCCTTGGACAATTTATCTTCTAGATTTTGTATTTCAAATTTATCATTTCCCGTTATAATCATGTCATCGACATAGATTATTAAAACAACAATATTACCTTGGTTCTTCTTATAGAACATAGTGTGATCAGAGTCACTTTGTGTATATCCATATCCTCTCATAGCTCTACAAAAGCGTCCAAACCATGCTCTAGGTGATTGTTTTAGACCATAAAGTGCCTTTTTCAATTTGCAAACCTTATTCTTATCAGTTGATGATTGATAACCAGGAGGTATTTCCATATAGATTTCTTCTTCTAATTCTCCATGTAAAAATGCGTTCTTCACATCAAATTGATGTAGTGGCCAATCCAAATTTGCTGCAAGAGACAAAATTACTCTAACAAAATTTAATTTAGCAACTGGAGAGAAAGTTTCTTGAAAATCAATCCCGTAAGTTTGAGTATAGCCTTTTGCTACTAATCTCGCTTTGTACCTTTCAATTTTTCCTTTTGCATCATACTTTATCGTATATACCCATTTACATCCCACTGTTTTCTTTCCAACAGGTAGATTGGTGATTTCCCAAGTGTTATTTTTAATTAGAGCCTCCATTTCTATATTCATTGCATTAACCCATCTCGGGTCTTTTTCAGCTTCTTCTAATTTTTCTGGTATGACCATTGATGATATTTGGTTTACAAAACCTTTCAAGGGTTCGGTCAAATGACTTGTGGTGGTATATTTTGCTATAGGATATCTTTCTTCACTTGTACCATCCTCTGGTATATACCTTTTTGGAGGTTGTCCTCTATTATTCCGTACTGGTAATTTAAATCTTGTTTCAAGGGAACTTACCTCAGGAATATTCTCAAGAGTTTCGGGCTGTCGTGGTACCTCTTCAGATTGTATTACCCCTTCACTGGTGTTTTGAGTAGCATTAGGATGTGCATCAGTATCAGGAGTAGTAGGCAGTTCTGTAGAAATTTCTAAATTCGAAGTAACAACATCATGAATTGAATTTTCCTCACTCAAAGGGTGCAAATTTTCCTCAACTGGAAACTGTTGTTGTAGATCTGGATTCTGATTATCACTTTCTAGGTGTGGGTTTTGTGCATAAGTATAAAGGGGTATATCTAAAAAACTAAAATCCAATTCCTGTTGTAGTATATTCTCCTCCTGAATTGGAATTTTAGGTGTTTGATAGAAAAACTCATTTTCCAGGAAAATAACATCCATCGAGATATAAAATTTCTGTGTAGTAGGATTATAACATTTGTAACCCTTTTTATTTTGTTCAAAACCCAAAAACACACATTTCTCTGCTCGGGATTCCAACTTTGATCGATATTCTTTCTGAAGGTGCACATACACAGTACATCCGAAAACCTTTGGGGGTAAGTTAAGGACAGAAGGCAGTGTAATTTGTTCGGATAAAATTTGTAATGGTGTTTTGAAATTATTTACCCGTGTTGGACTTCTATTCATGAGATATATAGCAAATGACATTGCATTTTCCCAAAATCTATTAGGAACACTACTTTCAATTAGGAGAGCTCGGGTAATTTCGAGAATATGCCTGTTTTTCCTCTCTGCAATTCCGTTTTGTTGAGGTGTTCCTACGCACGATGTTTCATGCACTATCCCTTCGTTTTGAAAAAATATTTTCAAGTCATGATTTACATATTCAGTTCCATTATCACTTCGTATGACTTTAACGGTTTTTCCAAATTGTGTTTTTACCATGGTCACAAATTCTTTAAACACCCTTTTAACCTCATCTTTGGTTTTTAATAAATACATCCATGTCATCCGTGAGCAATCATCCGTAAAGATTAAATACCATCTAAAACCTGATTTGGACACTACTGGAGATGGTCCCCACACGTCAGTGTGTATCAGATCAAAAATAACAGACTTTTTATTGTCATGAGCTAAATAAGTTGAGCGATGGCTTTTGGCCTTGATACAGGTTTCACACACAAAATTCTCATGATTACAACCAATAAAAAATTGAGGAAAGAGTTTTTTCATATACCCAAAGGAGGGATGCCCCAATCGTTTATGCCATAACCAGATTCTCTTCTCTAATTCTGTAAATTCAACACTTATTAAGGAGCTTCCTGTCTTCTCATTATCCAGGTAATACAATCCTCCTCTTCTAGTACCACGGCCCAAAATCTTCTTGGTGTGAACATCCTGGAATATGCAGTAATCAGGAAACATAAGCATTACACAATTTAAGTCTTTTGTTAGTTGTCCAATTGAAATAAGTTTTGCTGACAAGGATGGCACAACTAAGGTATTATGAAGAGTCACTGTAGGAGATATCACCACATCTCCATTCCCACTCACTGGATAGCAAATTCCATTTGCATTAAATATACCATTTTTCCTTGGATTTTTCATATTTATCAGATCGGTTGCTGAGTTTGTCATATGGTCGGTAGCTCCAGAATCTAACACCCATTCTTCTTCCTTTAAAAAGTTAAAAACGGTATAAGAGTTACCTGTGTCAGCCATGTGACTCACAGTACCTATGGTAGGAGAATAAGAGATGCTACCACCTGTAGCGTGCAGTCCTTTAGCTTGTGTCCCTACTAGTTCAGTGGAGCTACTGGTAATTCGGCCACCAGCTGAATTGTTGTTAATTGTATCAGACCACTGACTTGTGTGAGCTCCTGGATATACTTGGCGACGATCCGATTTTTCTACCGGTGTGACTCTCTATCGATCAGTTGTGCAGCCGCCGCTCGCTTCTGCTGAACCGGTGTGCTTCCCCTTGCGTTTATCTTTGTACCAGTCAGGATATCCCACAAGCTGAAAACATTGATCTTTGGTGTGTCTTGTTTGGCCACAATGAGTGCATTTCAACCCGGATTTATCCACATAGGTTGAGGGCCTGTTTGGGATATAGTTTGTCTCAAAGTTCCTTTGCCCTTTGGATATCATTGCTGCTGAATTTTGAACTTCCCCTTCATACCCTTTTTTCATAATTTCCTGCCTAGTAGCTTCCTTTCTTACTCTAGCAAAGGCTTGCTCAAGAGTAGGAAAGGGGGTCATTTGTAAAACATTTGCACGTTCATTATCGAGTTTATCATTTAGGCCATCCAAAAAAGAATACACTCTTGATTCTTGGGTAAATTTCTGAAATTTCTCAATGTCAATGGCACATACCATAGGATTAGGGCGACGAAAATCAATTTCTAACCATAAGTTTTGCAATTCATTGTAATATTCTTCCACCGATCTACCCTCTTGTTTAATCTTATTTACCCGTTTATTTAACTCAAATACCTGAGTAGCATCGCTGCCATCATAGAAAGTGGTGGCTATTGCATCCCATACCTCCTTGGCTGTTGGATAGCGGAGAAATTTGCCGTAGAGGTTAGTATCGAGAGAATTGCATATCCAGCCCTTGACCACTGTATCTTCAATGTCCCAACGTTTGAACTGCGGATCTGTGAGAGCAGGAGGTGAGTCAATGAGGTGGTTGAGTTTCTCACGAGCTTTGATGTACATCTTTACTGCTTGTGACCACAGAGAATAGTTTTTTCTGTCAAGTTTAATGGGAATGATATTAGGATGTAAAGTCGCCTCTGAAGAATGATGTGGTGGTGGTGGTGTAGATGTTTGCTGCATCGCCATTAATTGATTTTGTTGTAGTGTAACAAGGTTGGTTAATTTTTCAAGTAGGAGGGTAGTTTCAGAGAGATTTTCAGAGGTCATGGTGATACCAAGAATACAGAACTCACAGAAACAAGTAAACTACACTTTCTCTTGCGCAGTATACTGCTATATCTTTCTCACTCAATCACCAGGTTACTCCCGGTGCTCTGATACCATGTTATCTTATATCAAGCAATCACACACAACACAAAACTCCCACCCAACCCTATTTCCCTTAATTTTATTTCTTCTGAAAGAATTGTTTACAGAGTTGAGCCATTTTTTCCTCATTTTTGATACATATATTTTCCTCTCTTTTATGGTGACATGCGCACCTCATTTCTAGAAGTAAATATTACAATATATTATATTTCCTAGTACATTCTTAATATGGCATCCAATGATAGATTATTTTCTGGATTCACTTTGATCACAATTGATAACAATTGCCTCCACCTTTATCTTCTTTCCTTTTTCTCTGTTTCATATCAGATATGTGTCAGATTGGAGTCATATACTTCAGAGGCGTACCAGCTTGTCCAGTCAACAAAGGAGCATATGAGAATAATCAAATTACGATTAGTAACACTAGAACCATTTTGAAATGAAATCTTATTGCACAAGGTCCAAATTGACCAACACACCGCACAGACAACTACTAGAAAGGCTTCTTTGTAAGAGTCTGATAATGAAAGTGCATAAGATATCACCTCATCAAAGGAGTGTCAATACTGATAAATCTGTTGACAGTGCCCATTCAGAACAAAATTGATTACGCCAGGGAGCAAACCAAGAAAAGATGATCAACATTCTCATCACAATTACAAAAAGAGCATTACAAGAAACCTGACCAGCCTTTTTTTTGCCCAC
This sequence comes from Schoenoplectus tabernaemontani, assembly GCA_037127355.1. Lineage (NCBI taxonomy): Eukaryota > Viridiplantae > Streptophyta > Magnoliopsida > Poales > Cyperaceae > Schoenoplectus > Schoenoplectus tabernaemontani. The sequence continues at coordinate 5,957,577 of CM073746.1, read as the reverse complement.
TAATCACATAAACACTTTAATTTTCAAAGGGACATGTAGGGACCACCAAATAACACAATTCTTATCAACCACACCTATGTCTATCAACCATGTATAGGCCGAATGAGTAGTAAAAAGTCCATTAGAATTCCATCTCCACACAAGATGATCATGTTCTAATTGTAACTGACATTGATTAATGATACTACAGATTGAATTAAAATCATGTAACAAAACACCTATCAGCTGTCTAGAAAATTGCAAAGCAGACCCCTTTGAAGCCAATACTGTAAAAATAATAATTTGTGGATTGGTACAGATTTGAAACAGTTGGTAAAAGTATGTTGACAAGGCACAATCATAATACCATCGTATTCATAACATTTAAATAATCATATGTCCAAAATGCCTACATTTCAGATAATATTGATTGTCTAATTTAATAAAACATCAAATAATATATTTCAGATAATATTGATTGTCTAATTTAATAAAACATCAAATAATATATTTTAAATAAAATACGTAAATGAATTAATTGGATTAACGAACACCAATTTGGTACTACAAATAATGGGTCCATATGCGTTCCCTGTTAAAACTAGGCACTATGATGAAACAGAGCAAATTCAATTCCTCCCAACTTATCCAAAAAGAAATTTCCCAAAACATCAATTCCACAGAGACACCGTCATGCCCCATTGATCGTCGTTTGAGTCTGCAAACAACTCAGCAGGAGGATCCAACATCAGTCCCTCGGCCAAGCTCACGTAATACATGCCAAAATTCATCTCTCTGTTTCCATCCCAACAAAAATCCAATTGATCATGTGCCTCTAAGTTGGCCGTAGATACAGGCAGTGATGATGAGACCTCTTCCTTCTCGTCAGCGGTCTCAGTTGATGATGCTGACGAAGAGGCGTTCTCAGCCATGTCTGATGAATTCCTTGAATGAAGCGCCTCAGCCGTCTCAACGGCAGCCTGTTTCAGCTGTTTGACACTTGAGAAGGAAGAAGGGATGTTGATCAGCCATGCGGAGTCGGCAAAGTTCAGGCCATCGCTGCCACGTCATGCGCCCGAGCAGCCATCTCAGCAGTGGGGAAAGTTCCGAGCCATATTCTTGATTTGTTATTGGGATTTCTGACCTCACAAACCCACCGGTTCGAGGTGCCTCTTCGCCGAACTCCTCAGTAGACCGGGTGCCTTGTTTCCCTGAACTTGGTGCGGTCCGATGGTTTCTTCGGAGGCGCCAACAAACATGTCCTGTAGTCTGACTCACTGCTACAAGACGATTCCATTGAAGTTGTAGTTAATGGCTATCTGATTTATTAATTTGAGAGGGAACTGTACGGTGTTCTGAGTTTGGAAATTGATTTTGAAGATATTATTTATATGTTGTGTAGTGCAGTACAGATTTAAAAATATCCATAAAACGCCGAGGAGTGTTAAGCAACAGCTGGGATCGGAAAGTGACATTTCTTTCCGATTAGTCTATTGCTTCGGTGGTTCCCTTTGGATTGGAATTGTTCGTTGGGGACCTTCAACTGCGTGTTGCTTTCAGGCTAAATTCAGCGGCTGAGGCGTTGGGTTTGATCGCTGGCCTGTAACTGTCCGCGCACAAAGGTGTTTTGCTTTCTGTTCTTGCCTTTTCTACGTCTTGACCGCCGTTGGGATTTTTGATACATACAGCAGGACTAACTTATTAATATAAGAAGTGGTTGATTTTTATCATATTTGAAAATAACATAACATTTTGGATGAGATATCAGATAAATGTAAATGTAAATGTAAATGTAATTAAGACATATGATGTTTTGACCTAAATAACTTTAGCAGTAGCGGAACAATTGCAATTAAATGTGTATATATATCTTTTCTAATTAGAGATAATTATATAAGTCTCAATTAGCAGGGACATTTCATCATTCCAAGTGGATTTAACCTTGAAAATTAACTAACTCTTGAGAAAAAATTTAATCCAAAGGAGTGCCATGCCCAGATTGGCCCTCAAAACTTGGATTTTTTTTTTAATGATGCTTTTCTCATGCTTATATATAGACATAAAATATGAACTATCACGGACATGCTGCATCGTTAATTTATTGAATTAATGTTACATATTTTTAGTATACAAAAAGTACAGCTCTATTTGTTAGTAGAGAAATAATAAGGTATTAATAAAAAAATTATAAAAAAGACTTGAAACAGGAATTTCACAATATTAACTCTGACTTGTAAAACTTAAAAAGAATTTGGAGTTGAGTAAATTTATATACTTGTCATATAGATAGGCTAATAATCAAACAATTCATATAATTAAATTATTATTTGATAATGCATCAAGAATAATATATTTTTTTAAATCATTGAAATTTCGAGTTATTGGTGGTACGATGAGATACTTTTATAGACATGGAAAGTGAATAAATTAGATACTGGGTATAACATTGGAGTTTAAACATAAACATAATTTTGAAGATTGTTAATATTGTTAAAAAAATTAAAAAAATATCAGATGACATCTTCTACTACATAATATAGTTACGTGTCTCAGAGTCTATAAATTAAAGCAATCGATAACACAGTACTCAATTTTTTTAGAAAAGAATATATAAATCTAGGAATGAATTGAATGAATGAAGGAACGAACGAAATGAATGTATGAATGAATTAGTACTACAAGTGATGGGTAAATTATGCAGCAGCAACAGCAACAACAGCAGCAGCAGCAACAGCAACAACAACAATGAGTGATCATATGGATCAAAATTAGTTTTTTTTACTAAACAATGACCAAATATGGATCAAAATTCAGTAATCCTCTGTATGTGCTGATCATAGGGATGTGTGGGCTGTGTTGAGGATGGTGATTTTCAATGAATGACTTAGTATGAATTCGGCTCATCGAAAGTCACCATCCTCAACACAGCCCACACGTCCCTATGATCAGCACATACAGAGGATTACTGAATTTTGATTCATATTTGATTATTTTTTAGTGAAAAAATTAATTGGAGTGATCAAATATGGATAAATATTAAAGTTTAGTGATTAAAAATAGATAAATAGAAGTTCAATGACCAAATATAGATAAACATCATATTTCAGTGACTTATTAAAAGATTAACTCTATATTAATTATGTTATTTTTAATATTATTACAATATAAAATCCGAAATATTATCTAAATCCGATTTGAAATTCGCTATAATAGTAAATATGAATTTGTATTTAGATTCTTAAAATTTATTGAATACGAATTTGTATATGGATTTTATAAATTTTTAATGGATTCGTATTTGAATCCTCGGAGATCCGATCCATTAGTAATGGCTATATATATAATGTTCCCAACTTCCGATTATATCCAGGCACTATGATGAATCAGATCATATTTGATGCCTCCAAATGCTATCCTAAAAGATTTTCAAAACATCTCCAGAGAGACACCGTTATACCCCAATGATTGTCTTCTAATTCAGCAAAACACTCAGGAGGAGTATTCAACATTAGCCCTTCGGCCAAGCTCGCATAGTGCAGCCCCAGATTCATATCTCTATATCCCAATCAAATTCTATTTGATCATCACTGGCCGAATTGATCCTAGATTTAGGCAATGATGATGAGGGCACGTCTTTTTCGTCAACTGTCGCAGTTGATGATGATGATGAACAAATGTTCTCAACTGGTTCAGGCAAAATCTTCGAATGAAGCGCCACGGCCTTCTCAATGGCAGCCTGTTTCAACTCTTGCACACTTGAGAAGGAAGAAGGGATGCCAATCAGAAATGCTGAGTCAGCAAAGTTCAGACAAGCAGAACGGCCCCTAAAGGCCATTGCTGCCACGTCATGTGCCCGAGCAGCCATCTCAGCAGTGGGGAAAGTTCTGAGCCATATTCTGGATTTGCTATTGGGATTTCTGACCTCACAAACGCACCGGTTCGAGGTGCCTCTTTGCCCGGACTCCTCTGTACACTGGGTGTGTTGTTTCCCGGAATTTGGTTCGGCCCGATGGTTTCTTCAGAGGCGCCGACCAAATAATCGTGTAGTCTGATTCACTGCTAGAAGTCATTTCCATTGAACCAAGTATCACCGAGTCTCTGCTTTAATTTGATGCATAGAGAGTGAGAGCACAGCTGAGTGAGGTACTGAGGACTGAGCTGTGTTGTGTTGTGTTCTGAGTTTGGAAATGGATAGGAGGAGAATATTTATAGGTTGTGCAGAGGAGGAATCCATAAAACGCGGAGAAGGGTTAAACTAGCAACAGCTGGGATGGAAATTGGGAAACTGGTATACTGGTATGGTTTGGTCGGGGACCAGACTCACCTGCGTGTTGCTTTCCAGCTAAATTCAGCGCCTGGAGCGTCGGGGACTTGGGTTTTGGGGATTCTTATCGTCTACAGCGTTGTACACGCTGGAGGACTCCCCAACCTTTTTTGGATTCTAGCTTCTAGGGTTCTCGAAATTCAGTTTGCACGAATCTTAACATAAATTGAACTTACTCCACGCTTGCTGGTCTGTTACTGTCCGCGCATAATGTAGCCTTCTTTTTATTTTTATTTTTGTTATTTTCTTGTTTTGGCTTTCTGCTGCTTGACCGCCTTGACCGTCTAATGAATAGTTGGAGTGAGTTTTTTTTAAATAAAAAAAATGTAAATGTAATTTAGGTATGTGCTCATAATATTTTTTTTGCCCCCAATTTTATTTGTATGCATGGTTCCCTCTAAATAAAGAGCCAGCTATTTTATGGTTACTCTGTGAAAGTGAGGTTTGAGTGTGATTGAGGGGCCCAATCTCAACGAATGTTGTCTCATCATTGTTTTTCTTGTGCCTTAAATGGTAACATTGTATGCAGTAAGCCGGATCCGACACTGCCGCAACCTTGAATCACGTGGAAATCGCTGTCGAAGTGAGTGTTATTGGATATCATTATTAGTATCATTGTCCATACATATTTTGTTATATATATAGAGTTGGGTTATGGTGTTATGTATAATACGGATCGTCTTCGTTTTATGAATTAGTTCTTTGTTATCAAAGTATAAATGATTGATCTAATCATACAAAATTATTTTCGGATGAATATCTCGATATAGGCTCAATTTTATATTTTTTAGAATTTTGTGACCATTTTTTAAGATAGTTAGAAAATCGTCTTTTTTAAATGGCTCGTAATATCTAAATCAAATGATTTTTTAACTATCTTAAAAAATAATAAAAAATTACCTCTTTTTATCACTCTTATTATTAATAATATAATTATTATAATTATTATATACAAAAAAAAATGGAGGTGGAGAATCCATTACTGCTTTTTAATCACAGCTCTTTATGTACTCTTGGTCTTGGATGGAACATCAATTTTTTTTTAAAGAAAGTCCAGAGACAATATCAGAGCTAAATTTCGTTACCTTACTTCCAATTTAACCTAAATTCCTAAACAATGTTACGGAATAAACGGTTCTTTAGAAGGCTACAAAAGAAATCACATTAAGTGGCACCCGAAAAGAAAATTCACTAAATTAACAAATCTGCTAAGAACAAAAAAAGAAGCCACTTTCTAGAAATCTAAAAAGAAAGAAAAATAAATCGACATGTGGAGTCAAATGCGCACTAGTAAGTTCATTACTCACAGTTGAATAATGGAGAATGTTGTTGATTATAAAGAGGTTAGTATTTGAGAGTGGATAAAAAAAGTACGACCACTTAAACAGTTTACCAAACGATGTCCCATCACCTTTTACTGCACATCATCATGCAATGTAACATACAGTTCGTTAAATTATTTTGAGATTCAAACTAGTAAGAGACACAAAGAGATTCAATAAATTTTGTACTGCACTACATCACACTCATAGCAAAGAACAAAGATTTTGTCCGGTGTGGCTGAGCTTTCAGCATTTAAGAGATAACAAAATGATGGGAAAACAGAAAGATTGATACACTACAACAACAACTATCTTAGACAATACTTATTTAATAACGGTTATACATCAAATCAGTTATTAAAATAATTCAGTGACATCATTGTAAAATTAAGAATTTTTTTAATAATGATTTGTAATAAAAGAAACGTTGTTAAAATAGACACTCAGAACATCAAAAAGTAGTTCAACCATTTAATAACGGTACCTTAAAAGAACCGTTGCTAAACATACCATGTAACAATGATTATGTGTCCATGATCATTGTTAAAGACAGTGTTAAGCAATGGCTCTTTTAAGGAACTGTTGCTAAATGATTGAGTTATTTTTTGGATTTATCATTTGCTTTGATCAATGATATTTGCTCCCACCAATAACATTTGCTCCCACTGATTGCCCACTCATGGATTACTAACTCATTGTCATCTATTTTCATATATAAAAAGAGAGATCATAGACAGAGAGAGAAAGAAGAATGAAATAAGAGAGAGAAGAAATAAAAATCAAAATTCGATCATTTCAACTTTAAACGGCCATAAACTTTTGATAGAATACTCCGATTGAGGCGTGCTGTAGCCATAGAAAGCTTACGATGATATTTACATGGTTAACCGCTTACGTCTTTACTGCCATTTTCAAGGCAAAAAATCTCATCTTGACTCTCAAAAATGCATTTGAAATTTATTTGAATTTTTTAGTTCATTTTTTTTTCTTAGAAATTGTACAATTTTTCATTTTATTAAGCAAGATGTATTATTCAGTAAATATTTTTTTCACTGTATGAATAATTATATTTCTTTTATATTAATTATTAAATAAATAATATAATGTATGTCACAATACTTATTCTTTGTCATTTGCTCTTATATAACTTACTGTTCTTAGTTTCTTTGAATTTACAAAAAAATAATAATAAACCTTTAGCAATGGTTCTCGGCTCAGCTAAATTTCCCTTTAACAATGGTTCTACCATAGAACCGTTGCTAAAGGTTAATTTTTTTTTAAAAAAAATCTGAATGTATAATTTGGCAACGATTACCTATATTTTTTCTAACATTCCCTTTAATAGCGGTTCAATAATCGTTGTTAAATTTAATCAACAACCGTTTCTAAATAGATTTTTTATTGTAGTGCACGCATTAGTTTTTTTCATTTAGATGGCGTTTTTTTCATTTAGATGGCCTGCCTTCTCGAACCGTCTCATTTTCTTCTTCTTTCTGGTATTTCTTTCGGTTATTTTTTTTTATACGCAGGATCACTCTGTTCTCACTTGTTTCGACTTTGTTATGTATTATTAGTGAGGTCATTTATTAGCTTAAAGCTACTTAAATTATGAAGATTTTTTTATAGTAAATGAAAAACAAATAGCGAATTTGGATTGAGTGTTTTATTTTTTACACGCATAATCAGACCCGGATTTTTTTGGCTCAGTCAGTTTTTTCTTTATAATTTTTTCTATTTTGTTATTTTTAAAATTTAATGATGATCATTATATGACTCAATATGTCTATTTTTTTTCCTTTTCTTCTTGTCCCGTCTAAAATTTCAATGATGATCATTGCATGATTAATTAATATTTTCTATTTTGTTATATTTAAAATTTCAATGATGATCATTGTATAATTAATCATTTTTTATGTTTTATTTTTTTTAAAGTTTAACAATGATCATTGGATGATTATCCAATCTTTTCTGTTTTATTTTGTTTAAAATATTAAGACGATCATTGGATGATTAATCAATCTTTTCTATTTTATTATGTTTAAAATTTTAATGACGATCATTAGATGATTATCTAATCTTTTCTGTTTTGTTTCTATTTAAAATTTTAATGATGATCATTGAATGATTAATTAATCTTCTATGTTTTGTTATGTTTAAAATTTTAAGGGATGATTAACCAATATTTTTTGTTTTCTTTTGTTTAAAATTTTAATGATAATCAATGTATGATTAACCAATTTTTTTTCTTTTCTATTTTATTTTTATTAAATTTTAAACAAAATAAAACAGAAAAAATAGTTAATCATCCAATAACCATGATTAAAATGTTAAATAAAATAAACAGAAAAGATTGGTTAATCATGTAATAATCATCTTTAAAAGAGAATTAAATAGAAAAATGATTAGTCATCCAATGATAATCATTAAAATTTTAAATAGAACAAAAAAATAATTAAAAAAAAAAACTGGGTGGACCCAAAAAGAAAATTCGATCCAACTAGCTGGACCCGAAAATTTGCTTCGGGTCTGACTATGTGTTGTGAAAAACAAAGCAATCAATCTGAAATTAATTATTTATTTTTGTTTCATTTACTATAAACTAATGTAAATTAAGAGAGCCAACCCTCTTAAATTACCATAGATATTGCGGTTCATTTATACAGATATTTGTATATAGAGTGATTAAACTTTATTAGTTAATAACTATATGTTTTTAACTGTGAATTCATGCATAGAAGTGACACTACAATTTTTCCATGCTCTTGTTGCAAGGGCTTCATTCTGACCTTCAAATTTCAAACAGAATAGCTCCACAAAGCCACCTCTGTGTTCTCTTCATCCTCATCCCAGCTCCCATAACTCCCCACTGGAGGTTCCATTAGTAATGCCTCGGCGAGGCTCGAATAATACACATCCAAATTCATCTCTCCATTTCTACCAAAATCGAACTCCATGTGATCAAACCCAATGCAATCAGGCACACTCTCATCAGACGACGACGCACCACTAATTTCTTCGGTGTCATCTGTCTCGAGGCTTGCTGATGTGGAGGAAGCATCAGTGTCTGTTTCCCCTCTCTCCTTCCCATTTAATGCCTGAGCGACTTCAATTGCTGTGCGCTTGAGCTCTTGAACACTTGAGAAACTTGAAGGCACGCGGATCAGCCATGCTGAGTCAGCAAAATTGAGGCAAGCAGCACGTCCCCTGAGCGCAATCGCTGCCACATCGTGAGCTCGGGCTGCCATTTCGGCACTAGAAAATGTCCCCAGCCAGATTCGAGACCTCTTATTCAGCTCTCTAACTTCGCAAATCCAACGGTTGGTTCTGCCCCGGCGCCTGACCCCTTTGTAAATGGGGTGGCGTGTTTCATGAAACTTGGTACGGCCGGCTGGTCTCTTTGGAGGAGACGACCAGACGGTTGTGTACTCTGATGAGGTTGTCGGTAAGCCCGATTCGCTCATTGATGACTCCATTATCGTTTTCGTCTTTTGGTTTAGTATGAATTCGCTAGACACCACTCCACGGTCTGACTTTTGTGGGGTATTTATAGCTTTAAGTAAGGGTAGGCAGACCTTATTACCTTAAACCCAGCCCGATCAGTCCTTTAAAAAATTCAGCTCTTATGTTGCTCTTATAAATTCAGTCCGATTTTTTCTAATAATAAAGACTGAATTTCTTAATGACTGAGTTCAATCTTTAAAAATAAATTCTTCTGATTCGGTATTTATCAAACTCGACTCTTACCTGACTGTTCTCAAACTCTTTGTTTTTATTTTATATTGCATATTAATTACACTCAAATAGAAAAATTTAATTTAATTTTTGAGCCCCAAAATCTGGTTTTTCCTCAATCTGCAGCCTCCACGTAGGCACGAGTACTTGAGTTTTTAGTGCTCAAAATTTTGTTTTGCGTATCCCCACTTCTTTCGAAAAAAATTGGTGATGCTCGATAATAAATTCTGGATTAAAAAATCGTTCGTCGAGATAAAAAATTATGATTCAGATATAATACAATTATAATTTGAAAATAGTTTATTTCTATAATATAAATAAATTTTATTTTAAAATTTTAAAATTTTAAAATATATTAAAACTATAATATTTCATTTAAAATAATATATAATATTTTTCATTTAAAATAATATATAATATTTTTTTATCTAATAATTCGCGAATACAAATCTGATAACTATGAGGCTTTGGCACGTCAGCGCTCACGATTTTGATAAACATACACACGATTGCATTGCATTTGTTGCTTGATAAAAAAATATCAATATAAGCCCCTAAGGGTCTGCGACAACAGCGTCAACAGTCTGATCCTGTTGACGATTAGGAACTGGATGCTGATTTTCAATCCAACAATTTCAAGTAAGCTTATATAATTTATTATTTATTTAAAAAAAATCAGGATTGGGATGTGAAACACAAGTAGACAGGAAGATGACAAATATAACTTTTTAAGAGCTGGGTAGAGCCGTATGAAAATCGATGGAAAACTAAGTCCTGTCCATAATTTCTCTAATAGTAATTGTTTTTCCTCATGTTGCACATTGTGTGTGTGTTTTTTTTTTAATATTTATGCATACGTCGCCGTGTTTATAGCCTTGTGTTACACAGACTGAGACTACTTCCACGCCTTCAACCATGTCTTGCCGATCATGCTGTCAACTGTTCAACAGTATGCATGCAAAGTCATCAGATTCCAACATTCAAGTCTAATCAGATATTTCTAATAATAATATCAGGATCTAATCAATGAGTTGTTTTTGACACATTTTTATAAATAAATGCAGTAATTATTATTAAATAAATTTAATCGTTCTGATTATGATTATAAAGTTCACTAAAGAAAAAAATATTACATATACATCTTGCAAGTAATTTTTTTTTCAATTAATTATTATTAATTACAACATGTATGGGCTTATATATAATAAATATATATTATATAATGGACTGTCAAATTATACCCGTTATGAATGATCAAATTATGTATTATTAATCGGATTTAATATGTGTCATGAGAAGTAAGCCCTTTAATGTGTAGAATACGTATTAATAACTTTATGATTTAGTGATGTTCTAAATTATATAAAGATTGATAATAATACAATTATGTTATTGGTCCCTAGAGAACACAACTATAGTCAGTTTTCTGATTAAGCAGTGAACCCATTAAGAGAGATTTGGATCTGATATGGAGCCGCTAAGAAATAACTGCTCTCAGTTATGGATGTCCATTATATACAGTGAGACTGTTGATTTTTGAAATCAATTTTCCTCATTCTCTATTTTTCTGGATTTTCATTTTCCAACATAATTCATCTCTCTAAGATAGAATTCCTGAAGAGAATAAACTGTCTGCGCCGGTTTTCTCAGTCACTTCATCGGATTAGAGAAAGATTGCTAGAAGTCTTAAAGAAGTCTGATAATCAACGTGGTTGTGTCTTTCTGAAAAACCGACAACATAAATAAAGATGATCTAATTTATAATTAAAGGTTCATTAGAGAATCACGACCATAATAAATTCTAACAAAAATTTTAAAAATAACTTTCTAACCAATTTATAATGGAGATCCAAATGCAAATATGAAAAATAAAATAAAATTTCAAATTTATATGCAAATTTGATAAACTATTATATAGCTTTTTTTCTAGATCATATGGAATATAATCCGAACTGATTTTTCTTATTTTGGACGGCCTAGCTAGATTATCATGTGCAAAATGAGGGAATTTTTTTTTTCAATAGTTTAGCAGAAAAAAAAAGGCAAGAAATGCAATTTAGGATGAACGCGGCTTAATCTTCCATCTACTTTCATACGTGAAAGGTGTACCAAGCAATGAAAAAGTGCTCTTTTGTCCTTGTCCTGTCCACTAGCGGTAAGGCGAAAAAAGATAAATGCAATTTTTGTTTTTTCAATGAACAAAAAAAAAAAATCAAATTATACATGTTTTGTGATGCAAAATCAGATGATATAAAAAAATTTAGAGTTATTTTAGCATAGATCAAAATAATTTTCGATCATTCGATTTTGAGTATTAAAATGGTTAAGATAATGTTTTTATGTGATTATGGAATGAAGGTTAATGAGTAAAAAATATTGTCGTAAATCAACCTTATTCATTTGGACCCATAACATAATTAGCCAAACTATAATACTAATTGATCCGTATTAATGTTCACTTAGCGCAATGAATTCAAATATTTTCATAAATAATTATGAAATTATCTCATATAGTATTTTTTTTTGCCGCGTCTTATCTCATCTGCGTGCTTCTCCCCCATCAGTAACATTAATAAGTATTCTTGCATATTAATTTGATCATCTAATATATATAAATAATCTAATGACGCGGGAAGAGAAATTAAAGTTCATTAACTAAAATTAATTGTGACCGGACCGGACGATAACGAAATTCTGCCCTCTAAAAGAAGGAACTTTTACATCAACCTCTAAGCACCAGCACTAAATTTTTTTTACTGTAATAAACCATAAAACTTTTGAATTGGTCGATATATATATATAGTAGAAATTAAGTAGAAACCTTAAATTTGGTTAAATAATTAATGAATTACCATAAAGGGTCGGATATGATCTGAAAATAAATGAATCGGATGTGGATTTAATTTTTTTGACTCAAATCGGATCGGGTTCGGGTCAACCCGACCCAACCCGATTAATTATATTTTTTGAAGTAATTTTATAATTTAGTACTAATTAAAACTTAAATATACACTAACTATATACTAATTAAATTATTTATAAATTAGTTAATATTTTATTGTTTAAAATTATATAAAAATACTTAATAAATATTTAATTATTTTACACGGGTTAGGTCAGGTCAACCCGTGACCCATCGGATCGAATATGGATCAAAATTTTTTGATCCGAATCTAATCGGAACGGGTTCAAATCGGATAAAAAATAATAAAAAAATAATATGACCCAATCCAAAACCGACTTGACCCGAAACATTTACACCCTAACACCTGTACTAGCAAATGCGGCTACCAAAAATATGAGCGCATTTTGCACAAGTTCGTCGCCAACGTCGCAACTAAATTAGTTAGCTTTGAAAATGAGCAACAAAAGGAATCACGCTTCTCCCAATCTCTACATTCCAAAATACAACTTTTTGCCGATTCAATAGTCAAGAGTCAAGGAAATGCATGGTACTGGATATCTGCATCCTGCCAATCCAAGCTTCAAAGTAGCACGAAAATTTCATTACTATTTGTCCGCAATTTAAGAAGAAGAAGCGAGATACGCCTTTTTGTTTCAAATGCGTGCGAAAATGGATGGAACGTTTTTTTGACTAATTTGGGTATCTCAAGATATCCGGATTGAAATTTCATGATATATCATTTTCTGAAAGGTTTGTGTGAATTGAATTTTGAATCGGATATATTATTAACTTATTGAGGTATTAAATTTATATCGGACTATAGACTTGGGTTGTTTTATAATTTTTATCATATTTCGAATAAAATTAATTTTCTGCTTGTCAAGGCAAGTCATGCGTAGGTGAATAAAGAAAGGTATCATGTCAATGCTAATTGAATTTGGGTCTCGTTAAATTCAATTTTGGATCAAATTAATTCTTAACTGGGTTGAATATATATATTGAGTCAATAATATAAGGATCGGATTTAGTTGGAATCTGCGATAATTTTACTTAATTAAATTGGTCGGAATACTTTTTTAATGGGTAAGATTTTGTCATTTACATGAGGGTATTTTTCAAATGTGAAAGTTTCGATCAAGCTTTACATGCTCGACTTCTTATTTATGAACGTGATGAAGAATTAATTCAGAGCTTGGAGTGCCACAGGCTTAGCCCACAGGTGAAGAGATGTGCCTCTTCAATGCTAAAATTCATCATAATTAATTGTGGATATAAAAATGATTATATGACTAATGAAGTAATCATTATTCAATTTGAGTTAAAACTCAGTTTATAATTGTTAAAACGGATTTGGGGCACTCTAATTTTAAGTTTTTTTTGGACAAAAAATGTTTTTCATGGATTTTATGTAATCTAATGGTTTTAACTTCGATTTAACCGTTTAAAACCGTTTTATTTTTTAGCACGTTTACACAGTATGAATATTAGTGTACATTTTTTTTTGGGTAGCTTAGGCAAGGCCCAAATATGATTAATCCACTCAGTTCAAGTGACAAAAAAGATTAAAACCATTAAAATTGTTAAAAACGCATATAAGGCTTAAATTTATTTTGTTTCAACTCTATTAAGATAGTGACTCTAAATTATTATTTATTATTTATTTTTTTGATGTAATAGTTTTGTAGAATTTAAGATTTTTATCTTTTAAGTAATTAATTAATTTTATAATTATCATTTTTACTTAATTTAATTGATCATTAATTGAGAATATATTTTTTAGTCTTTTTAAATATTAATTAATAGGTAAAAATGATTAACTATTTTTTAATATAATGGCTATGTAAAACCATTAAAATCGCTAACTGTTAAATGATCACCTCAATATTAGGAGTCGTTAAATATTTTTAAGAACTTATTTTTAATTAAAGTCCATCTAGGATGCTTAGGTCCTTTTTTTATTTATTTTTTGTTTTATATCGGTCTTTCAAGAACATTAATATCTGACGGGAAAAAGAAGACAATGCGAAGAAGAGAGGAAAGAAAATGTACTTCTTAGTGTTGTTTTTTTTTTTTCAAATTGTCTAATACCGGGGGTGAAGACAACTTATTCAGATGCGGTTAGTAGCATAAATCAGCCCATTACCAACTACGAATTATTATTTTATAGATATGGGAGTCACCATTAAAAAACTCTTACATACAAAATGATGGTCAATTTTGTATTTCTCTACAAAAGGGCATAAAAATATGAATATTCGTCTTTTAATCGGTTCCCATAGTATATACACGAACCAGCATTGAACTCTTTTCCACTTTGTTTATTTGCGTTAGTTTCATTCATAAAGCTTGCAAAAAAAATTGTTTTGTATTAATCAAATGAAAGTCCTTTTTGGTTCAGATATCAATTAAGAAACACCAATTTCAGGAGCATAAACAAATATCAACTAGACCTGAAAGCACGGTGTATGTGTGTTTGGATAGATATCACATAACAATGTTATGAGCAATGGTAACGTTATTGGTAAGTTCACTACATTAGTCTGACTAGTGTATTTGAATGAAAGGGTGAGTTAATGAGAATAGCTACTAACTTAAAATTTGAAGTAGTAGCTAAATTAATTTTTTATTAGATTTGTAGAATAGTCACTAACTTTATTTAATTAAAAAGCTATTTTCTCATTCAAACATAATGTTACACTTAACATCTTCTTTGATTTGTCGATTTGTAAAATAATCTTGAATTTTATAATTTATCTTGTTTAAGTTTTGTGCAGGATTAACTTGTAAATGGATTAATACACAAGAACCAAGACTAATGATGTGACATAAGAGCTAAATCAAGACTGCATTAGACTTAGGTTTAATTAGACTTAAACTGGGTTGAATTTGTCAAGATAAATTGATCTTAAACAACAGACAAAACTACTTCTGCCCAGTGAATCGTTATAACGATTCAGGAATCGTTATAACGGTTCATCTCAATACTCAAAAATATTCTAAGGCAGAAAAATATGCATAAAAATCATAGTGTATCGTTATGTAACGATTCCGTAATCGTTACAACGATTCATGAAACGTATATCGATTTGATGAATCATTATAACGTTTCAGCTCAGTTGATCCAATGACTATTCTTTCTAAACCGTTATAACGATTCATAAACTGTTATAACGGTTCAGGCCGAAAATAGTTTCTTCATATGTTTCAGAAGATCTATTTTAAAATGATCACATCTCTCACTGATTGTTGTGGGCTGATTCATCTAGCAAAATCACTACTCCAGAGAGCTTAATAATCATATTCAAAGAGAGAGAGAGGAAGAGAGGAATCAAGTTATTGATACACTAAATTAGTCAAATCTTTGTTCAAGCTCAATCTAGCTTCTCTCTATTCTCCCAACTTGATCCTTCGTGATCTTCTTGAAAACATTCTCTTGAGCTGTTGTGCTCAACTCCTTTTTGAGTTGTAGTGCTCACTTCTTGTTTTGAGTGTGTTGTCACTCACGTTTTGAGTGTGTTGTCACTCGTGTTACCGATAGTCTTGGCAGCCCATTTTTGTGTAAGGGACCAAGTTCTACAAGTGTAAAAATCTTTTTTAATATATCGGCTCAGTCTCAATTGTTGGAGGTTGAGGGTCCCGGAGACGTAGGCATTGTTAAAGCCGAACTCCATTAAATCTTGTGTTCTTGATTGATCTTTTCTTTTCTTTTCTCACATTTCTTTGATTGCTATATTATTGTGAGAATTGAATTGATTTAAATTTTATTCCGCTGCCATTACACTTGAAAATTAAGCCCCAAATCGGTTTATACATTTCTATCTTAAGTTCTTTACATTATTACACTATTTTAACCTTTCAATATCACAATCTTAGAGCTTTCAAAAAATTATCACATAAAAATAACAAATAAAGATAATACTAGCTCAAAAAATTACTATTCTTCACTCATCCCAACCGATGAAGTTCATAAATGATGATTGGATTTTGACCGCCTAAATTCAAATGATCATTGGATTTTCTGCTTGTCTCTCATAAATGATGTAGTGACTACCTAACTTCATCTACTGTAGTATAATATGACTCATATACTCAACCACTTTTTATTGACTAATTTGTAAACTTACTTTCGAAAAGTAATGAAAGTCGGTATCTATATAGGTATTTTTCCTTTTAAAGATAAAAAAATAAAAGAGTAAAATATGCTAATATACATAATTTTAGAAAAGGGGAGGGATCTCTTGATAATATTTTATTAATTTTGACAATAGTATTCTAAAAATTTATAAATTTTTTTAACATAAAAATAGATATATTTTTTAACCTATATAGTTTAATAATATTTTAAGTTTTATGCAATATAGTTATTATTTAATGGTTCATCAAAGACTGTTAAATTATAATAATTATAAATCATATAAATTTTGATGATCTTTGATGGACTATCAACTAATATCTAAATTGGATGAAATTTGAACCGATATCCATTTATAATTAAGTTGAAAAATATATCTATTATTTTTCTTTATTATTTGGACTTTTTTATATTTTTTTATAATAATATTATCAAGATTGTCAAAATACCCAATGTCAAGAGATCCCTCCCTTTTGAAAAACAAAAGAAGTTTTTATATTCTTTCTAGAAGAAGAATGTGATTAAAATATTTCAGAAACTTCGAGGAAAAAATATTTACCCTTACCTAATACACTTATAAACCGAATTGAAGAATATATCATGAATATTTAAAATAAGACGACTCAAATTAATATTTATCATGATTATTTTTCTGCGTATTCATATTAAATGACAATACAAAATAAAAATGAAATTATGAAGCAATTTTATTGTTAAGTTAACTATAATCCTGAATATATTACTAAAATTTGAATATGCCTCTCTGGTTGGATGAACTAAAAAATCTTTTTTTCCCATTTGAATCTCCTCAGCAACGAATTAGAAAAATAAAATAAAATAAAATGATTGTGCACGACAAATTGAAAACTATGTAAAAAAAATATGATCGAAGAAGTAATTTCATGATCTTCATTACTGTACAAAATATTCCAAGAACCAAGGAGATCATATCTGTGACAGTCAACTTGCTATCATAATAGTTGTAGGTAAGTATTGCATGTGCCAAATCTAAAACCAAACATATTTACTATAGTATTTTATCTGTGCGTTGTTATTGTGATATTTTTTAAAAAATATAAAAAATCATATCTTCATATGAAAAAAAACGGAAATAAAATGAAGATAATTTAGTAATTAATGTAAATTTTAATCATGAATAAATAATTAAAATAAAATAAATATAGAATTGAGATAAAAGTTGATATTTAGAATTTAAGAAAAGTTGAAGTTAATAAATGATGACGATCTATAAAAAAGAAAACAAAATAGAACAATTATACTCCTAAATTATGTAGCATTTCATATAATAATTATAATTGAGAGATAGTAATATTATTTGATGAATAACTCAATCAATAATTGATATTAGCTCTAAAAATTTAATAAAAAAATCTAAACCATTATAAAATTAAATTACTTATATTCTTAATAAGAAGTAGAGATATAAATTTGTTGGATTTGGTAAAAATAAAACCATGAAGAGGTGGTCCCAACAAGCAAAACAGCGAGGTGTCTCTTTGTGTTGTCAAAGGACGGGTACACGTACATGGATTCATCAAGTGCGGCTGCTAGTTCTCGACACTGGTTTCAGAAATTCAACGGTGGGAAAAGTTGTCCGGTGACGATATTTTTCAAAGACATTCAAGTTTAACGTTAAGGGCTAATTGATCTGTTAAGAGAAATGTTAACGCGATATTCTTTTCGTCAAGACAACCTGGTTTGAGACTCCTGATAGTAAGCAAAGACTAGATTTTGTTCCCTTTGTTTTTTATGTTGTTTTATTTTAATTCCACGTGGATTTACAGAAACTCGTGATAATAATAAATCTATTTGATAACGGTTGTTCATTAAATTTAATAACGATTATTGAACCGTTATTGAAAGAGTGTTAGAAAAGATTCTAAATAATCGTTGCTAAATTATACGTTCGGGATTTTTTTTTTAAATTAATCTTTAGCAACAGTTTTGTGCTAGAACCGTTATTAAAATGGTATTTAACAACAATTTTGAGTGATTCTGACACATAACAGTTACTAAAGGTCCATTAATTATTATTTTTTTGTAAATTTAATTTTCTATACAAATGATAAGGCAACTAAAAATAGTAAATGATATAAAAATATATGACAAAGTATAAGCATTGACATACATCATATTTTTCATTCAATAAATAATATAAAAAATATAATCATTCATACAATAAAAAAATATATTTACTGAACAATACATCTTTCTTACTCAATAATGTGAAAACCTATACAATTTCTAAGAAAAAAAAACTGAACTAAAAACTTTAAATAACTTCAGTTTGAAGATGAGATTTTTTTAATCCTGAAAATGGCCGTAATGACGTAGATAATTATTATGTAGATATCGTCGTAAATTTTTCATGGTTGCGTAGCACGCCTCAATCAGAATTTCCTATAAAAAATTATGTCCGTTTGAAGTTGAGATGATCGGATTTCAGTTTTTATTTCTTCTCTCTCTTCTTTCTCATTTTATATATGAAAATAGATGACAACAAGTTGGTAATTCGTGAGATTTTAATTTTTGAAATTTAATTTTTGAATCGTTGGATTTGAATGAATAAACGGTGAGATGAAATTTTTTTGACAATGCTTGAGAGCGAATGTCATTGGTAAAGATAGATATTTCAGAGCCAAAAAGTAAAATAAATATTTAATAACGGTTATCTGATCAAAATTATAGCTAAATAGAGTAAAAAAGAAAAAGAAAAATCAGAGCACCCATTTAACAACGGTTCCTTCAAGGAACTGTTATCAAATATAGTAAAAAAAATCGACACACCATTTAATAACAGTTTCTTTAAGGAACTATTGCTAAATGTTACATTTAACAACGACTCCTTGTAAGAATCATTGTTAAAATGAGTATGTAACTTTTTAGTATTCTTTGACTTTATTTTAATAATATTTATTTTTTAAAAATAATTATTAAAGAAATTATTAATATTTTAATAATCATTGTTAAAGTGGTATTATCTAAAGTTTTTTTTTGAAATTAGTGGGGTTACCATCTGTTTCATTTGAAACATAAGTATTATCTAAAGTTATTTTTATTGTAGTGACTCTTGGATGGAAAATTTTCAATCCTTCATTGAAGTATTTTTTTTTTTCTTTTGTTATAGGGCAGTCACACCAACAGCCTGAAACTTCTTCAGCATTCTGGGGCTTATCGCTTGATATGTCTCGTGTGTCATATGTATTATTTTTTCGTGTGTTTTTTTCCAATTAAATTTTTCATATCACGTCACGTGAAATTATCTTGATATGTCAAGTTACAATATATGATACTGTACAGTAACAGTCATATAATCACTTGAACCCATGTATATAACTATTTTTTCAAATATTTTTACATTTAAAAATAAATGTAGAATATACTTTTCACTATATATGTAAAATAATTTTTTTTCTTCACAGTACTATATTTTTTATAATTTATCCACAAATTTAAACATTTTTTTTTCAAATGAAACAGTAGCGTTCAAAAAATACATAACAAAACATGTTTAAACACGACTGATTGTAACTAAACATAACAAAACGTGCTGGTATATTGTACACATCATGTTTTGTCAGGAATTAGTGTCTAGTGGTACCGTATCTTATGCATATTATGTAGGTGTGTCAATACTTGACTCGATCCGATTCGAATCCGATCTTATTAGAAATAATCATGGGTCGGGTTAGGTACGGATCAACCCGATGTGACTATTTAATTATATTTTTGAATTTATTTTCTGATTTAATGCTAATTAAAACTTATATATACACTAATTAAGATTAATTATATATTAATTATTATTAAATTACTTAATATATCTAAAATAATTAATAAATATTTAAATATTTTATTTGAATCGAATCGGGACAAAAAAATATTGATCCGATTTTATCAGGTCCAGACAAGAAATATAATAAAATAATTATGACCCGACCTATTGACAACCCTAATGTTATATCATATAGGTCGTGTATCCTTCCCAACATTTAAAAATATAGATTACATATGCGGATATTTATTCTATAATTTTTTTAAAATATTTGAATCAATCAGATATTTTTAAATATTTTTATTATAAAGTAAGAAAAATATAATAGAATATAAAAATAATTTTGAAATTTCTATATAATATATTAAATAATTTTAAAGTTTTCATATGGTTAATTTTATAAAGTTAATATAATAAAAAAAATAAATTTATCATACGATATTAAATATAACGATGCATATTCTTATATATATATATATAACATCCCATCATATAAAATATATATGAACCGTATACGCTGTTTTGTTTTACAATGATCCTTTATTTTTATAATGATCCTTCTTTTATTCCTTTTTTTTCTGATACGACCGTCACAATTGGTATAAACGGACCGTACATTGTTTTACAATGATCCTTCTTTTATTTTATTTTTTCTTGACACGACCGTCACAATTGGTGAAAATACATTAAAATACATTAATGAAGCTCACGTGTTTTGTTCACTAGAGGCACTGATACAATACGAGGACATTTTAAATTTAAGACAACGGCGCAAGTGACATAAAATGTTTGTGTTGTCATTTAAGAGTTCTGCTTAAAGGAAATAATACGGTGTTGTTTCACACGTACAAAAGCACAACTTTGGAGAAACGATTTAAGGTTATATAGATAATGTTGATAATGAATTTTTAAATAAATACAAAAAAAATTTAAAATTGAAAAAACTTTATGGATATGTTCTTTTACTTATAGATTGATGGTGATTCAAATTTCATGTAATTTTATTATAGTTTGATATTCCATCAAATATAGATTTTTGATGGTCTTTGATGAAATATCAAATGATAATAAAATTTGAATTATCATCAATCTACAAATAGAAGAAGATATCTATAAGTCTTTGTGTATATTTGATATTTTTTTAATAGTTATTTAAAATTTTATTATCAAGATAGTCAAAATAACCCATTGTCAAGTGATCCCCGTCCTTGCTTGTATTTTAATTTAAAATTAAATGGAACAGGCATTTTCTTGAGAGAGCAAACATATGTAAAAAAAATCAATGGTGGTTCAGGTACCTTCTAGAACCATACCGAGCCCACAATAAAATAGAACGTTATCCCTCCCTGGCTCGCTGAAACAGCCTAAAATGAGCCCAGTATTCAACCCCTTATTTTTGTCAGTTGGATCAAAATTGGTTTACCCTCGAAATATCCTATATTTTCAATCTCTCAACGATTATGAATCTTAAGCAAATCCTTCTAGAAAATCACAATAGATCATACATTTTGAATTCGAATCAGACGACCGAGATGGCATGTTGTCGTATACGTACCATTTCTTTCGAGCCTGGTTAATCAGCCCATTTCGTTACATTCTGGTTATTTGCATTTCACAATAAAAAAAATCTCTTATCTTCATTCTCCTCCAGAAATACTGAAATACAAGCGCTGAATCAATAAGCGGACAATAAATTCACAAGTCACAAAAACTTAGCAAAGAAAAAGAGAAACAGAGAAGTTTGATGGAAACCTTAAAGGCCTTCATCCGACCTCCCCCACCTTGTTTTGACTATAAGACGGCGGTACTCGGCGAGACGCGGTCCACTGTCGCCGTGGCGCACCCAGAGTTGATGGACCTGGTCCAGGGAGGCTCTCTGGTGCTGGTACAGAAGCGGCGGTTTGGGCCGGTACCAGAGTGGCGTCGCTGGTTTGTTGAACCAGACATGATTTGGCTACTTGGGACCTCTCACTTGTCAGAGAAATCAGCTACTGATGTCGAACGAGTCGTGCGCGCATTACAACCTGATAATGTGGTTGTTGAGCTGTGTCGCAGCAGGCAAGTTAGTAGAAGGGCTTCACTTCACAATTTTCATACTCTAAATGGATTTTTTTTTATATCAAAAGAATCAGTAATATATATCAGAGATTAATATTTCAACTGCCATAATATTCTTGTCTGTATTAAAACAAAATAGAGAAAGCTAACTCGTGTATTTGCAGAATTTCATTTCAGAGCTGGAATAATGTATGCATCAGCAGATAACCAGAATGCCCCACTTTTGAATTCAAACATGTTTTCTTTAAGTGGTGCCAAATTTTTTGGAGCAATCAGCCGTAGTATTAATTTGGGTATACCTATTTTTTCCAATGTTTAAACTTGTAAGTTATAACTACATAATACCTTTTTGTGGTACTAATTAAAAGATTTGAAATTTACACTAATTGCACTTGCAGGGGGACAGAGCGCCCTTGTGTTACGGCTGCTCTTGGCTGTGTTTTCTTCAAAAATGACTTCTGGAACAAATCAAACTTTTGGTGATGAGGTTATATTTGAAATTTTCTCAAAGCTATTTCTCAACTGTCCTTAAAATATAATTACAATTGATATATTTTTCTTAATGTTGATGAGTAGTTCCGAGCTGCAAGGAAAGCAGCTGAAGAAGTGGGAGCTCAACTCGTTTTGGGTGATCGGCCAATTGAAATAACAGTATATATTTCTATTGTTCTCCTAATTAATTTAGTATCTCATTCTAATGGTCTATTTTATCCAAAGGTTTAATTTTGCAATGGTTAATTTTAGCTTCAACGTGCTTGGAATTCTCTCAACTGGAATGAAAAATTGAGATTCATGTCTTTGCTATTTGGTGGTATTACTTCTCCTTCACTCAGAAGCAATGAGGGCGATTTTGAGGTGAACTGTGTATCAATTTCTCTATGTAACAATTAACTGTCATGACTTTTTCCATTTCTTAATCAAGCTCATTAAATAAGCAGATCGAAGAAAACGGTGGCGGTCCATTTGAGCTATACAAACAGCTGAGCAGTACATACCCATCCCTTCTACAGCCATTAATACATGAGCGTGATACAGTATTTCTCTTTCTTTTAACAGTAAACTTTGAAAATTTTGATGTGTGTGCATTTACAGGGCTTCAGACCGAATGGTCCCAAATGCTTATATTAGACTCATTGAGTTTGTTGGTTCATTCCTCAGTAAACCATGCAATGAACTCTTGATTACAAACCAAAAATCAGTTCAGATTGAATTAACTAAATTTTAACATTCTCAAGTAAGCTTTTTACTGTATACTTTCAGTATCTTGCATGGTCTTTAAAACGGAGCAAAGCGGTGAATGACTGTAGAACAGTGGTTGGGGTCATAGGGAAAGGTCACATGAATGGTGTGGTCTATGCATTAATGGCAGACCAGGGAGATTTGCGCTTCCGTGACCTTGTTGGAAGAACATCACAGGAGAGGTCTAATAGCTGGGTGAAGAGTCTGGTTAAAGGCTTAATTAGAGACACCATAATTGGTATTGCTCTCTGGGCTTTGTATGAACAGTTGCAGACGGCCTTTTAAAGATCATACACAACATGGTAATAATTGGGATTATTTGGTTGCATATGAATGAAAATATGACAAATATTGAATGAATAAAGAATTGTATTATCTATAGTACAGATTGTTTTATCGAAATTCAGGAGAATTTACATTTGTTGTGCTTATATACACATCTACAAGAAAAAAGGAAAAGAAGAATTATGACATTGGTTTTACTGAATTCTGATCAGAAGTTCAGCCAATTGCAGGAGTTGAATAATTCAAGTCCTCTATTTGTAGTTAGAATAATCCTTATGTATTTAACTCGGCTACCTCGTGAGAACTTTGGTTGGATGTTTCCCATTGGTTGACAAAATGTCGGAAAAATGCATTTCTACTCAATGTATTCCTTGAAGTCACATAGTTACCAGAAAACAGATTGTTTAATGAGACTCGACAAATCGGGCATGTCGAGTGCGACTGAAGCCAAACATCAATGCAGCTAGAATGAAAATTGTGACCACATGTTGGCATTATTCTCAGTACGTCTCTCTCTTCATAATCTCCCAAACATATCGTACACCTAAGAATTTAATGCAGAAAAGAAAGAGAGTATCTCAAACATCATATTTTTTGTGATATCATTTCTGTCGATTATGTATTCTATTTCACTTACTGGTCATCTGTTACGCTGGGAGACTGCTTGATGTACTTTAATGTTGGCATTGCGGCAATGACGACTTGTTCAAGTCCATCCACAATGCACTCTGGCTGCTGAAATGTTTCATTTCAGAATTTTTGAATAAAAGTTCATAATTGAAAGAAGTTCCTAAGTATGATATCAGTTAACAATGCTCGGTTAAAGCAAAATAGATATATTATCATATTGATATTACATAGCAATAAGTAAATAGCCTGGCAGATATATGATATTTCTACTGTCCCCCCCCCCCCCCCCCCCCCCCCCCCAATTCCAAAATCAACAATAGAGCATAGTAAAACTTTTGCAATGAGTGCTTCGTTGCTTTCAATCAAAGTTGAAATCAGATAAAACTCCTGTTGATATTGCTTGAAAACGAAAATTTCTACTTTGAATTGAAATATTGATTACTCCTAATTGGCTGTACAAAGGGAAGAAGAAAATTAATTTAATACTGGTACGCACTGTGTAAAGCACACAAACAAAATTGAGCAACAATAGTTAGTTCATTACTAATACTGCAAATAAAATTGAAGTACAGAATGAAAACCATGATATTTTGTTGCACACGCAATTGAGGTACGTGCATCTCGAATTCATAAGGAATTGTCCGGAGATCAATTGAGTCGTTACGGCCGCATAGAACACGGGTGCAAACAAAGATGATCAGGCCTAAGCTCACCACGAACCCAACGAGTGTCGTTGCGAGATTCAGCCCTGAGTCTAGCATATCCGCTTGTATGTCATGGACAAAATTGTTTGGGATGGTGGAAGAGGAGAGTGGGAAATTGAAATAAGGGATTTAGATGGTTTAACGGCCATTTAGGATTAGGAATATCTTTGCAATATGGCAAGGAATTAAAGAAGCCTGGTTAACTGGTAATAGGTATAATAGTTGTGCTTTCGTTTGGAATCAAACAGCTATCAGAACTGCCTTTTTTATGGGCTGGGGACCAGCTTTATTTTTTCTTCGACTTCTACTCTTTTAACTTGACTTTACTCAATGTATTGGAAGGGAACTCACATTCGCTCTCACTGGCAATTGGCAAATTGTCTCTATGTTGGGTGGGCCCAGAAAAACAAAAATAAAAAAGCACCTCCCCGTAATCAAATCTCGGCCACCAAATAGGTCCATGTAAATATAATGACAGTAGGCTGCCGTAGAAAAACTATGCAGCATATACGGATACAGAAGGTTGGTTGGTTGTAAAAACTATGCAGCATATTCTAATATTTTCCTTGGATATTTATTAGTATAATAGTATCGATAAATTATACTCAATAAAGATAATTAATTAGTTTTCTAATCTCTCATACATCATTAAGACTTTTTCAATAATTAATTTTATTTGTAACTTTTCACCTACTTCAATCCAATGATTTATATATAATTTTTCTCTCTCATCATTTAAATTAATGTGTATGATATATTTAAGATGAAACTTAATTTTTAAAATAATTTAATTTTATCAGGTGTTTAATTATATAATTAGTAATAGTTATTATTGTTAGTATTATTATTCATTATAAACATCTTAGCAATTAAACAATTTTGTTTACAATTTTCTTAAATGTGAAATTTCATTAAATATATTTAAATTTAAATTTTTAAATATTTATTTGAGATATATTGTCAGGAAAATCCGAATTATAACCCAGTAAATAAATAAATTATAGATGTATCCATAACAATATCGATACAGAAATAGATTGTGAAATTAATGTGAATATCTGAATCTGAATAAAAAAACAAACGCTACAAGTGTTTTATTTGTAGGACGTTGCCAAATTATCAATATTTTCATTTGTGTAGGATAGGAGTGTTTGTTTTAGATAGAAGTACTTGGAAAACGACGATCTATCTATCAGAATCATGATTTAAGAGTTAGAATTTAGTAGTAGAGTTTTAGACTTTAGGTTTTTAGTTTGTTATTTCTTAGATTTTAGAATTTTAGAATTTAGAATTAAGGATTTAAAAATATGCTTTATAATGTTAGGTTTATTATACTATATTATTATTATTATTATTATATTGTCATCATCATTATCATTATCATCAATATTTTTATTTATTATTATTATTATTTCATCATCATCATCATCATATTATCATTCATATTTGATATCTCTAATTTTATGCTTTCAGATTGGGTTTCATATCTAGCCTACCCCAATTTATTTGGTTTAAAGGCGGCTTTGTTGTTGTTGCATTTGTGTATCTCAAACATTTTATCTCCTTTGTATTTATGTTGAAATTTCTCATATTTTGTATATAATATTGGAGTAAAACTAATATACTCGTAGGAGAACGGAGCATCTCCGTACTCTTAACTCAAAAAAGTATTTAATCATCTCTAAATTTTAATTTATGTGTATAATTTTTTTTTTTATTTTTTGAGTTTTGTAAGTACTTATTTTGGATTTTTAAAATGACTTATTTTCATATGCAAAGATTGATTATTGTATTATTATTTATCTTCATATTAATAAATATGAAAAAAATATCTATGAAATTAAAAAAATTAGTAAATTTTTGTATTCCAAAATATTTTGATATAAAAAAATTATTTAAAGAGAGAAATCAAAATTAGAGATGATTAGATATATTTTTGAGTTAGAAGCACGGAAATGTTTCACACTCACTCCTAATAACACTCTAGTTTTATTCATAATATTGTTTTATTATGAATATGAATAGAAATATATATCTTTTTGTCATTTTTGTTATTCTAAATATTTTTTTTATCATATGGTATATCCGTTAGTAATACTTTTCTTTCCTGATGAAGATCTACTAGTAATACTTATTATTTTTGTTTCATGCTCATAATCAAATTCGTACTACTTGAATATCTTTTACGTCTTCATCTTCATATATATGGCAGAACCTGTTTTGACTTTTGATATTAATTTAATATATGTATCTCAAATTCTCAATCCGTATTTGTATTATTATGAATACCCATATGATTTTGGCATTATCCTTGTCAGTTCGCTGCGTTTACATACTAATCGAGCTTCAAGAACCGATCCAATTTTCAAGATGGAAAGTTCTGCTTTCGACATGTTGCACCAATTAAGGCTCGAGCTTTAAAAAGTTCAAACCCAGACGAACTCGTGAGGTTGGGTATCAAACTATCAATATTCAAAGCCTGCCTGAAATATGAAGGAAGGGATCTGTTATTTTGATAATTTTAATAATGAAATTTAAATATATATCTAAAAAAAATTAAAAAATATATTCTTTGATATATAGATTGATAGTGTTTTAAATTTTATATAATTTTATTATCGTTTGATAGTTCATAAAAAATACTAAAATTTTATATAATTTATATCAATTTAACCGTCTTTAATGCATTAACAAACAATAATAAAATTATATAAAATTTGAAACATTATTAATCTATAGGAACATATTATCAGTTCTTCTCTATTTTAATTTTTTTATTAATATTTATTTTAAAATTCATTATCAAAATTATCAAAATGACCCGTCATGAAGATCCCTCCAAATGTGGATGCTTTTGTGTCCGATTACTTGCCGGGCGATCGTGTTTCATTGCCTTTCCCCCTTTTTGGGGGTCCGAATCTGCTGTTATTTTGAGCCGTGAATAGGGTCCAGTTCGCACTATCGGATGGTCGAAAATCACCGAAAATCATCTGCGCGAATCTCGAAAAAGATGAAATGAACTCGAACTGTTGGTTCTCGGTGAATAGGATCCTGTTTGAGAGGATTTATTTCCCTTTTTGGGTGAACAGAGGATTTATTTCCCTTTTTGGGTGCTCTTTGAGAAATAGTTTAATTATTGTTCAGTTTTTAGATCGGGTTCAGACAGTTCGATTGCTGAATCTCGGTCGTTTTGGATGAGGTTGGATTGGATAGTGTTGGATTGTCCAGGTTCAAATTATTTTCACTCTCGGTTCCGATATTAGGTTGGAATGTTGGATAGATGTCTTAGACTGTCCATTTCCCTTTACAAGCTGCGCTAAGCTCTGCTCGTTGAGTCACTAAATTGTGGGTCAACATCTACAACGTTGTGTGTTGATTTGCTTATTTTGTTTGTTTCGCGTTTGTTAAACGAAGGGTCGCACCAGAATATTTACATAATCCTCCAATCGGATCTATTTTACAGCCGAATTTAGAAAAAAAAATCCAGAAAATCACAGAACATCTGTAAAATGGTAAAAACTTTCTGCATGTCACCATTGATATTTGATGAGTGTAGCTATCGCGAAGAATGAGGTGTCATTCATTATCAAGAGTTGAGTGTTTCAATAAAAGTGTCATCAGTGCTATGAAATCAGTGACTGTAGGCTTTTGTAAGGATGGCAAGTAGTTGCTCAATTGCTGTGTAGCCAAATTACTTGTCAAATAAGTGCCTCTCTCTCTCTCTTATCTATTTAAGCATATAGAATCTCAATATAGCCTGAATTACTTGACAAATAAGTGCCAATATTATCTATTTAAGCATGTACATACTTATCTTCTAACAAAGCCACTTGAGCTTATATTGACATACTGTTGATTATTGTGTGCAAATTAAACCCAAGTAAGACTCAGTCATATACTCTGATAGCTTATTTCTTCTTCTTCTAATTAGGCATTGCACACCAATCCTATTATTTTGGCTATTTTCAGCTTCATGTATCTTTTCATTTCTTTTGTCGTGCATTTTTCCAATCTTTTATGTGTGGAACCGTTTTACATGATCATACATAAAAATTGTGAAGGAAAATTTTGTACTTAAATATTTTTGAGAAATTTTGTACTTAAATATTATTTTGAAATAAATATCACCCGTTGCAAAATGAGAATTGGAGCAAAAATGAGAATTGAACACTGCGATCTTTCCTATGTTTTATCCACTTATCTTTAAACTTCTAGACAAAATGTTTATGGAGATGGCCAGATGGGAGTTCCTTTCTCCACCATAAATGAAAATGTCACTTTGAGATCCTTTCTCTGTTTATGAATCCCATTCTTGAACTAGACTACCTACAAATTCATCATGACTCAAATTTGTGTACATAATCCTCTTTGTCGGTGGAAGCAAATGGAACATAAAACATCTAATCTGAAAGTACTTCTTCTTTAGTGTTCAATGAAAAACTAATCACCAATTAAAAGGTGCAGAAAGTAGGATGTCAATGTCCCAACCACTTGCAAATCTAGTAATAGAACAAATGAGGGCGAATATCTCCTCAATTTTCAATCTAATTATATGCACACATATAGTAGTTTCGGTGATTCATTTTTCTGAAACACTGAATTCATATCGAACTTGTATAAAAATGCGACGAACATAATACTTGTAGCGTTTCATTGCTTTGATATAATAATCCCTATATCAAACATTTCAAGTTTTCAACATGGTACTTGTCCATTCTAAACTTTGTCTGCCTGTGCCCCTAGATCCAGCAATGAAAACATCCTCAAATACATACACTATCAATTGTATCTTGCCATCATGCAAGAGTCACCGAGTGATGCATTTGATCAGACAACCAACCTCTTCAACAACAACCAGCATCATTGTCACTAGAATAGAATACAAGAGCATCATACCACAATCAACAAGACCACATCGAGGCGTCTTCACAACAGCAATAACAAGTGATTTGTAAAAGGAAAGGAATAACATGGTGTTCCAAATAAGCGTTGATGTATATGATCCACATTGAGATGTCATCAGAGAGGCATTATCTCACCCAAAAAAAAAAAATCATGAAGGACATGCTAACATGGAGTAGCACGTCTGATCAGTTTATTTGAATAAGCTAATCAACATTTATGGAACATTTTACCAGATGAAGTTAGTATCACCAAAAAAAAAAATATCTACAAAAACTAAAGTGGTTGAAATTGTAAATCAACATCTTCATAGAGAAAGTCCTAGGGCATTATTGCAAAATCAGTCCCTTAATCCAGAAAAACAAAAAGGGGGTATACAAAATTGAGCAATACTTCATCTCTATCTGAAACAAAACAAAGATCACAAAACCAAAGGAAAACAAACCAATTCTTTACCGAAGCTTCTGCTTGACCGTGTGCTTCTTGGCTGCCTCTTTGACCTGCTCAACATACCCTTCAATTGGTGGTGTGAGTGTAGCCATGTACCTGCCGGCTGGGAATGGTGTCAAATCAGGTACTAGTGCAGCTTCTTTGAGCTTCTTCGGCAATGCTTCAATGGCCTCTTTTATTAGCTTGAGAAAGTCTGTCTCAGCCTTCTGTCTGGCACGGTGTCGCTTCATCAAAACCATACTGTATTCCTTTGCCAACCTCTTACCATCCTCTACAGTCAATTCATATTTAGGTATTGCTTCTTCGTCCACCAAACCCAAAGATATGTAATCCATACCCGGCGGACCTGTTATAGAGGGGTTGAAGTTTGCTTTATTTCCCAAGGATTACCAGATTGAATCAACATAGCATGATGATGTGAAAATAAATTGTGGGACCCACAAAGCTAGACACTAAAGAGGGTCACCAAGTACAGAAGTTCTGTTTGTCTGGAAGTTGACCCTGACAAGGTACAAAGGTCACCTCATTGGTACCACTTGAATCATCAAGAGTGTACTCAATGTTGTTGAATACTGGTAGTTCAGATCATTTACTGGTCTTGGATGTGCCTATGCTGATTTAGTAGAGATCATCAAGCAACCCATTTCAAAGTGGCAGCACAACACTCTATGTATACAGGTTCATAAGGACTTTTTATGAGGTATAATTTGGTCCAATTACTGAACAGAAACCAAATTTCACCTGTTACTAATGTTATAAAATCGATAGGATATCAGATATGTAATAATTACCCAATAGAACCCTTTGCTCCTCTTTGTTTCCCTCCTTGGCGGCCTTCTTCTGAGCTTTGATCATGTCGAGCTCTCTCTGCCTCTCTTTCGAGAACAGCCCCAATTTCTCGCGTTCAGCCTCCCTCGCTCTTCCTTGGGCTGAGAGGTAGCGGATCGGGGTCGGGGCGGATAAGCACGAGCTGGTCATTGTGGTAAGGCGATCGATCACTTCCTTGTCGCCCCGTCGGCCGCGCGACGAGGAAGGTTCTTCGGAGGCTTGCTTCTTCTTGGACGAGGCGCGCTTGAGTACCTGGGCAGCCTTGAGCTTTCCCTTCCCCTTCGCTGTGCCACTCACAGACCGGGCCAGTGTTAGGGTTTGGTTTTGCGAGAGCGTTTTGAGAGATGCGAGAAGGGAATGGCGAATCATGGTGGTTTGTCAGATAGAGAGAGAGAGAGGAAGATCTGAGCTAGTACTTTGTACAATTGTACTAACTGGTACTGGTACTGGTAGGGTTTTTGGGTTTTGCACTGGAGACTGTGCGAGTTGTGATTTGGGAAGAAGGAACTGCAAGAAAAATTATTGGACTGGGCTTAAAGCAATGGGTTTTATTAAAGAGGGGAAATGAAAACGCCATAAGCGAGTATTGGGCTGAGAAGCAACTCATGGCCCAAAACTGTTTGTGTTTTCATAAGAGGCATCTAACTTTATTCCTTTTGTTGTTCTAGGCCCAAAACTATTTTCGTTCTCACACAAATTATAAAGTTTTAATTTAAGGTAGTTTCGAACCCTGTCTGATAGCCCAAATATTGTGCTTCGAAAATCGAAATCAAGATATTAATAGACTTTGTTCAATTATGTATTTCATTTCTCATAATTTGCAAGCGTTGGAGAATAATTTCATTGGTTTAGATTTCATTTTCTATGAAGGAGGCATAGGATTCAAATCGGTTAGGTGGGGTTTGAATAGGAATTAGAAACCAAGGGACTGAGCCCTTTCATCAACTCCAAAATAAAGTTTACAAAAAAAAATGAAGAATTTATCTGTAAAATAAGGATATAACCAACAACTTTTTCTGGATAAATCATGTTCTTAATTTATTTTAAGTTATTATTTATTATCGAACAGACACTGATTTGTTTCATTTCTTATCATTTCAAAGATCCACTACGAACTATAATTTCTGAGAACAGGCGTTCAAATGATATTATTATTATTATTATTATTATTATTATTATTATTATTATTATTATTATTATTATTATTATTATCATCATCATCATTATCATTATCATTATTATTATCGGAATCCAAGGGGTTTAAATTATACTAGGAGAGCGTACTTGTCCGTTGGTGACAGGAAAATAGTCACGGGGTACCAGTACCACAAATTCTTGCAAAATTTAATATGAAAAATATATAAACCATGACCAGTTCAAAATATTTATTTACGCACTGGCTGATGTCAAAGATTTTAAAAACGATAAGCTACCAATATGCTGAAAAACAATACATCATTGGAAAATGTGGAATTTAATGCGTATAATGTGCTCAAGTATTCAGAACACCTTGCACGGAACAACAATTAATCATAACAATATTTCATACACTAACTAAACCCAACAAACCTTTACTTAACCACACTATAATGATTGTACCTAACAGGATATATATTGTAAATAGGTAGAAATCCTAATCCACTATCACCTTATCTGATTCCATTCACCACTAACCTAAATTGGCCGCAATTATGGCGCTTTAACACCTCTAATTATTGTTGTACATCCATATAATATTTATGTTGAAAGGCGATTGATAATGCGCTATCAAACCTAATTAAATCACCTCAAAAGTCAGAGGCAGTGATATATATATATATATTAATTTTAATGGATGGAGTCTAGGAAATTTCTAACAATATATTCTTAGGTCTTGTTTACGCACGACTAAGAATTGAAAAGTTTGAGAGTACCATACTATTAAATACAAGTAGGCTCCATTTATTTAAGCCCAATAACCTAATTACCTGAGGTAGCTTGGTATAGACCTCTCTTCCAAGTTTTAAACCCTATCGACTTATCAAGATCGCATACGTGGACAAAGAATATATACTGATAGCTGATTGGTTAGTTTTAGACCACGATTTAATTTGATTGGAGGAGAGAAGAGAGGCGGTGAAAGTGGGGGCTGTAGGCAGGAGGCAGGGGCTGATGATACGCTCCCTGGTCAAACCTCATCTTAATTTGCCTCTTTCCTTCCAACACGGATCCTTCTCCTCATTTCACACAAGCCATAAATTTCTCCATCAACTCAATTATCTTAGATCTCATTCAGTTGTTTACGCACCTTAAAATATATACATAGTTATTATAAATTACATTTAACTAGCTATATATCCACGCGTTGTAGCAGACTTTTTTATTTAAATATTAAAATATTATAAGATAAAAAAATTTATATTTATCTAATATTAAATTATAAATTCACCAAATTATAGAGAAAACATATAATAAAGACTATATTTAATCTTGGATGAGATTTTTGTACAATATGAGTTAATGATTCATGATTTTTATGGCAAAAAAATAAATTATTCTAACATATATTATCACCATTAATTTCTTACCAAATATGCACAAGTTTGCTAAATAAAAAAATAGTATTATGGAAATAATAATATATATGGGAAAGAAATGGAAAGAAAGAGGTGATTAATAGACGCGATCACATACGTTCGATCAACCAAAAATAAATATTATTTGTCTAATTGATGGATAAAATGGGTATAATAAAAAAAAATATCATAACAAAAATGGATCCTCCAATTCTTAGATGCTTTATATAATAGTATAGATTATTACAAAATAGCATCTAGAATGCATATTTATTTATTTATACATTCAAAGCCGGTATGCAATTTGACCAAAGAATATATATATTTTTGGAAATTAACCCCGCGAAAATTGTAGTTGACTATTACAAACTGCGTAATTGAAAATTGCAGAATGTGCATTTAGTATTTTAGAATTTTTAGACTAGTTTTTTCATAGTAAATTTCACAAGTGATGCTTTAATTTTTAGACTTCTTTCTCCAAAGAAAATAACACAAATGATTCTTAAAGTATCTCGTATATATATATTTGCCTTTTATTCCTTCCAATTTTAAAATATCAATTTACTCCTTAAAAAAATAAAAAATCACTTTAGTACCATATTGATCTTTCAAATTTTTTATTTATAATAAATTAGTCCGCGATAATCATTATCACAGGTTAAAAAAACAACAAATGTCCATATTCTCATCCTTATCATATAACAATATCTTATTATATTTACCAAAAAAAATGAAATATTTATTTTCAGTTAATTCAAAATAGAACAAACATCATTGCGTATATCCATTAAATAAATATTTGAAACCTTGAATAATTATATAATTTCTTAATTATTTCTTACTATATCCATCATTTGTTTCAATGCTAAGAGAATAATAATGTTATGATAGATGAAAATATTATTTGTGGAAGAACTTTAAATGTAGGATTAATTTGTACAAATTAAAAACAATAAGGATAAACATGATATTTTTTGATGGCAAGGGATATGAAATGATAATTTTGAAACTTTAAGGACGTAATTTATGACAAAGTGACATATTAAAGTTCAAATTTATTAAAAGAAGGCGATCAAGATGGCCTGCGGTGTGAGACGACCTATCGGCAATAGGTGACTGTTGGAGTGCTGAAAGGAAGGCCGGTTCCTTTTTGTAAATCAAGTGCGAAAATTTGATCAAAATTTAATCCTGCCTAAGAAACTCATATTCGGCAGTATGATTTAAGAAATATATATATATAGCGTTCTATAGAAATTAAAGAACGCCTAAAATACTTAGGAGAACGAGCCTTAATATTTTTTTTGGGCAAGAGGAACTCGAACTTAAAATTTTGAGCAAAAGGAGTAAAGTTTGATCCTTACTAAAGATATGATACTCGGAAGGATTAATTGTGCTCCGAAAAGTTTAAACGAGATTTAAGAAAACTAGGGCTCTAACTCGAACTTTCTCCCGATAATATAATCTTTAAATAATTAATTAATAATATAAAATTAAAATATATTTAATAAAATTTCACATTGAAAAATAATAATCTATAAATGATCATATAAAAAAGTTGGATCATTTTAAGAGTTAAATTTGACCTTAAGTATATTACAAATAATATTTTAATTGAGGAGAGAACATATAGTTTATATGAATCTTTAGATTCAAAAAAATAAAAATATTTAAATAAAATCAATGGTAAACAAAAATAATGATATAAAATACTTAAAAAGTTTAGAGACTTAACCTTCATTAATAATTTTGCCGAATGACACCATAGAACCTGAGAGAAGTAAGCCGTGTCACTATGCAACCTTAAATAACTTGCATTTAAAAAAAAGGTTGGAATATGTTGCTCATTCAGTTTTAGATACTGTAAAAACTTTTAAATAAATATTTAAAAATCATTAAAACAGAAAATAGTATAAATATATTCTTTTACTTATAAATTAATAATGTTTCAATTTTTGTACAATTTTATTATCATTTATCAAAGACCATCAAAATTTTATATAATTTACAACGGTTTTAATTTAACAGTTTTTGATGGACTATCAAACAATTATAAAAACTTCATAAAAATTAAAACATTATTAAAAAAATAATCTTTTTTTTATTTTTAAAATATTTTGATATTTATTTAAAAGTCCACTAACATATTTTTTAAAATAGCCCATTGTTAAGGATTCCTCCCCTTTAATTAATGAAACCTGTGGAATGTCTACTACTTTTATAAGAAAAAAAAATAGACCGTGTCAGGCTCAGAATACGTCGAATATCGGACATATTACTAAGATTTAGTTAGATTAATCTGTAGATATAATAATATTGAAAAAAATGTCAAGTCATGGTCATCGGATTAGAAGATAGGGTCAGATCTCGGATAGTCTAATTTTAGAGAAATTTCATATGGAATTGCACCATATTTAGTTGGATCGGGTCGGACCTCAAATTAGTTGATTTTTCGTAAAGTGAATAAAGTTGAATTTTAATATGATAATGTCAAGCTAATAAATCGGTCGAATTAGATATTGCTGTTTCGAATAGCAAAAAGTAGGAATAACATTGTTATTTGGATCAATTAATTTGTCAAACTAATTTTAGACTAAATAGAAGATAGCAAAAGAGTACTTATTCGGTATACCAAGGTATAGATGATATACGGATTAGCTCTTATCGGAATAACGATTATTGTTTGATTATATTGTATTATATTATTCTATTATGATTATGATTCATTATTATTATATTATAAATATTATTATTATTATTATTATATTATTTAGTATTATTATATTATGATTATATTTTTTATTATACTAATATTATATATGATTATAATTAATTATATAATTATAGTATTATAATTATAATTATTTACTATTATTATATTATTATGATTATAATTTAACATTATATCATTATTATATTATTATTATAATTATGATTATGATTATAAAATATTTTAAAATAACAGTATTTTATTACTCTTCCATAATAAATATTTTTTCAAGCTATTCTTTAATTTGCCAAATAAATCCTACATTCGGTACTCATATGAGTTGGTGACTTTTTTTTTTAAATAGAGCTCTCATCAACATCGCTATATATTATGTACTTTTTTAAATATTTTATTAAGAACTTGAATATATATATGTCACTTCGTACAGAGACGCTATTCATTACCATCATGTATTAGATCTGCAGTTCTTTTAACAAATAGGACTTTGATTAAATCCTGTCTTATATTATTTTTTATTATTTTTTTAAACTTGAAGATGTGTTAATTAGTACATAGATGAAACTCATTACATCTGTATTAGATTTGCTCTACTTTGAAAAATATGAATTCCCATTACTCCCGAAATATATTACTTATTACACGAGTTTTATGAAATTTAAACTCATGCCACAATAATAACAAAGAGGGATCTAAGTAGAGGCAAACTCATGCTGAAATCACATCTCTGATCAGATCAGTGTGTGTGCTTGTTTTTCAAATGCGACTTTGATAGTAATAATTTTATTCTTTAAACTTACAGAAATACGGACCAAATCTTTTTATACCTGAAATTGATTAAGAAAATAAGTTAGAATTTATTATACTTCCAAAATGTTGTATCAATTGCTTCAAAACACAGTATCACTAAGTTTTTCACAATAAAATTTTCTGAGGTCATTACTGAATCACTACAACAGAAAGGACTTTTGCTAACAACCAATTACTAACGGTTTATTAAGAAAACCGTTAGTAGGGAAGGTCGGTTGCATTTTGATAATATTTAATAATATTTTCATAACGGTTATAAATAAAAATCGTTACTGAAAAGTGTGTTTTTCGGATATTTTTTCGGCAGAACTTTTAGTAACGTTTTTTTTTTTAAAACCGTTATTAAATATAAAAGAACAATAACGGTTATCATTTAACAACCGTTACTGATTGTTTCAGCAACGGTTTGTAGTATAAACCATTATTAAAAGTTTATAACCCTAACGCTCATTACTGTTTATTTTATTCTCCACTAATGGTATTTGCTCTCACGGATTGTGAGATATTTTCATCTCACTGTTCGTTCATACTAATCCAACGATCCAAAAATTAAAATTTCAAAACTGAAGTTCCACAGATTACCAACCCCTTTTCATCTATTTTCACATATAAAAGGAGAGTTGAGAGACAGAGAGAGAAAGAAGAGATCAGAGACAGAGAGAGAAAGAAGAGATTAGATAGAAGAAATAAAAATCGAAATCTGACCATCTCAATTTCAAACGACCATAACTTTTGATAGTAAACTCTGATTGAGGCGTGCTACGCGGCCACGGAAAGCTCACGACGAGATCTACAGGATTAATAGCCATTTTTGGGGAAGCTATTGCTGTTACCGCCATTTTTGGAGCTAAAAAACGTCATCTTGACCTTCAGAAACGCATTTAAAGTTTTTTTTTTCTGTTTTTTCTTATAAAGTGTATAAATTTTCACATTATTGCATGAGCAAGATATACGTATTGTTGAGTAAATATTTTTTCATTTGATGCATAATTGTATTTTTTTCATATTAATTATTGAATGAATAAATAATATGTTATATTATTATTCTTTAGTTATTCAATCTCTTTTCTTTCAATATTTTAGTTCAAGAACGTTAAAAAAATAAAATTTAGTTTTATTTTAAAAAAAAATTTAGTAATAGTTATTTAATAATAAAAGTTACCAATAGTGTTTAAAAAATAAAAAATCAGTTTTAGTAACGGTTATTATGAATAAACTGTTAGAAAAGTTTTTTTTAAAAAAAATCAGTTTCGGTAACGATTTTTTACTTAAAACCGTTACTGATTCTCCAGTTTCAGTAATGGTTTTTAAATAAAAATTGTTACTGAAGCTCCCCGACCGGATTTAAATGCCACACAATTTTATAACGGTTTTTATATAGTTTTAGTAACTCCATTCAATAACGGTCCATAAACCGTTATTAAATTGTAAAAATAACCGTTACTGATTCGCAAAAATTGTGGTAGTGAATGAGAATATAGATACGGAAATTAGGGGAATGTTATTAATCACCATGTTCATACTATGGAGAGAGAGGTGCTCAATTGCTCAAAGGTATATTCATTGACAAGAAGAAAACGTTGATGCAGTTGCTGGAAGAAGTTTACTCTCAATGAAAAATACTGCATTAATGTGGTTCTGATATCTTTGTTGCTTGATTTTTTTTTCCTGGGACTCATACCTCTTGAGTCCATCTTTTGTAATGGTGTTGATCAGTTTTTATAGTGTTAAAACTTGTAAATCTTACTTCTTTTCAATTAATATATAAAATAGGGGCTAGACCCTTATTTTTCCTTAAAAAAAAAATAGGCCGGATCCGCCCCTGGTAGTGGGTACTAAGTCTGCGGTTCTAAAATGGTAAGAACTGATTTGCTTAATTTAGATATTCATAAAATTGATTGCGTACTCTTTATGTAGACTAATTTATGTAGCAAGGTATACAGACATAAACTACCTTAATTACCTACGGAAATGTCAAATGTTCCTGATGTACGTATACAATAAGAAGGCCTTAAAATAATTATGTCAAACAAATTATCGTTTGTATTTATGGCGGTATTAATGTACAGACATGCATATATATATATATATATATATATATATATATATATATATATATATATATATATATATATATATATATATGTATGTATGCGCCGGACAGAATTGCATGTATTATATAACAGTTGAGCAAATCTGACTTGTACTTGTAGGACAATTTAATATATCTAATTGAAAGAAAAATAAATCGTACGATATCTTCCCCATCATTCTTTAAAGCCCGGCCATAATTTTCTAATCCAAAATGATCACACGTACGTACAGTTTTTTCAACCATTTAATTAAGGCTCTTAATTATATGGCACAGACTACAGAGTCAACTTGACACAGGAAAACAGGACAAATTAACAATGAGTTATCGCATTATCCAATCACCTCGGTCTCCACATTCATGCCCTTTCGTGAATTTAATATTCTAAACTGATCTAGGGGTCATTTTGACATTTTTGTCCTTTTTAAAGTTTTTACTCTTATAATAAAACCAAATATTGACAAATTAAATATTAACAATTAAAAAATTAATAGCTTAGATTCCTGCCTTTTAAAAAAAAAATATAAAACCAAATATATATTGACAAACTTTTCTCCTATTGAGCATTTGAGCTCCCCCACAATTCCACATCCACTACCTCCTTATCCCTCGGACGGTTGGACCTCACTTCTTTAACCTAACCCCCATACATAGATGGATATATAGATATGGTAGGAGAGGGTAGATGCACATATAATGCATTCCTTTTTGTAACTTAGCTTACCAACATAGCTATGCACTGGCATTTCTCAAACTATCCCCACATATGTGGTCTCTCCTCCCTGCGGTATATTTCTTGATCATGATGTCTTTTGTTATTAATTGTAACAAAAAAGTTATCCTCAACTTTTGATGTACCATGGCAATTAAGAGGGATCCTTTTTGGTTGGCATAAATATAGCAAGTCATATATAATTAATAAATACTAGCGGATACATGCATATGTGATATATATGTTTTTTTTAAGCTCATATAAGGCTTACAGTACGTACTGCTCGTATGTATATCGGTACACATATATAGTATGCCTATATATAGTATTGATGGCATCAGGTTTCTGTACCCATCCAGAATGGTTCTGGTTTGCTATATTGTATCCCAATTAATATCTGACACCAAGTAATAGAGGCAACAGGACAGTTTTGCAAGCCCTATAAATCAGCATTGTCCTATGCCAGTTCAGAAATTTAATGAGATCAACAAGTACTATGAAAATTAGTTGCTTGGATTAATTAACACCATATATAACATAACAGTAATTTTTGTAAGATTACAAGAACAACACATGTGTTAGTTAGATGGAACGTCATTCTCTACTAGGCCACTACCACATGTGCGTAGCGATCCGACCAGCCTACTAAACAACCAGCACGAGTTACATGATGAAACCCTTAATTAGTCGGAATGGTCCCTGACCAGTTGAGCTGTTTCTCACAAATCATGAACAACTAGCTGGGTTCTTACATGCTAGTGAATTAGTTGGTTGATCTTGCTCTACCAGTACAGGGGCAATCAAGAGAGGTCCAGTCTAAAGGGTGGCATTAGTAGGATGTGAAAGAGATAGATTATCTAAACTGATGTCATTGATCTAATTAATTTGCTTAATTTGATTTTCCGTGCCGACAAAGTAAAATTAATAAATATGGTGAGAATTAATTCGCACGAGTGTAAAGAGCCCATTTCCTTGCTGACAACACTGATCTATCATATTACCTCACTTCATGCTCTTTGTAGTTTGTAAGTTGTAACATGCCAAAAATTAACTGCTTGATGGTAAACAAAATCGAGAAATTTTTTAGTACTCCTTGTTTTGCCCCCCCCCCCCCCCAGCTTTTGTTTTGTTATAAGTAATTACGCATAATAAACTTTACATTACAAGCAACAGTATGAAGAGATGGTTGACCTTATTGGTATCGTTAATTCAGTTGCAGATTATCAGTAGAATAAGATCAACTAAAAAAATCAATGGGAGGAATCATAGGTAAATAATATATTTTCTGTATTGTATGTAGCTAGGTTGACCTGATTAAGCCAATGAATACGGAATTATAATTGACCCACAACAATTATTAAGTAAATGATTCCTTGTGATCATGCTCTTTCTTGGATGTGATTTCATAATAATTAAAATATTAAATATTAGTATAACGATATCAAATCTCTTGAATATAATTGTAATTGAACTCTCTCTGCAAGTGCAGAGCGAGAAAGATCTTACTTAAAATAGGATATGATATTCTGACAAGCCCAGAAGTCAATAGATAATTTTGGCTGTCTTTTATATTATAGACAGCTGGAAGTTATTCTATTTTAAGGTTTTGTTGAAAAATGAATTGATTAAGGGGGGTGATTAGGCTAGGATAATTATTATCATAGACTAATTAGAGTAGATATATCTTAACCTTTAATTTAAATTAAAGGTT
This sequence comes from Schoenoplectus tabernaemontani, assembly GCA_037127355.1. Classification (NCBI taxonomy): domain Eukaryota; kingdom Viridiplantae; phylum Streptophyta; class Magnoliopsida; order Poales; family Cyperaceae; genus Schoenoplectus; species Schoenoplectus tabernaemontani. The sequence continues at coordinate 5,915,686 of CM073746.1, read as the reverse complement.
GTTTCTATTCTTTATTTTTCTTTCTCTAGATACTATATCAATAACAATACACATAAATATCAACGGTAACAAAAGTTACCGTTACTATTTTCCACTTTAATATATATAGAGAAACTGTGTAACATATAAAAAAGATTAACAAATAATAAAATAATTATCTCTCATCAATCAATTTTCAGTATACAATTCATTCTCTCAAACTTGGTATCAGAGCAGGGTAAAACCTGACTCAGGAGAAATCTCGCAACAAGCACCTACCAGTAACAACAAGATCACCACAAGAGCTATGACAATATTTACCAGTACAATGAGATCCGTATCGGACTGAGCTACAACTCGACTGGCAACCAAGTTCCGGTACGAGGAGCGCAAGTACTAAATTACACTGTAACTCTACTGGAAATCAAGACCAGCAACTCTCCTTTCTCAAAATCAGTAACTTCCCTTAAATACCAGTAAATGTTAAAGTACCAGTAACTGTTAAAACCAACTATTAGTCAAAATGATAGAAGAACATCCAAATCCAAATTCAAATACTTCTGCCAATCGAATCTCTTCATTTCTCAGAACCAATTCATAATTCAATGCTTCTCAGAAAATTAAGCAATGCTTCATTAAATGAAAAGAATTACATACCCTGAGCCAAAGCAGCCGGAGTAACACTCAAAAGTAAAGGGCTCTTAGGCTACATAAATGGCAACAAAATTCGACCCATATTTGAAGCAGAAGCTCAAGAAGAGTGTGAGATGATAGACAGTCAAGTCATGACTCTAATTATAAATTCACATGAACTTCAATTATTAGATAGATTTTGCTGCTGTGATATAGCAGCAGACTTATAGCAAGAGATTGAAAACCAGTACAACAATAAAAAAGACATTCTCAAGTATATCAGCTCAAATAAAAATCACAAAGATAACACAAGAATCACGAGACATATCCGAGTTGATAGGGCATGTAAGATCGAAATATGAGTAATTAAAGCTCTATTGACCTCTACACCTTTCTAGGAGCCCTTGATTCAAGTTATGAGGCGATTAGAGCTTAAATTCTCCTCTCAACCAATAAGTTATCCTTTGAAGAGATAACAACTCACATCAGACAGGAAGCGACAAGATGAGTTGCGATAGACACCTCTGACTCGAGCCCGAAGCCAGAGGAACATGCCTTCTCAGCCCGCCACTACAATGCTTAAAAAGTCAGGGGTAAGGGGGAGATTGAGCGATGTGCTCATTGTAAGAAGAATGGTCATAATCAAGAAATATGTTGGATACTCAGTCCACACATCTGCCCTATGTGAGGCAATCAGTAGCTCATATAGGCAGCGAGGAGAAGATGGGTGAATACCCTAGAAATCAAGAGGAAGGGGTTTCTCTCAGCGAAAGAGAAAATCAGATCCAACTCGAGTAAAAAAGGGAGTAGACTCGATAAGATCGATCACTTCTGGCATCGTTATTAAATCAACAGATTCAGCATTGAGCTTAGGTTTGGGCTCTATTCTAACAAAATCAATTAATACAAACTCCAATTATAATAAATTAAGCCCAAACTGTGATGAATTGACCAAATTAGAAATTAGGGTTGAAATTAAATCAAATAAATAGAGTTTAATTATAGGATTACCTTGTCAAAATTCCAAAATTATTAACAAATGGGTTCTTAACTTGGGGGCAATAGACCACATGACCGAAAATCTAACATTTCCAAATAATTATCGAAAAATCAATAATGATCAAAATTTTATAATAGCCAATAATGAGAAAATTAGAATAAAATGTTGGGGGCATGATTAGTATTTTTTCAAAAAAGTTTATTTAAGATGTATTTTATGTAGAAAAATATTCTATAAATCTTTTATCTTTTAGCAAGCTTGCAAAGGATTTAAATTGTGAAGTAATTTAAAAAAAGAAGAAAATTGGTGAAGGATATTTAGAAAAAAATTTTTATTTATTGAGCATGAACAAATCTTATTTCAATGCTAAAAAAAGATGATTTATATGAAATATGATACAAATGAGTGGGGCACACTTCCAATAAAATTTTAAAGTTTATAATTAATATTTCTAAAAATTATTATAGTAATTATGAAGTTTCTAGCCTTACTAAGCATATAAAAATTTCTTTTTATAATTTTAATTCCAAAAGTAATGAAAAACTTGAACTCGTTCATTCTGATTTTTGGGGACCCGCCCTTGTAACCTCTTACAATGACTTTAGATATTTTATCATTTTTAATGATGATTTAAAATGACTTTGTTATATTTAATAAAAAATAAAAGTAAAGTTTTCTCCCACTTTCAAATTTTGTAAAATTTAGTAAAAACACAATACAATACAAAGATTAGAATACTTCGTATGGATAATATAACGAAATTTATTAATCAATTTTTTTCAAATTTTGCAAAATTTTAAGGCATTAGTCACCAAACATCATGTTTATACACAACACAATAAAATGGAGTTTCAAATTGAAAAAAACATAATGTTCTGAAAATATTTTGGTCGAAATTTGTCCTTACCGCCACCTACTTCATAAATAGATTGTCAAGTATAAATTAAAATTTTAAAAGTCCTTTAGAAATTCTTTATGATCGGAAAATAAATCTTGTTCACTTAAGGGTTTTTAGTTGTACTTGTTTTGTTCATAAGAACCAGTTGAACAAATTGGACTTTACCACAACAAAAATAATATTTTTGGGATACTCTAATCAGCAAAAAGATATAAGTACTATGATCCAATTTTTTTATTTCTAGAAATATGACGTTCTTTAAAAATAAACCCTATTATAAAAGTGGTGAGAAAAACCACAATGAAGACATGTCACAAAATGAATTTGTCCTACCTTGTTAACCAAGAGAGAATATAAAGTGGTATAGAGTTTCATGAGCAAATAAGTACTCAAGAGTCCGAGGAAGTTGATCAACCCCCAAGAGGAAGACGAGGAAAGTGAAGAGCATGAGGAAGCTCAAGAAGTATTACCACCAAGATCAACCCGACAAACTCAACTCTTAACAAAATTGAAGGATTTTGTCTCATATATGGTATAAATATCCAATTCAAAATTATATTTTCTATAGTAACATTATCAATTATCACTATGCATACTTGAGCGCCTTGTCACAAACTGAGGAATCAAAGAATTATGAATGACAAAACTTGACCCAAGATAACACAAGACAATGAATGAAGAACTCCACACCTTAGAAAAAAACTTGAGAAATATATGAGCTATCAAAAAATAGAAAAACTAGTAGGTTTAAAATGGGTGTATAAAATCAAATATCACTGTGATGATACTATAAAACGTTATAAGGTAAGTGTTAATAAATAAAGAGGATTAGGGTTTAATTAATTAGTCTCAGACCCGTGAGGGTATTTTCATCATTGGTTAATTAGAAAAAATGCATCCAACCTTTCTAATTAATTAATTAGAAGAGGAGTTACAAATTTCCTTTGTATAGGCTATAGTGTATTAGGCAACAACTAGGCAACAGTGTGTTAGGTATTCCAACGGTAACACTTTATTATCATTTTTTATTTCTCATGTAAAGCCGCCTATACATAGGCTCTATATCAAAAACAGTAACAAAATAAGATAGCAATTATTCATCATATCAAACAGCTAATTGTTCTAAAAAAATCTAACATGGTATCAGAGCGTGTTAAATTCTGATTTTCGTAAGAAATTCCAAGGCAACAAGCATCGATAATCGGACCAAAGATCAACATAAAATCAGTAATAGATCAACCAAAGCTATACCAGTGACTGGTACAAAACTTCAACCCACATAACAGTGAGGAGTATTGTATCAGTGCCAATATAGAATTCAGTTTCTGTTCACAAAAGCCAAAAGCCAACAACAAATATCTCATCTCTGTTATTCCCAAAGTTCAGAAAAGATCACAATCCAAAATTTTTTACTAGCAATACTAAGAAATAGCCAAAATGACAGAACCAATGTTCACTTTTCCAACTCCAAACCAGTCAACTCAAATATCCACAATCATAAGACCCAATGCTGATTTCAACAGTTCATAAAAACTGAACAATGTTCCTCTCAATGGAAAAAAACTATATTCCATGGGCTAAGGCTACAAGGGTGGTTCTTAAAGGTAAGTACTTGCTCGGGTATGTGAATGGAAATAGAGTGAGACCCACAGAAGGGGCAGAAGTACAAGATGAGTGAGATATGATTGATAGTCAAGTAATGACTCTAATCTCAAATTCCCTTGACCATAAACTATCCGAAACCTTTTACTGTGACACCTCATCATAGCTATGGCAAAAAATTAAAAACCAATTTAGCAACAAAAATAATCATTCACAGATTTACCAGTTTAAGAGAGAAATAACCCAAATTTCATAAGAAACCAGAGATGTACCCCCAATTAATCGGGCATATGAGAGCTAAATTTGAAGAATTAAAGTTATATAGACCTCCAACTACTGACCTTAGTGTGCTTCAAGAGAGGGAGGAGACTGATCGAGTCTATACATTTCTTGCAGCCCTTGACTCGAGCTATGAAGCGATAAGAGCACAAATTCTGCTTTTAACCGACAAGCTTACCTTTGATGGAGTGACAGTCCTAGTCAGACAAAAAGTAACTAGATGAGTGGCAATGAGAGCTTATGACTTGAACCCTAAGCCCGAGGCTCTTGCCTTCTCAGTCCAGTACTCAAGTGTAGGCAAAGGCAAAGAAATGAGAGAGATCGAGAGATGATCTCACTGCAAACGAGATGGTCACTCTCAAGATAAATGTTGGATACTTCATCTCCATCTCCGACCAAACAGAAATACATCTGAGGCAGTGAGGCAGAGGTTTTCTCAAAAAACCCTAGATGGCAGAGAGGGGGAGAAAATGAAGGGGACTGGCTTGATGTCGGTGAAGAATGATCTCAAAGGAAATACGTTGAGTCGAAATAAAAGGGGACAGGCTTGATCGCTTTGAGATGATGTTGTCAGCCCTAATAAATCACAATCTGGGCTCAAGTTCAATTAACTCCTTTGTTAATTTTCATTTAGCCAGCCCACTGAGCCCAACTGTCTTAGGTAGTGTAAAGAGAGCCAGCAAGGGCCCAAAGTGTGAAAAAAAATAAATTGCTCCAGTGCTGAAGTCTCTAGTTCAGATTCAATATATGAGAACAATTACTTAACCATAGGACTTTAACACTAAAAATAATTCACAAATCAATACTAAATGGGTACTTGACTCGGTAGCTACGGATCACATGACAGGAAATTAAATGTTGCTAAAAAATTATCGTACCATCATAAGTGATCAATACTTTACGGTTGTAAATAACAAACAAATTAAAATTAAGGGTTGAAATATAATTAGTATCTTTCAAAAAAAAATCTTCAAGATATTTTCTATGTTGAAAATTGCTTGGTGAATCTTTTATCCATTAGCAAACTTTCTAAAGAATTGAATTGTGAGATCATTTTCAAAGAAAAAATTATGATTTTTCAGGACCTAGTCACCAAGGAGTTGATTGGTGAAGGACACTTAGAAAATGGCTTATACATTTTGGATAGCAACAAGTCTTTTTCAATCATAAGAAATATGAAAATTTAAGCGAACTCTGGCACAAGCGTGTGGGACATCCTTCCGGCAAATTTTAAATTCTATGTTCATTTTTTTAAAAAACTATTGTAGTAAGTGTGAAGTTTGTAAACTTACTAAGCTTATGAAACTTCCCTTTTGTTACTCTATTTTCAATAGTAATGAGAGTTTTGAACTTGTTCATTCCGATGTGTGGGGTCTCACCCCCGTAACCTCTAACAATGATTTTAGATATTTTATTATTTTCATTGATAATTTTTTTAAAAATACATGGTTATATCTTATGAAAAATAAAAGTAAGGTTTTCACTCATTTTTAAACATTTACAAATTTGGTAGAGACACAATATAATAAAAAAATAAAACTCTTAGGACGGATAATGGAACATAATTTATTAACCAAAAAAATTCAAATTTTATAAAATCAAAGGGTATGATACATCAAACCACGCATGTTTACACACCACAACAAAATGGGGTGTCCGAACGAAAAAATCATCACTTACTCGAAATGATAAGAACTCTTTTATTTCAAAAAAATATTTCCAAAATATTTTGGTCGGAAGCCGCTCTCACCTCGGTGTATTTAATAAATAGATTTCCTAGTGCAATCTTAAATTTTAAAAGCCCCTTTGAAGTTCTTCATGGAAGAAAAATTAGCTTAGATCACTTAAAGTTGTTCGGGTGCACATGTTTCATTTATAAAAATAAATTAGATAAATTAGATTTTACCTCAATAAAAGTTATTTTTTAGTATATTCCTCTAAAAAAAGGATATAAATGCTTTGACCCAAAAAATAAAAGACTTTATATCTCACGAAATTTATTTTTTTCTTGAACATGAACCTTTTTTTTAAATAATTGAAGAAAGGTATCATGATTATCATATTTTAAATGATTTTATTCTTCCTTGTGTTACTAATCAAGAAGGAAAAGAGGTTTTTGTAGAAAATCATGTTCAAATGGGTGATCAAGAAAGAGAGGACCATGAATCTTCACAAGGAGAGATCAAAGAAAATGAAAATGTAGAAGAAACCCAAGAAGAAGAAGTATCGATAAGGAGATCAAGCCGACAAACACAACCCTCAACAAGATTGAAAGATTTTATCACATACTCGGTACAATATCCAATCCAAGATTATATTTCTTATGAAAATATCAGTAATGAACATTATATTTTTCTTAAACTCCATATCACAAGCCGATGAACCACAAAATTTTGAGATAGAAAAACATAACCCAAATTGGTGTAAGATGATGGACGAAGAGCTCCATGCCTTAGAAAAAAAATCAAACATGGGAAATATATTTTCTACCAAAAAATAAAAAATCGATTGGATGTAAATAGGTGTAAAAGATCAAGTATCATAGTGATGGAACCATAGAACGGTATAAAACAAAATTAGTTGCCAAAGTGTATACCCAAACTTATGGTATTGACTACCGTGAGACCTTTGCATCGGTTGTAAAAATAAACACTATGAGGATTCTATTGTCCATTGCGGTAAACCATGGTTCAAACCTTCAAAATGGACGTAAAAAATATTTTTCTTCAAGGAACACTTGAAGAAGAGGTGTATATGAACCTTCCACCGGGCCATAGAGAGGAGAATATTCCTAACCTTGTTTGTAGGTTAAAAAAATTAATTTATGGACTAAAGCAATCTCCAAGAGCATGGTATGGCAAGTTTAGTAATTTTCTAATTTTATGTAATTTTAAAGTTAGTGGTGCTGATTCATCCATGTTTACTAAGAAGAATTCTAATGGAACAACCGTAGTGTTAGTATATGTGGATGACTTAATTATAACCGGTAATAATCAATTAGAAATTGATTGTGTAAAGAGAGACCTAAAAAATAAGTTTGATATAAAAGATTTAGTCAAATTAAAATATTTTTTTTGGGATAAAAATTGCTCACTCTCTTAAAGGGCTATTTATATCTCAAAGAAAATACGTGCTTGATTTGCCTAAAGAAACCGGAAAATTAGTGTGTAAGCCGACATTAACCCCAATTGTTTCAAATATGAAACTCAATACCGAGGATGGTGAACCATTGAAAGATATAAACCACTTTCAAAGACTTGTTGGAAGGTTAATCTATTTGATCGTTACTAGACCGGATGTTTTATTTTTCATAAGTCAAATTAGCAAGTTTATGCACTCACCAAGAATACCACATACGATGCCATTAATAGAATATTAAGGTACCTCAAAGGTATCCCGAAAAGGGAATTTGGATGAAAAGAAATAATAATAGTACTCTATGTGGCTATTCTGACGCAGATTGGGTAGAAAGCTTTGATAAAAAATCAACTACCGGCTTTTACATATTTGTGGGCGGGAATTTAGTCACATGGAAGAGCAAGAAGTAAAATATCGTTGCTCGATCTAGTGCGGAAGTAGAGTATCGAGCAATGACATCCACCGTAAGTGAATTGACGTGGATTAAACAAGTGCTAGCTAATTTGAACATAAAGATGAAGGAACCAATGAAGATATTTTATGATAATCAATCAGTAAGACATATTGCAACAAATCCCGTCTTCCATGAGTGCACCAAACACATCGAAGTGGATTGTCATTTTATTAGAAAAAAGTACAATCAAAAGAGATAGAAACTCTGTTTGTCAAGAGTGAGGATTAGCGTCAAAGCATTCGAGAATATTTCGCACAAGCTAGGATTATACGACTTCTACCATTCTAGCTTGAGGGGGAGTGTTAAAAAATAAAGAGGATTATGATTTAATTAATTAGCCTCAAACCCGTGAGGGTATTTTCATCATTGGCTAATTAGAAAAAATACATCCAACCTTTCCAATTAATTAATTAGAAGAGGGGTTATAAATTCTATTTGTATATGCTACAGTGTATTAGGCAACAGTGTGTTAGTTATTCCAACGATAACACTTTATTATCATTTTTTGTTTCTCATGTAAAACTGTCTATAAGTAGGCTCTGTATAAAAAACAGTAACAAAATAAGATTGGTTGATAAATGGTATACCCAAATCTACGATATTGACTATCATGAGATCTTAGCACTTGTTGTGAAAATGAACATTCACAACGAATCCTGTACTTCATGAGTGTACCAAGCACATTGAAGTAGATTATCATTTCATTAGAGAGATGATGCAATCAAAGGAGATCGAAACCCTGTTCGTCAGGAGTGAAGATCAATTGACCGACATCTTCACCAAAGAATTGAGCGTCAATGCATTCGATAATATTTTAAACAAGCTTGGATTGTACGATCTCTATCATCCTAGCTTGAGGAGAGTGTTGAGAAATGAGTTGAATAAGGGGTGATTAAAGGGGTTGCTTCTATTCTTTAAGGGATGATTAGGCTCATATAATTATCATCATAGACTAATTAGAGTAGATACATATAACCTTTAATTTAAATTAAAGAGGTTGCTTCTACTCTTTATTTTTCCTTCTCTAGACACAGTACTAATAACAGTACATATAAACACCAACCATAAAAAAGTTATTTTTAATATTTTTTCACATAGCAACTATGCAACATGTAAAGAGATTATCATATAATAAAATAATTAACTTTCATTCATCAATTTCCGACATATAATTTATTCTCTCAAACTTGTCAGATTTAATTTTGTACTATAATAACAAGATAACTTGATATCATATTGAAAGATCCTCCATAATTAATAAAGATATTTACATCTTACGAAAGTGTTGAACATATTTATTAACGCATCCAAAGTACAAGCAATTAAATGAATTTAATATTCTCTCGGAGAAAAAAATATGTACCGAACTGCAAACTTGCATCATCAACATAATTCAAGACTGACATTTTATTAATGGAATTTGGGAGCCAACAGCTATCTAATTACTGCGTAAAATATAAAATCCTGACAGGTCAATTTTGTCGTTCTCATAAATCGAGGAATATTAACTGGCCTGAAACTGGCTTTTGGATGCTTCGAAAAAACTGTTTTAGATTTTTTTTGTAACTTCAAATTTCAACCAATTTTATTCGAAATAATTTACCACATCCATAAAAAAAACTTTTCGATCCAAAATTAAATAACACATGCAAAATATCAAAAAACTCGATCTTGGCAACCACGATCCATGCTTTGAGAGAACGAATTCACATCGATGGAGTATATTTCACTGTGAATTGAACAGTTTTTTTTTTAAATCTCAACTATTCATTTCCTTCCTAGAAACTACTCATCTATCCGTAATTGAAAATTTGTATTTCATCTGCCCACTCCACCGAATGAAGTACCTTAGAGGATACGGTTCCTGAGAGAACGGGGGTGCCAAGTCCAACTAGACTAAATCTCAAAGACTCGAAATTTCCTTTTTTTTTAAAGTAAATATTTAACTTTGATTTTTTTTTTTGTTCTATTGAAATTTTTTCTTTGTATTATATACGGGAGGTGACGATAAGTTCATCCACTTAAGTATTTCTCTATGAAACAAACAGGCGTTGAAAATAGCAAATATCTATACTATTATATAAAGCAGCTAAGTACCGGACGCGTTCATTTTTTATCATGGTATTCAAATTTTCATAATACTCATTTTATCCTTCATACAACAGTTGAGATTCAATTTGATTAACTTCGACGACAGATATCGTTTCTTGTTTTTCAATTTTCTTTCTATTCGGAAACAATATTTTTTAGAAAGGTAAAGATTTGGTTAAAATTTTATTGTCAATCAACCAAAATAATATGATATTACACTTTTTTCTGATCATCTTAGTTTTTATAATAATTATTTCCTAAATTGACTTCTCTTATTGTGTGATCTTCTATAATAATTATTTTTTAATTATTCTCTTTTTATTTTATCTTTCATAGAAGTTCTCTCTGATGATATATTTCATAATTTCAGATTTTAAAGCACCTACAAATAAAAAAAATATGAAGATGATAATCATGTTACATATTTTGATGGAAATAATAGTTTGCGCATTTGTAAGTGTTTTTTATTAATGATACGATGTATATCATTTGTATAACTGAAAATATGGGAAAGAAAAGACATGATAAATTGATTATCATAGTTGTATAAAGACAGAGGAGAGAATCAGAAATAAATTCCATTTTTTTTTCTCTTAGAAATATTAATCATGTCTTCCATAAAGATATTTTAGAAGATAGAGACAAGCAATTTTTATTTTTTCTAATATAATTGTATTCAATTGTCAAAATAATCTATTAATTTTTTTATGTATCTAAATAAAAATATCCGTTGCAATGCACGGGTATGCAGCTAGTATAGTGAAAGTACGAAATTATAGCCCGAGATATATAACTACAATGAAAATGACGTTAGATAACACCACTTTAACAACGGTCATAGATCAAATTCATTGTTAAAATGACTTAATGACATTATATAAAATATTGATAGCTTATTTAAAAATGATTTTTCATAAAAAAATATTATTGAAATAGAGCCAAAGAACACCAAAAAGTAACACACTCATTTAACAATGATTCTTTCAAGGAACCTTTGTTAAATATAATATTTAGCAATGATTTTTTTAAGAAATAATTATTAAATGAGTGTGCTCATTTTTTGTATTTTTGCTATTATATTTAGCAACGGTTCTTTGAAGGAACTATTGTTAAATTAGTATGCTGATTATATATATATATATAGTAAAGATACCGTAAGCTTAAGCTCACGGAGGTCTTCCGTGAGCTTAACTCAAAAAATATATTAAATCATCTCAAAATTTTAATTTATCATTTTCATTAAATTCTTTATATGAAAATCTCATGGGATGCAAAAATTTGGAGTGTTTTGAGCTTTTTAAGTTATCATTTTTAATTTTTAAAAATGATGTTCAAATATTAAATATATTATTATTATATTTAGAGCTGATTTTCAAAAATTAAAAACCATGACTTAAAAAACTCAAAACACTCCAAATTTTAGATCCAAATAGATTTTCATATAAAGAATTTAATGAGAATGATAAATTAAAATTTTGAGATGATTTGAAATACTTTTTGAGTTAAACTCACGGAAAGCCTCCGTGAGCTTAAGCTCACAAGATATCTTTATTATATATATATATATATATATATATATATATATATATATATATAATTTTATTTAGCAATGATTTTGGTCAGATAGTAGTTGTTAAATGTTTATGCAACTTTTTGGCTCTGACAGATCTATCTTCACCAATGACATGTGCTCCCACAGATTGTCAGATTTTTTTTCATCTCACTGTTCGTTCATCTCAATCCAACGATCCAAAAATTAAAATTTTACGGATTACTAACTCATTATCATCTGTTTTCATATATAAAAAGTGAGAAGAGACAAATAGAGAAAGAAGAAAGAAGGAAGAAATAAAAATTAAAATCCGACTACCTCAATTTCAAATGGCCTTAACTTTTAATAGAAAACTTTGATTAAGATGTTCTACGCGGTCACAGAAAGTTTATGATGAGACATTATTAACCATTTACACCATTACGTCCATTTTCAAAGTCAAAAAACTTATCTTCAAGATCAAAAATACATTTGAAGTTTATTTAAAATTTTTAGTTCAGCTTTTTTATTTTTTTCTTAGAAATTATATATGTTTTTTTATTATTGAGTAAGAAATATGTATTTTCAGTAAATATATTTTTATCATTGTATATATGGACAATTGTATTTCTTTTATATTAATTATTGAATGAATAATATGATGTATGTCACAATGCTTATTCTTTATCATCTGTTCTTATATTATTACTATTCTTAGTCCCTTTATCATATTTATAGAAAGTTAGATTTATAAAAAAATTAAAGAACTTTTAGCAACGGTTTTGTATTAGAACTGTTGTTAAACGTGTATTTAACAACGATTAGGGGTTCAAAATCGTTGTTAAATATCCGTTTAACAATGGTTCTGGCATAGACTATTACTAAAGGTCAATTTAAAAAAATAATAATTTCAAACATATAATTTGACAATAATTATTTAGAACCTTTTCTAACACCTCTTTAATAACGGTTCAAAAATTATTATTAAATTTGATCAACAACCGTTGTTAAATAGATTTTTTGTTGTAGTGTATACATATCCATGTACCATGTCGGATGTTGTTGTAAATATTAGAGGAATGTAAGCTTGACTTAGTTGTCTAACTAATGTCATACACCTATCTCTTTCAGTTTATGCATAATTGCATATTATTGCTCAATCTTGAACGTCTCCTACAGTGAACGAAGCGTTGACTCGTAGCCTCATTCGAATAAGATCGTTACTTGGAAATCAGAATAGTGACCAATGATAGTTACAGCTTTTAGGACTGAAAACTATAGAAGAAATACAACAGGAACCGAATAGTAGAACCGTATCGTTGCTTACGAGCATACAGGAGCATACAGGAACGATTAATTGATTGCCTAAACAGCTTATTCCATATTCTGTTATCAGACATGATGTGATGTCGTCCTTGCTCTTCCTCTGTTTACTATTTTATTTACTTATAAACTAGTCTCGTAAAAATATTAAATTTACAACGGAATAAAAATAAATTATTTTAAAACAGTGATGTTTGATTTTATAAAGTAAATACATTAAATAATTTGTAAAAAATATATTAAAATAAAGAAAATTTAATGACTTAATTTTAAAATATTTATAAATTTGCCTTAACTTTACATTATATTAAATCATTTCCGTTTGATATTTTTAAACACTTTAAATTCTTAAAGCATTTTACTATATCTAACAAAAATCTAACAAAAGGGGGTTATTTTACTGATTTTACCACATTATTGATTATTTGAAACTAAGAAAACTATGTTTTAACTATTAGCGTGCCGCACATGTTCTGCCTTTGCATGCTTGTCCATGAGATTTTGTCAGAAATTTTTATCTTAAAAAATAAGGATTTAAATAACATTTACAAGCATTTGGTCCTCGTTGAAACTCAAAAAGAAAAGAAAATAAAAAAGAAAGTAAGAAAGGAAACTAACTGTTTTCTAAATTCGCTTTAGGTGCCTTTAATAATTGCAATTGTACTGGCTTCTCCAGATGTGTCACATCAGACACGTAGGATCATTTTTGATATATTGTGCTATGATGCGAGCAAAAATCGAGAACGCATGAACAACATTGTTTGGAATAGGACATGCAGTATGCATATGAGGAGAAAAAGAATAGGACATGCATAGTAAAAGCATCTTATGGTTTGCATTTGACGCATTGTCAAGTCTTTGCTGGGAACATTGTCCTTGTATGTTCATAATATATAAGCCTTTTATAAATGACTAGGAATTAGAAAAATATATAAGAAAAAATGGGGGAAAAATATGGAGACAGCTTAACTGTATAATACGGAAATCTTTTTTTATCAAATAAAAGTGAATAGAAAAGAACTAAATACGAGGTTTTGAAGTTTTAGGTACTTAAATGAAAATGAACAAAATCCGATTTGAACATCTAATTTAAAAAAAGTGATCTTAACAAAGAGCCCGCAACGAGATCTTCAAATGAATTCCAATGTTATAGGTCAAAAAACATTATCTAGTATCTCAAAACTATAGTCACATTTCAAATTAGTTTTTATTGTAATAATTTTTTAATATAGCTGTGCATACTTGTAGTACCCATGGGTGGATGTAAGTGCAATGAATTTTAAAAAATAATATTTTTAGGCTAAAATTTTATTAATCTGACCCCCTCTGGATCAAATTTTGACCTCTCCTAGATTATCTGATTAATTTTAATTGAGAAAAATATTTAATATCATGAATAATGAAATAATTATGCAAAAAATTTAAAATATGAAGTCTTATAAAGAAAAATTGTCTTTATTGATATGATTATTTATTATTTTGACTTTTATTTTTTGTTATTTTTAATATTTTTATTTAATACTGAACCTGATTACTGACCCCCTAATGAAAATCCTGCATCCGCCCCTGATACTACCTATTATAATTTACAAGTTTTTAGTGCATGTGTATGGTTAGAATTGATTCATTTTGATTTTTTTATTTGTAGTTCTGTATGATTTGTATCATTGAATATTGCGATATTTTAATTTTTTTTGTGCGTTTCTAATTGTTATCGATGACTACACATGAATTAGTCGCTAGCTTATCTTGAAGTAATTATTTTTTGGAAGAAAAATATAATTGATAATCAGTGTCAAACTTTCTAAATATCCGACACTGATTATTGGTAATCAATTAGGGATATCCGACACTGATTATTGGTAATCAATTAGGGTTGTCAATGAAAGCTGTTTGACCGTTTATCCGATCCGTATAGTACTCAATAAGATGGGTATAGATAAAATTTTATTTTTGTTAAGTTATCGGATATGGATATGAATAAGATGTTTTTTTTGCATTAAATTAATTAATGTAGGATTTTTCTAATATCTGGCATTGATTGTTTGTAAATGATCAATCAACAATATTTGCCAGTTCTTAAAAAAACTACATTCATTGTGTTTTCTTAAAGTAATATTAACCATCAGTCAATGTCGGTCAAATATCTGACACTGATATTCATTGCTATTGGTATCTAATAAATCAGTAATTGAACAATTAATCCGACAGTGATGATTTTATAAATCCTACATTGATTAATGTTTTTGTACTATTTTTGCATTTTTGTACTAGCTAATGAGTCTTAGATTTTAAAGAGTTCGGGAAAATGGTACCATGATGAAATGTTATTGGATCATTAGCTTTCCTTTTGCCGTGAAATATTCATTGTAACTATTCTAGAATGGGAGCGATCCTTGACAATGGTTTATTTTTACAATCTTGATAATGGACTCTCAAATAAATATAAAAAAATTAAAAAATGAAAAATATAGATATATTTTTACTTATAAATTGATAGTGTTTTAAATTTTATGTGATTTCGTTATCATTTAATATTCCACCAGAGACTATCAAAATTTTTAAATAATTTACAATGATTTTAATTTAACAGTCTTTGATGGACTGACAAACCATAATGAAATTGTATGAAATTTAAAATAATATCAACTTATAAATTAAAACAATATCAACTTATAAATGAAAGAACATATGTATAAATATTTTTTATTTTTAAGATTTTTTGATATTTATTTAAGAGTCCATTGTCAAAATTGTCAAAATAACCCATTGTCAAGGAATCCCTCCCCTTTCTAGAAAGCTTTTACGTTTATATTCCTTCAAAATGGTATTATAATATATTTCTTGAGAATAAATTTAGCGATTCTGGAAAGACTTATATTTTATCCTCAAATTAGTTATTTGTTTCAGTTTATATTTAAAATAAATAAATAATTTTCATTGATTCTAGCATAATATTTTTTTTCGACGAAGTAGAAGCATCCAAGATAAAATCTCAAGTCTTTTTAGCAAATCCAAAGGAACCGAGATTCTTCTTCAATGTGACATTTATGTGGTTGATTAATTAAAGGGACTGAGATAACAAATTTGGACTCTTTGGTAATACATTTACATTATGCTCCACAAAGAGGTGGGGGGGGGGGGAGAAAAAAAGTGACTGGATATTTTCTTTTTTGCCCAACTTAATTTACTTGCTCCACAAATTTAATAATCTGAAGCTATTAGAGTGGAAGAGGTGGGAAAATTTTCTATAGAAATTTCATAAAAAATTTACCTTCCAAATTAGAGTGTAAAAGTTTACCCATTTTCTCTCAATCATTTAATTTGTATCCCCTTCCTCCCCCTTCCCCCCTCCTCCATTTTTTGTGCAGCATAGTGTTAGAGCTTGAGTTGTTGTCTCAAGTCCCTTGGTCATGGCTTTTTTATTATTTCAACAGTATATATTCATATTTTATAAATAAAATTTATCACACTATTTATATGCACATTTATGTTATTTATTTATTTTATTAAAGCAAGCAAAAAACCTGTCGTTTTTCATTTATTGTCGGAAAACCATACAAAAGTAACAGTCCTAATATATAACAAAACTAAGCAACCACAGCCTCAGCCTAAGTAATCCAACCCCAACTATACAGATCAAAGTACAATTAACAGTGGCACATCAACAAACAATAAGCACAAGCAAACAAGAAAGAAACCAGCTAAGAAAACAAAGTAAATCATGGATTGGCAGTAGGTAGCACCGGTATATAGCTGGTTCTATTTATAATATTTATGTGGTTTCCATAAAATGAACATTATTGTAGTTGTTTTTGTTTGATTTGAATTTTTATTATAATTTAAGTAATTAATTTATATACTATATTTTTTATAAATTGAAATGAAATCATAATTGAATAAAAAGGAACAAATTACTAAGAAACAAAATTACATAATTACACTAATTTTAGCTAATTTGCACTTAATTATACTAACAATGTATTACGTTGAACCTAATTTCAACTAAATTATGTTTAAATGACATTATACATTATTTTATACTATTCTTTTACTATTTAAACTAACTTTAACTAATTTATACTAATTTGTATTAAACTAATTTTTAAACTATTTTAAATTAATTTTATGTTATTTAAACTAATTTTAAACTCGGAATGTATAAGGACTCGGAATAAAAACTTGGACCTTTTCAAATTTAAATTTCTATGGCGACCACATAAAAAGCATCGGAAAGAAAATAATTTGAAATAAAATTTCGATTCCTTTGAATTTGTCAAATGGTTCCAAATTTTGTCTCCAAACTTCGTTCAGAAAAAAATATATTTTTTTTAATTTTGAAAGAAAAGATATTTGGTAGGACGTCGTTTCATTTTTTTCTTACCATTTATAGAAAGTATCATGATGTTTGTGTGTCAACACAGCTCCAACAACAACTCGTTGTGTTCGTTTTTTTGTCAAACCACTAAAAGGCACCTAAATATCATACACTTCGAAATAAGTAAAAGTAGATGGAATTAAATTTAATTTTTTAATATGCTACAAATAAAATAGAATACGGAATAAGGATTAGTCCGATTCGTTTAATTATATTTTTATTTATTTTATATTTATCGTTAATTAAAAATTATATATACATTAATTAAAATTATTTAGATATTAATTAATATTAAATTATTTAAAAATATATAAAATAATTAATATATATCTAATTTTTTATTCCAACTCTAATCCGCCCTAGACCCCAACCCGTTGACACCGTAGCAAGTCTTAGACAAGAACATTCATGAATTATTATTCCAAGTATCCAGAGAGATTAGAAAGCAGGTACTAATCCGACGCATGATGTGCTCTGGAAACATACATCTCATCCACCTCAACCTCAATACTGTAGACCCCATCTATAATCAATTATTAACAATAACATTTAGGACCATTTTTGACGCTAGGTTTTATACATATATGCATTTACATATAATAATTTAATTATTCAAAATTATCTTTTCTTTGCTAACAAACACATAAGAGAAAATTGAATATATGCCCACCTCAAAATTGGAAAATTGATGGGTAGATATAATAGTAATACTAATCCATTAGAAAGGATAAATTATCATTCTAAAATTAGAACTTAGCCTAATGCCAGATTAAATTCAATAAATTAGATTTTTGTCATGTTGATATACAATTCTATTATTCTATTACCAAAATACACTAATTTATTATATTGAACAAAATACCCTCGGATAAAAAACAAATAGATCACATGGATCTCAAAGAGAGAGGAAAAGATAATTCAATCCAACTCATTTATTTTTTTATCCGACAATTCTGATTGGGATAATAAAGTCATGTCATCCTGAAAAGATAAATAGCTGATTCGAGTTCCCCTGTTCGCAAAGGTTGTTGAACTGGAAGAATCAAATCCTTTTTAACTGGATACAATGGTATATTGAAATTTATAAAATTATATTTCTAAATATACGTATTTCTTAATTAATAATAGAACGCAAAGCACACAATGTTTTTGTGCTTTGCAAAACACTATAGCATAATTATATATATATAACCATAGTCTAATTCTATATATATATATATATATATATATAGAGAGAGAGAGAGAGAGAATTAGGCTATGGTGCTTTGCAAAGCACAAAAGCATTGTGTGCTTTGTGCTCTATTTTTAATTTTAAGTCAAAAATGATTAATTCAAACTGCTCAATCTAATTTCTATATCAAAATCTATTAGTAAACCAAATTTTATATTTGTTGGAATTTATTTGCTATTTTTTTTGGATAGGGGAAAAACCATCATTTTTGGATGAACCAGAATTCAGATCAAGTCATTTTCTGCTCATCAGAAAAAATAGCAAAAAATTCTAAAAAATATAAAATTTGGTTTACTAATAGATTTTTATATGAAAATTAGATTAAACGGTTCGGATCAATTATTTCTAACTTAAAATTAAAAATAGAACACAAAACACACAACATCTCTGTACTTTGCAAAGCACCATAGTCGGACTCTATATATATCTATATATATATATTAAAAGAAGATTTAGTGCGCCCTACCCTTACCAAATAAAAGGAGAAAAACAAGGTGCATATATACGTATATCATTACTCAGCATCCTATTTTTTAATTTCGAATTTAAAATATCAATCCTATCATTCAAAATATTTTTCATATTAAAATATGCTCGAAAATTAAATTTTCAATTTTTTTAAATTTTTATTTATTTTTTGAGGGGTAGAAAATGTGTGCACCTTCTTATTGTTCATGACTTCTTATTTGTTATCCATAATTATATAATTAAAGAAATATAATTACTAACTACAAAGATTATATATATATATATATATATATATATATATATTTGTATGTAAAGTCAAGATAAGATAATTGAAGAAATTATGTATTTTTACTTAACAAGTAATTTGACTTCTAATAGAGAAGAAATTATCTTAATTAGGAAACACGGTTTAAATCTACTATATATTTTTATTTTTAAACAGAAGTTGAAGACGCTATAAACGGAAGTATTAAATAAATTTATTGACAACAATCAAACAAAATCGACTTGGGATTATTGCTCAGAAGATTCTCTTGTTATTTTCTGTGTGTTGGAAGAATAAAGAGGTCTTGACGAATGGGATTCTTTTAGTTAGGTTTGCAAATATCGAGAAGATTGCTTTAAATACCGAATATTAAAAATGTAAGGTATTTGCCACGGATGATAAAATGTATCATTAATTGCATGAATGAATTATTTATTTTTTCTATTATCTATACTATTATATAAAGCAGCTAAGAAATTGGAGGGTCCACTTTTTGTCATGGTATTTTTTAGTATATCCATTTTATTCTTCAATAAGACGGATAATATTTATTTTTGGTTGATCGAACGTATGCAATCGCGTCCATTAATCTCCTTTTTCTCTCCATTTCTTTCCCATCTATATTATTATTTCTATTTATGCATATGATTTATAAATTAGAATACTCAATATCTTTCTATTTATGTTATGATATATAAATTTAATTTAAGGCTTAATGTATGCGTTATGATTAGCGACTTTGTACATATTTGATAAGAAATTAATGGTGATAATATATGCTTAAATAATTCACTTTTTTTTACCATAAACATCATAAATCATTAACTCATATTGTGCAAAAAAATTATCCAAGATTAAATCTGATTTTTATTATATGTTTTCTCTATAATTTGATGAATTTATAATTTAATATTAGATCAATGTGAATTTTTTTTATCTTATAATATTTTCATATTTAAATAAAAGAGTCCGCTGCAACGCACAGATATATTGCTAGTGCTAAGAAAAATATGAGCGCTTTATTCAATTTTTATTCCGGACAAATATAAAAATAATCACTATGTTTATCAAATAGTACTTCCGCTATATTGGTTCGAATATATGTGGATAAGAAACTTTTACCGTCTGAACACACTTTATCTGAGGGAAGTATTATTTATGTAACAAATTTTGCTCCGCAAA
Organism: Schoenoplectus tabernaemontani; assembly: GCA_037127355.1. Taxonomy (NCBI): domain Eukaryota; kingdom Viridiplantae; phylum Streptophyta; class Magnoliopsida; order Poales; family Cyperaceae; genus Schoenoplectus; species Schoenoplectus tabernaemontani. The sequence goes on along the minus strand of CM073746.1, from coordinate 5,895,234 downwards.
TCAAATATATATACTTTAACATTTATATCTCTTCTAATTAAATTCGAAATAATCATAATAATAATTTTCTAAAGTAATAAGTTTCTGGATTATGTGATGACTCGAATTGATCATTTTTTAAACATCTATGGTTCAGTGAGTATTAAAAAGTTGTAATATTTCCCAAAAAAATTTAAGATGCGGAGCAAAATTTTTCATGTAAATAGCGCCTAATAAATCGTCCAGTATAGTCTCTTTTAATTTCCATATAAGACGGTGAGGTTGTGAACATATGAGTGTAAATCTTCTCTTACAAAATTAGAAAGTAAAATCACATTACAATTACCAGTAAACAATTGCATTAAACCAAAATCAACTCAGGCCCCAATATTTAAAATCCTGACAAATATATCTCAGCTGTTCATTCAGATAGATATTTGCTTAGCATCATTCAACAGAGCAGTTAAATTAGGAGTGTTAAAAGTAAGATTCAAAGGGAACTCATGCAAGCCACGAACTTTCGTTCATTCAAAAGATAAGAGACATGGTAGAATTAATGAAACTCGAGGAAAAAATGTCAAAAGTAAGGCTGCTGTGCACGCATACTGTTCTTAATTTAGACCAAATTCATATATATACGATCGAACTTATATATATATATATATTCGGTCCTATGTCAAGTTCTTACTGTTATGCACTTTGAACGTGAGCTGAAAGTGACTGATACACTAACTTTGCCACCAAAAGTACAAAAGAGCGTTCAAATAATCCGTTCATGTGAGGTTAAAGTTTCCATTACTCGGCCAAAAATGGCGGCTCTAACAGCCAGCGTGCCTATAATGAGTTCCTTATTTAATGTTTCATCGAATTCGTTTGGATAGTAATTGAACCTTTAATCCTGAAGTCAACGACAAAGGGGAATTAGAATAGACAACGCAGCCTCCAAAAAAGCCTAACATATATAATTAAAAAGGAAGCTAAACAGAAATAAAAATTTGTTCTATGATATCCACCCCTTTTTATAATTAAAAAAAATTACTTGTGAATGCCTCTTCTTTTTCCTATAAAATAGAACAATATTAAAAAAAATTGAAAGAAATAAAACAAAAAAAATCTTGTCAGCGAATTGCCAAATCAAAATTAGCGCCTACTCTAACAGCCACACCGGTCCTGTTTCGTCTCCATCAACTGCATCCATATTTTTCCATTGTTCTTTGTCATCTCTTTCAATGGCCACACAGGTTTCGTTCTGTTTCTGTGTTTCATTGTTGCTGCCCCTGCCGGTTAATCGTTGTGCTCTCTGAGTCTGTACTTGCCAGTTGATATGTTTCACCGATGCCAGCATGAGCATGACACATGCCATTTGTGCTGCCAGCATGCCGAGCCACATTCCCGTAAAACCCATCTTGGCCCAAAATGCTAATGCTACAGCCACCGGCATACCGACCCCATAAAATGCGCCCATGTTTACGTTTGCTGCAGCACGTGGCCTTGCGCTTCCACGCAGAACACCACACCCGGCAGTCTGAGGGCAGTTACCTAGCTCTGCCATGCCCAATATAGGAAGCACTGCTGTCGTGAGTCGTATAATTGATGCATCAGACGTGAATGCATGAGCCCATATGTCTCTTATACTTATGGTAAAGCAAAATGCCATGAAACCTAAAACCATCCCACATGTGACCCCAACAAGTGCAGCTCGACGGGCCTTGTCAGGCTGGCTAGCTCCTAGTTCATTTCCAACGCGGGTTGACACACTATAGCTTAGTGAAGAGGGGAAAATGTATATCAATGATGTTGTTTGGATGAGGATACCCATCGAGGCAACGGTTGATTTTGGGTCAGAGAGCAAACCACACAGCATGATCATTATCTCATACCACCACCATTCTAAGCAAACTGAAATACAACTTGGTATTGCGAGGTTTAATAGTGATTTCCATTCTACAAAGGTCTCATTAGTACTTGAATTGTCAGCATCAAAATCTCCAGTTGTCTTAGCGACACCAGAAAGAAGAATGTATAAAGATAAGAAAAGGAGCAGGTTGAAATTGGCCAAAACAGAGGCAATTGCAACACCTTCTATCCCAAGACCAAGAACCGAAACAAGCAAATGATTTATAGGAAAATGAAATATAAGTGCTGTGAATGCAGCATAGCTTAGAGGAAGGGTGATAGATTGGGTACGGAGATAAATACGAATTGGGTGGAGAAAGGATTGCAACAGGAGATCCGGTAAGGAAAAAAGAATGTACGACTGTGCAGCAGTGGCTATATCAGGGTCCTGGCCACAGGCTAGTAGGAGATGATGCATAGAGAACCAGAGACCAGCAATAGGTACAGAGGCAGTGAGCAATAGAAAAATTGTACGCCAAAGAATCTGATTAAGGACATTGCGGTGGCCGGCACCAACTGCTTGTGCGCATATTGGTTCCATACCCATTGCAAGACCTGATAGAACCGAGTAACCAGTTATATTGGCAAAACCAAGTGCTAGTGAGCCGCCTGCAAGTGATAACCTTCCAAGCCGACCCAGAAATAGCATAGAAATCATCGACCGGAGGTACAGTAAGAGACCGGACAAAATCATTGGGAAAGATAGTGTTAATATCGAGCGGGTCTCAGCCATGATTGCTGCAAGGTTATCGGCGCCTTCATCTGATTCTGATGAAGTGTTGGGGTTTTGTTTTGTGATGAGAGGAGCAGAATGAGCGGGTTGGTGGCGGCGACATTGCTTGACTGCACCGTGCTCGCACATGGCTGAGACTAGAGTTGAAAAGTTAGAGAGGATTATCGTAAGGCAAGAAAGAATTTGAGTGATATTGATGAGAGACGGGAGTCGGGAGGTATATATATATATGCATATAGTAGCCGGTATGATAATTTTATTTCTTTTCAGTTTGCTTGGTTAGTTGGCTTGCGGGGAGGAGAAATTTCTTTCTTTTACTAGATGATGTAATTAATGCTCAAATTGAATTGTCAAACTTGTTATAGAGCTCTGTTCTTAAATGGGATGCAACGCGTTATTATGATGTCTGCAATTGCCCGGCACAGCCGATAGCTGATACTTAATATATAATATATAAAGAGTATTAAATTTTTAAGCATGTCACATTATTATTTTTTTAAATTTTGTTTTAATTTTTTTATATTTTTAAATTCAAGAATTTATATAAAATAGTTTTTCTCTCCTCATTTAAAATAATGTGTGAAACTTAAACTCTTAAAATGATCTAATTTGTTTATATGATCATTTATAGATTATTATGTGTTTATTTATATTATTTATTATTATAATAATTATTGATATTTTAAGGTACTATGAGATGGTATTTACTAAGAATCAAAGTTTACATAAGTTTAAATAATTCAAAATGTAGAACCGGTTTGGTGACTATTTCATTTCCTATATGTCTTTTACAAGAATTGACTGAAAATGAATTAAGAAAGAAAGATCCGATAAAGTTAAATACTTAATGTAAATATGTAAAAAAAATTCAGTCAAATATCAATTGCTAAAACAAGTAATTGATATAAATTAATGATTAAATATTATAACTTAGTAAAGATATACAATATAAAGAACACAAAATGTAAGTGCTGAAAAATAAAGAAGAAACAGGATGCTAACAGAGTTCAGTTATAAAACTTACATTTATGTGTCTTGTCCCACTAACGAAACGTTGTTATATTACACGAAAGAATGTTTTACAATTTATAAGTTTTAGCTTCTTCACAAAAACTCTATGAAAATTAAAATGACAATGAGCATTCAAGCCTCGAAAAAATCAGCTTAATGCTAAAAATAAAATTGAGCATAAACTCAAATATCTCAATGTAGAACACAACAGAAAAAATTACAAGAAATATTAGATATGCCTAATTCAAAATCTTAGAGTCTTATTTTTACAAAGAGAGTTAAAATGCTCTTTTCATAGATCATGTATTAGTGCTAAGAGCTCAATATATAAAACTCAAGAACAGACTTTAGTCTGAATTCTTGCACATCAAACCATTATAACGCTTCTTATTCTTGATCTTGATCTGGTCAAGAATACCCTTGTCAGATAATGTTACAACGATTTAAAAAGACTTGGATGAACCGTTATAACATTTGGATGTAACGTTCAACGTTTTATATAGTATTGCAACATTTTTCTCAGGTTTGACTGCGTTGACTTATTTTCTGATAAGATTTTTATCATAATAGAAATGTTATAACGTTTCAGTAAAACGTTATAACGTTCCATGAAGCGTTAAAAAATGATTAGCTCTATCAATTTTTAAGATTTCCGCCTTCAGAGAAGTTAAAATTTTGAGTGTAGAGAATAAAATGTTATAACGGTTTAGGAACCGTTATAACGCTTTAGGAACCGTTATAACGCTTTACTGCGACATAAATTTTTCTTTATAATTTTTATGAAGAACCTTAAGAATTTGAATTAAATCTTACATGTATATGATCCTATATTTTCACTTGACTTCTTCCAGCCATCTGCAACCTTGATATTGATCAGTTTATGAAATTTCCATAGGATCTTACCAACAACTCAAAAGACATATCAAATTCAAATAAGTTCTGCAAAACAACAAAATACAAAAGAAATTATTAAGTGTAATATTCTTTCCCTTTTTATGTCGGGTGCAAACCAATTTATGTATTCCCTTATAGTTTCATCCACTTATTCACGCCACTTTCTATAAGCATACACTCGATCACAGGTCTCAAGTGAATATAACTGTTTGGCCATTTGGAGAATTGTTATAAGTATAGGTTGACCACTTAATAGGGTTAGGAAGCCCCAAAGGTTATCAATGAGTTTCATGTTGGCATAGAAAACTTGAGTCATGGGTATATAAGCAGGTTCATCACATTTTATTAACTTTTTTCATGGTCAATACTCTATATAACCATCAATTTAGGTGTTTTCCCACTTGGTTATCTTACCATTTTTTTCTTATTGAAAAATAATAATCCGTTATTTTTTCTTTATTTAAAATTATCATTGTAAAGGCTATGAGCAGTCACATCATGGTAATAATGTAACCCTTGATTACCACTAATAATACTAATTTAACAAGTTCTACAACAATCAAGCACAAGCAATTTCTAAATCAAAGATATGAAATAAAATAAAGAGAAAGAGTTTAGAAATGCTCAATCAAATGATTGAGTTGACACGCGATGTAATGAGGTTCGGCATTATGTGCCCACTCCTCGGGTCTCCGGCTTCCCATCTAACGGTAACAAAGCCGGTCCGATCTATTCAACCAAATACGAGTCTTGTACAAGGTCGAATTTTGCCCTCTTACACACAAAGGATGAGAGACAAGCCTAAAGTTAAATGGAGTAGCAAAAGCTAGGAGTAGATTTAGCAATGGAGCAAATCACTCAAATCTCATAAGTGTTTAGAACAAGTTTTAGATCAAAGATCTTGAGCTTTAGCTAGGTATAGCAAGGTTTTCTCAAAGCTCTTTAATGGTGGCTGTAAAAATGTATTTTGCAAGTATATTTCAACAACAGGAGAAGAAGAGAGATGGTCCCCTTTTATAAAGAGCTGAAAACCAAGCATAACTCACTTTTTCGGTCCGAATCATTATAATGATTTATAAATCGTTATAACGGTTTACAAAATCATTACAACGGTTTACAAAATCGTTACAACGGTTTACAAATCGTTATAACGGATTAAGATTCAAACGGTAGGATTGTCAGAGAAATTTTCCCGTTGTTCTGCCGTATAGCCGTTGGATCAACTGAGCTGAAATGTTATACGATTTATCAAATCGTTATACGTTTCATGAATCATTGTAACGATTACAGAATCATTATACGTTTCACAAATCGTTATAACGATTCAGTAATCGTTACATAACGATTCACTCTGGTTTCTTTGAGACTGTTTCTGCCTTAGAATATTTTTGAGTATCGAGATGAACCGTTATAACGATTACTGAACCGTTATAATGATTCACTGAGCATAAGCACTTTTCTTGTTGTTTAACCTAAATTTCTCTTGACCAATTCAACCCAGTTTGAGTTTTACTAAACCTAAGCCTAGTGCAGTTTTGATTAAGCTCTTGTATCCTAGTACTAGTCTTGGTTCTTGTGCACTAGTTCATTTACATATTAATCCCTGCACAAAACTCAACAAGGCAAATTGTAAAATTCAAGATTATTTTACAAATCGACAAATCAAAGAAGATGTTAAGTGTAACAAATAATACTTGTTGAAGCGGTCATTTAGTCTATTTGGCTTAAAGACTAAGGGGGTTATATGAAACCAACCATCCGGTGTCAACACACCATCCAAGGACCATGATTGGTTGTTTATGGTGAACCTTTACTGGACTAGAGGTTGGGTTGGTTGATTCGGTTCTTAAGAGGATGGTCTTGGTGCTTGAGTTGCTGCCATGTTTTGTGATTCTTGCCCTTGAGGATTTTCTTGAGTTCGAGGATTCTGACGAAACAGATTCGGAGTATCCAACCCCTAGATAGTAATAGAGGTCTTCAATATTGTTAGAAGACTCCATTGTTTGTGGTGTTTGTCTTCCTCTTTTTTCTCTAGAAGGGATTGAGAGGTTTTGGTGTCATAGTTATGATGAGCACAAGCAAGAGTTTGAACTGTGAGAAACCACAGATTTGAGAAAAAGTCATGGTGGTTTGGTTTTGAATTGGAGAGGCAGATGGTTTTTGTGAAATAGAGAGTTTTTAAAAATGAGTGGTTAAATGAAAAGGTGACTCAGTTATATAGACCGGGCACTTGAAGAGGCGTTAGTCATAAAGTCCACTAAAGAATGAACCTACAACTGTCAGAAGATTAATTTTATCTGAAACTAATAAACTGTTATAACGCTTTATGAAGTGGTGTAACCTTTCCGAGAAGCATTGAACGCTTGGATGAAGCGATGAAGATTGTACCTCAAGCTTTGTGATTGTTGATGATGACATCATATTTGTTGAAAGAGGAGGTGATAATGTTATAATAGTGGAGTTGGTGCATTTTTTTCTCCTTGACATCCTTCAATGGTGATATTAAAGGTGCAACCTTCATCATTACATATGCGGGTATGATAAAACCACTATCTGAGTCATTTGATTTATATAAATAAAGAGAGAGAAATAAAATCAATGAAAAAAAATATAAATAATGTGACATAACTAAAAAATTTAAAAAACTAATACTCTTTCTTTCTATATAGGATTATTAGTGTTTTAAACTAAATCACGGATTGAGACATGATTTGGCCAATAATTATGACTATAGTATGACGTAATAAAAATAATTTTTCGTGATAATATGACACGGAATATTGAATTAACAGGCGGAAAAAAATTGTATTTAGTCATTAATTTCATATACCATTGTTTACCCTTGAAATATTTAAATAGTAGAGCATGAGAGTTTAAGCATGCAAGATTAAAAATAATAATCAATAATAAAGCAAAAGAAGGAAGAGAGACAGGACAGAAAATGGCCACGGTCAGGAAAAGTCACCGTTGAACTCCAGAGCAAGTTTATTAATCCTACAATGAAATCTAAGCAGGAGATTAAGGCTATAAATACTCTATTAGCACCATCTTGGCTGAGCGGGTGACTCCCCAAGAGATACATCTTTGGAGAAGAGAGAGAAAATAGAGAATGAGATCTCCTGAGGGGTCATCTGTATGATCATTTTATCTGACATGTGGGGCCCACATAACAGTCTCATGAGAGCAACACCAACAACCTGAACCTATCTCATGCACTAAAAGTAATTAAACCGGAATAAGAATTAAGCGATAGTCCCACAAGAAAAATCTGACACAAAAGGTAGAGTTATATAAGTGAAACTGACCCTGTCTTCTTCAAGGGCGACATGACTACTGAATGTCAAGAGCTGGCTAGCAATGGAACTTAGTGTCCGGTGGATTATTCTCGGTCCTATCTTTTAAATCATGACAAATGGACCCTACAATTCAGTCACAAGAAGAGAAAGGATAAAAAGCTGAAGGAGAGAATCTCGAAACAAACACTAACTGCTAAAGTGATGAGATTTTAGTACAACAAGAACTATGTCAATGCCAAAACTAATATTTTAATACAGCCAAACACAAGAAAAATTTAATGTGATTTTGCTTTCATGAACATGGATTGAAAGTCAATTTCATAAGGCTGATCAGATGCCAATGCAAGCAACATCTGATCAAGCCAGCATTTGCATCAATTGTTGATATATAATCAACTCTTGATCAAATCAAACTAAACCTAATATGCATAAAAATAATCTAATTGATGCTTAATTAGGGGTTCTATAAGGGAATAATATTTTTAGCACAAACACTGAGCTACAACATTGAAAAATTGGGATTAATTCAGAAAAGAACAGGGTTTTCTTAGAAAAAGAATTTTGACACAAGAATAAAGAGAAAAAATAGGAATTAAAAATTACAGAGGTGATCATCATGTACTTAGGGATTTTTGGTGAAAATTTTATGATTTTTGGACAAGTGGAGCTATTAAAATAAATTCAGAGAAATAAAACAGATTAAAATAGATTAATCAAATGCTGAGATTAGATCACAGGCTCCTCCGGGTACAACTTGGGGACATAGACAGACTTAGGTGCAAACTGGGGACAAATAACATAGAAAGCAGAAATCAGAGGAGAGAGGAGGGTTGCCACGTGACAGCCTCTGATTGGACCACCTCAGCATAGATGTGGCACATGGCAACCTCTCATTGGTCCACCTCACCCATATGGGCCCCATCCTAGCGTAAAATCATCTGACAGATGGGCCCCACCTATGCCACATGGCAGTCAATCATTGGTCCATGTCAGCATGTCATTAACATACTCTTAGTATGAAGGGAATGTTACTAAAACAAATGGCCTATCAAAATCAGTCACCTCAGCTCAATTAACCCAGAGACCTTACAGGTGGGACCCCTTAGTCAGAGCTATGAGAGTGTGGTGCATGAATAAATGACAAGCCAAGTCTACACGAAAATACCAACTGGAGATCGAGCAAAGTGACTGAATTGCGATGGTCGAAGAAAGCAAAGGCGCCATTAATGGATATCGAGCAAAGTGCTGCACTTCATATCAATTGCTTCTAGCCTGAGCTACGCTATGCAAAGGAGAAGAGGTGTGTGAAATTAGATTTTGAAATGGTGCAGTGTAAAAGGAGATATGGCAGAAGGAAGTACTTCGATGGAAAGAATTGAACTTAGAAATTACAGCTTAAAACTTGTAATTGATGATTGGGAGAGCTTGCTGGAACACAGGCGATGATGTTATAGAAAGAATTGAGAAGAAATAGATGTTGGATGTGAGAGATAAGCTAGTTCACCCTTCAGTTTGAAAATGAATTGATCAAGCACTGTGCTAGAATTAATAGATCAATGGATAGATTAGGAGAAAAAAATAAAGGCTAATTAATTAGTGACAACAGACAATGTCAGAGAAAAAAAAATCGCAAATTTCTCAAAATTAGGAGGAGATGTTTTACATCTACAAAATTTAAAGACTTACTCTCAATCTTTTATATATATAAAAAAAATAACACTCAAAAGTGGGCATGTGTTATTGGGCCACAAGCTCGGTGCCACGTAAACCGAGAGAAATTTAGCACTTCCTGATTTTGACCTGTTTACAAATTATAGGAACAGATTAGTATTACTATATTATATCTTACATACAGGCGCATCTTAAGTTTTAAATATGTGCATTTTAGAAAGAAGGAAATCTCCGCGCGTTTTTTCTTAGAACGTGATTTCTTATCCAGCTTACATAATATTTTCATTTTTCAATCTAATATCTACTTATTTAAATATCTGATTCACTTATCTAAATTTTTTATTCATCTATTTAAATATCTAAGGTATATATATAAATACTCAAATTATTTCTATTTTCCAAGATTTTTTTTATCTCTTCTGTCATACACAGTTTTCCATACAATTCATATAATATTTATTCTTTTCTATCTAAATACCTAGTTTATTTATCAAAATATATAATTCACATATCTAAATATCTGATTCACCTATCTAAGTATTTGATTCATTTGTAATGTTTGTTGTTCACAAATCTAAATATCTGATTCATATATCTAAATATCTAATTCACCTATTTAAATGTCTATTTCACCTATCTAATACTTAATTCACTCATTTAAATACCTAATTCTATCTAAATATCTAGTTTATATATCTAAATACCTGATGAATGTTCACATATATAAATATCTAGTTCATGTATCTAAATACATGAGATATATATATAAATCTATGTTTTTTAGGCTTTTCTTCTCTATCATATATCACACGTATTTTTCATATAACTAATGTGATATTTATCAATTTCTTCTATATAACTTTATTTTTTGAGACTCTTTTTCCCTCCCTTGCTATTTTTTACTAAATAACTTAATCACATATCTAAATATCTAAGTCATCTATTTAAATATCTAAGTTAGATATCTAAATACATGATTCTTATATCTATATAACTGAGTCTCATATTGAAATACTTGAGTCACATATCTAAATGCATGACTTACTTATATAAATACTTCATTCATTTATATAAATACCTAACTTATTTATTTGACTCACTATGTAGATGAGGGTTTTTTTTTTTACCAAAAATGAGAAGTTAGTTACAGAGCCTATACTTTTTTTGTCAAAAAAATTATTTAGGGAGATTTTTTTGAGGAATTTGCTCCGGAAGACTATTAATCAATCCCAGTGTAAAAAATTGACCCTCATTATCTAGTCTCTTGTATAGTTTTTCTTTAAACCTGACACTAATAGCTTGAATAAATAGTATCAGGTTTTTGAAAAAAAACTAAAATTTTAAATAGCTTTTATTGCGCCATCACGGTTGCATTTAAAAAATGCGCTATAGTGGAAGGTATTCTACATTATATTTTCTTTAGCTATAAAAAATATATACTATATTTCTATTCATTTTTACATTATCTAAAATTTCATATAGCAACTAACACTATAACAAAAATGATCTTTACAAACAGGTTTAAATTAAAAAATATTATTAAAATTAACTGATATTTTGGAAATTGTGTTTGAAGTATTATGTAATGATTATGGGAGATAAACCGTTAATAAAGATATGTCAGAATTGTGTTAGAACTTTGGCAATTGTTGACAATACAAAATCGTTAATATATATGGAAATTCAATAACGATTTTTGGACAAAACCGTTACTAACGGCATTGGTGATGATTTCCCATTGTAATCATTACGGAAATTTTATATTTTGTAACAGTTGATTTTACTGAACCTTTAAAAAACACCTTTAATAATGATTTTGAATACGAAACCATTATTAGGTCTCCTTTTAATTCCTCCCCTTTGCATGCTCTAGATCCAGAATTGAAAACATAACTCATTTCTCTATCCCCCAACTCATGAGATTGAAGTTCTCTAACTGCCAACCTCTTCCATCTTCAAGTTTCTCCAGCCAGCCAGTTTTCTTTCTTCTCTTCTTCAAGCTCAATCTTTTTTTTTAACTGTGAGGCATAAATTTATATCTCCAAATTAGCTTTTATTTTATTTAAATTTATCATAAGTAATGCACATATTTAGTTATTAGTTATTTACATTATTTGCATAAATTGACGATATATATATATTAATTATACATATATATAATTAATAGTATTGTCATATATGTCGATTTATTAAAATTTATAATAATTTAAGTCGGTGCCCGTTCGAGATTAATTCAATAGATAATAATCTCAAATAGTCTTTAGTGGAACTACTCTTTGAATATTTTATCTCATTTAGAATTAGTGAAGATATGGTAGTTGTAATATGATGTTTGAAAGTAATCTGGTAGTAGTATCTCTCTTTTTTTCTACGAGTACGTATTTATATGCATATGAGTGTTGGCGTACTCGGTGAGCTAAAGAGAAATATTGTTAGATTAAAAAAATAGATTGACTAGCATATATTCGCTTATGAAACAAAGTATTCATAGAGTGAGTTATGATGGTTAGTCAGCCCAAAACTTTATATGCATTTTATGACTCAAAACCCTAACTAACTCTAAACCCTAAAGCAAAAACTAAAAATTTAATTGATGAAGTAAAACAAACGATTATTCAATTTATTAACCAAAATGTATGATATTTATATTATATTTGTTTGTTTTTATTTTGTTTCTATACAATTGTTGAGATATTTTATTTGAGACAAATAGTTTTAGACAAGGACCATTTAGCGTTTGGTCTACTTCAAAATAGAAAGAAAAATAATTGCTTGATTGATGATTGTCGCACGCGCCTGCTGCTTGCTTATGTGAATTATACTGTATGAATTGTGTGTGATATTTTTTTTTTTATTTTGGAAGTATATTTGCATATATATATATATATAGAGAGAGAGAGAGAGAGAGGGGGGGGGAGAGAGGGAGAGAGAGTTTGGCTAGCATGTTTCCGTTAGCATTTCAACCGAAATGCTAACGAGTCAAATTTTAATTTTAGTATCCCAATAAAATTTTTATATCATAATCTTGTAGAATAATAACTTTTATTGTGTTTGGAGTTAGTTTACTATGCTTAATGATTTTTAAAAGATAGCTTTGAAATAATAGAAAAATAATAAAAATTGTATGTCAAAAAACTTACTTTCTAAAAATCATTAAGCATAGCAAACTAATTCCAAATACGATGAAAATTAGTATACCATAAAATTATGATATAAAGATTTTATTGAGCTACTTAAATTAAAATTTTAAGCATGAAAAATTAAAATTTGACTCGTTAGCATTTCGAGTTGAAATACTAACAGAAGTATGCTAGACAAACTATATATATATATATATATAGAGAGAGAGAGAGAGAGAGAGAGTAAAGATATCGTGAGCTTAACTCAAAAAGTATAATTAATCATCTCTAAATTTTGATTTTTCACTCTCATTAAATTTTTCATATTGAAGTCTTGTGGGGTACAAAATTTTAGGATGTTTCGAATTTTTTAAGTCGCTCTTTTCAATTTTTGAAAATAATGTACAAACATTGAATATTTTATTATTATTTTTAGACTGATCTTCAAAAATTAAAAAGAGTGACTTAGAAAACTCGAAATATCCCAATTTTTGTACCCCATAAGATTTCAATATGAAGAATTTAATGAGAGTGAAAAATTTAAATTTAGAGATGATTTGATATATACTTTTTGAGTTAACCTTACGGAAGGCCTCCGTGAGCTTAAGCTCACGATATATCCACTATATATATATATATTTATATGTGAATTATTGTTGTTTGAATGTGATATAATTTTATTGTGATAATATATATACGGCTAGCAAAATTAATTAGCCCGATCACAGGGATGAAGTGAAAAATAAAAAAAAGATTCGATAATGGTGATTAAGACCAAACTGTTACCAAATAGAAAATAAAATAAAATGTGAAAAATACTTACTAACGGTTTTAGAGCCGAAACCGTGATTGAAGAGTGATTTTCGAAATGATTTGTCTAAGCGAACTGTTACTGTCACACCCCAGAAATAAATTGAACGGGTTAGGGTGCTAAATCCCGCCACGTACGCACGACGAGACGTGCGCACGAAAGGCTTAATGAATAAAATAAGAAAATCACAGAATAAACAAAACAATAATAATATAATATACATGACCATACAGTCCAGAATGAACAAAGAGAAATACAACGCCGACATCGGCGGGGCTAGCTCCATCTGAATGGGCAGCAAAATCTCTCAAAGAAAAACCCAAAAGAAGAAATAAAAACTCGAAACCCGATAGATCCTAATCCACTACCCTGCTCACATGCGGAAGCGGCGAAGCATCTCTGTCACCACACAGGACTGTCCCTAGCACTCGCTCCAAGAAAAATCCCGAACCTGTAATACCCGGATCCCACAACCACCGTGGAAACGTGAGTAATTTTATAAATTACTCAAGATTTAATTTAGATCCAAATTTAAGATTTAATCTTCTTTCCTAGACTGGACCCAAAAACCGATACTGATATTTGAAATGCAATATAAAATTGATGAGTAAATATAATAATATTATTATGCACATTGACCTACATGATATGATATGATATGGTAAAGAAACCCGAAATAGAAAATTCTGTGGAAATAATAATATAATGTGAAGTATAAGATACGAGAGTCAAACACCCGTAATAAATACCCGGATTGTAAATGTACCAGACTCATCCCGAGCGGGCACTACCAGGGCCCAACTTACTAACTCGGGCCTTGCCTAAGCGGGCACTACCAGGGCCCAACTTACTAACTTAGGACTTTATGTTTGTGCAGCGACAACGCCGCACAAACGACAATTCGGGCTCCCGAGGCGATAACGCCCTAGGAGAGTGAACGGCTATAAGCACGTACTCTGGTCTGCTGAATCTGGTAATTCACCTTACAAAATATAAACAAACGGATAAATATGTCTTCAGTTGCCATATCGTCAAAATGAGATAACTACCCAGGAAATAACAAATCGGAAACTAATACAAATGGGAGCCTACACTGTACCAACTAAGGGTCGAGGGACCGCATCCCGAAAATAATGACAAAATGAAGTATAATACGATGGGAGCCTACACCGTACCAACCCGGGGCCGAGGACCGCATCCCAAAGGGGAGCCTACACTGTACCAACCAGGGGCCAGAGGACCGCATCCCGAGAAATGACAAAATGATAGATGATACAAATGGGAGCCTACACTGTACCACTAAGGGCCAGAGGACCGCATCCCGAGAAAATAACAAAATAGGGTAGAATCCGTACTCGGATATGGACGCCCACACTAAATACTGAAAGACATGGTATCCTAATCGCTCAAATTTGGATTAAAAATCTTAATCATATTAAGAATATTAAAAACATAATATTGATCAAAAGAAAAACACTCTGGCACGGCCGAACCCGCCAAATGACGGGGTCGGTGGATAACCGACAAGCAAAGGTGCGCAGTGTATATATAGACCAAAGGAATATAACCCGTTGGTCTGGTTATACAAGGCAACCTCAGACTGAGATCACCCGGCCCGCCTCTCAGCACTTTCCCATGCATTTTGCATGATTAATTGTCTAACTTAATTAATAACTAATGATATTAATAATATTAATCTACTAATTATAATCTATAACTTTATTTATTTAATTCTAACTTAGTCCTATCTCGGGACTATTTCCCGAGTCCTATTCCTATCTTGTCTACATGCAGTATGATATGATATGGCATGCAAATGCTGGTATGTCTCGAATATGCTGGTCAAGTACTGAATGCATATGACAGTTCAATTCGGGTCTCTAAATAATGTTTGGTCAGAAATTACCGCAGTTCAGATTCATTTTAAAAACGGTTTTATTTTCGGTTTGAGTTCCTATTTCTGAAGAAAGAAAATTAAATCCCAGGAATCCGTACTTGAGAGTAATTTGGTTAGGTCAGAAACGTCAAATCGCTAAGTCTCGGGTGGCGCATCACGATCTTGTCGATGAGCCGTCTCATCTTGAGTGTATTCGTTTGTCAGCTCGTCAAGATATTTTTTCGAAAACCTATGAAGTCAGAAATAGATTAAATTGGCGAGTACCCTATGCACATTGGGTCTGGTTTGGTCAAGGTATACCGGACCCTCGATTATAATTATCATATTCAATTTTGTATTTTAAGATTACATTTATTTTGATTCAATATTAATTGATTTAAATTTTATTTGATTAATTAGCTAACTAATTATTATCACTTATTTAAATTAAATTTATAATTAGAATAATTAGTTATTTAGGAATAGAGAAATTGATTAATATATAATGTTTGTATATTTAGTATATTTAGTATTACTCTTATTAATTTAAAATAGAGAAATTAATTACTATATATATATTATAATATTATTATTCTTATCAATTAAAAATAGAGAAATTGATTAATATATACTTTAAAATCTAAATTATTATTTTATAGCTCTTAATTATTCATAATATATTCTTTAATTATGTTTCATTTTATTTATACTAGTATTATTTTTATAATTTAGAGATTATATTTATTCCGATTAACGTAACTAACTTAATTTACTTAGATTAATTAAGTTGGCTTACTGTTATCACTTAATTAATTTAATTATAATTAGGATAATTAATTATCTAGAATTAGAGAAATTGATTAATATATAATATTATATAATTAATATTATTATTATTAAAATAGAGAAACCGATTAATATATATTTATATATTTATTAACATTATTCTATTATTAAATAGAGAAATTGATTAATAGGTATTTATATATATTAATTAATGTTATTCAATTATTAAAATAGAGAAATTGATTAATATATATTATACCATAATTATTATTCTTATTAATTTTGCTTTTATTATTATGTATATATATATTTAACATTATATTTTCATAAATTAGAAAATAGTTTAAAATAAATTTAAAAAGGAAAAGTTAAAAGAAAAACTATAAATAAAAAGAAAGTAAACTAATTTAAGAAAATTATTATTGTTTTATTAATGTGTTGGTGTTTCAAGATTATAGTTATTTTGATTGAGATAATCAGATCAATTTATTTGAATTAAACAAGTATAATTTAATTACATTCATGCTAATTAATTGCTTAATTAACCAATCTTATTTATATTATTCATGTATTGTTATAAATCATAAATCGTAAGTAATAATACAAATCAGGGCTAGAGGTCAACATTGTGTTATGTATAATAATATTAGTGTGTTGATTTCTAGGATAAAAGTTGCTTTTATGATTTGGCTCACTGAGCCTATCACCGTTGATAACTACACAAACATCCCAGGTACTAACATCTATTATTATTATTATTATTATTATTTTAATTAAAATATCAAATACACTCCCAATATATCTTATACTCATCCCTTGCACTTGTACAATGACCTTGTGACCTGCTTATATAGCTGGACGAGATAATCTTATCAAGTACCTAAATACACCGAATAACACTTAATTTACCCCTAACCCATGTAACAACCTTGCACATTTTGAGGTGAAAAACTAAATGCACTTAAAATTACCGTACCACTTGAATTGTCAATTATTAATAGTTTTACTTGTAAAGCATTCATGTAAAAACGAAAATTCATTCAAATCAAAAGAGATGCTTGTGATCGTTATGTTTATTTAGTTGAGGCATTAATATGAATTGGTGCAACGCACCTACTGTTGAGGTCCCAATTGAATAATAACAGTTTAATAAGAAAAATATTGTTAGTATTAGCCGACACAAGGAAGGCAATGGTTCAAGACAGTAACAACCAACACTACAAATTTAGCCCAAAAGAAATGCACACCCGTTGAAGAATGACAAGGGCACAAGGCTCACCCGCACAAGGCCCACACGGCCAAATCGAGAAAAGGAAAGGTAGTACCGAGTTTTGACGCGCGCAATAAGGGAGCATGGTGAGGCAACACGAATCGATGTACAAATGGCGAGTCCTGGGTATGGGTCAGACGCGGTCTGGTAAGGCTAAGCGAGTAGGGTTTGGTGTTATTGAGTTCGAATTTGAGAGGATAGGTGTGAAGAAGCGTGGTTCTGGTGGTGTGTGTGAGGTGTAGGCGAGAGGAGGTTTCCGACGAGGGTGGTCTTTGCGTCGGTTGGGTGGTGCTTTGTGGTGGTCGGCTAGGGTCGTTGTTAGGGATCCGACGAGGGGTAGTGGAGAAGGAAGGTCAGATTAGAGGGCTGGCTCTGGAGTGTCGGCGGTGCAACGGTGGCCAGCTGTGAGGTGCATGTGGCGGTGTTGAGGGGACGCTGGCCTGCTGGGCGGTGTTACGTGGCACTGCTGTCGAAGAGGATTTGGAGAAATATGCGATTTGGCGATTGAGAGGAATGGAGAGGGAAGCGGAAATGGCACACAGATAAAGGAGAATAGTGAGGGGGAAGGAAATTGCTTTTTTTTTGCGCTGGGAAAAAAAAAGAAGAAATGGGAGAAGGGAGATGGTGTGGTGAGGGGTGTTCTTACGCAAATAAAGGAAGAAAAAAAAAGTGGCTCCTGTGTCGTCAGGGAAGGAAAAAGAAAAAGAAAATGGAGGAATGATGTGACAGGACCACGGGGAGAGAGAGGAAAAAGAGGAGAGAGAAAATGAAAAGAAATGATGAGAGAGACTTGACTTTTGAATCAGATCAGATTTTCTACGATGGAAAGCATACGATCATTTACGTGTCCAATTGATTCTCAAATATAATTGATCAATTTATTTATTTTTTTCATGATGATTCGATTATCAAAGTTGGTCGAAACTAATCGATTTATATTCTTTAAGTTAATCGTTAATTTAGGTTTCATTAATCCAAAGCTCTTCTTGTAAGTAATTAACATTATCGTTATTATTATCATTGTTATTAATTTCTCCGTCAAATCATTCAATCAATGAATCAAGACGTTTATTCCGTTTACATAGTTATGATTTAAATTATTCTAATATTTGTAAATTTTAATTTAAACTTCGGCTTTATTTCTTTAATTAAATTCTTAAATCTATATTTTCCAATTTCAACGTGTTTTTAATTAATTAACTTTCAACATCCTTATGTTTATTGTTATTGTTGTTAATTATTTCATCCAATAATTTAATATATTAAATTATTTTAAATATTAATTAATTTTTTTTTCTTTCTAAATCATATAATTTATTATATAAATTTCCTCATATATATATATATATATATATATATATATATTTTATCTAATTGTATATTTATATTTTATCATTTTAAAAGTTACGGGGTCTCACAGTTACTGAAGAGGTGACTTTGCTAATGGTTTCTTCTATAGAATCGTTATCAAAGATCCTAAATATATGTTCCTAGCGACTAGTTTTACTAATGGTTCTTTAGTACTTTTACTAACTCTTTTATTAATGGTTCAAGAATCGTTATTGAAACTTTTTTTTAATGTAGTGTAAGTAATATAAAATTGATTAAGAAGTTAAGATATTGATATTAAATCATTATTAATTCGAAATTACTATTCAAAATATTATGGATGTCATAAAAAGAAATATTTTTCTATTTAAATTAATCTATATAACTGTGAGTTATACATTTCCTTCATAAAAATATCCACAATACTATAAGCGAAACATGCTTGGGCTTTTCAAGTTAAAAATCAATTTTGAATTGAAATAATGAATAATGTCGAATAACGCGCTTATCGCTATATGCTATCAATTATTGTTGTACTCTATTATCACCACAGTGGTCATAACTTAATCATCGATTATATAAAAATTCTAATATATATATATATATATATTATTTTTTATTGTAGGTCCTCTTAATATTATAGGTAGGGTCTGATTCCCAATTTTTTTAGGTGTTAATATTTGTTTCCAGCGTTCGTTAAAATTTGAACTTACGATATTAGTGATAGCACTGGTGTTCAGGGACAGATTTATTTATGGGCAAGTCCAGGCACGTGCTCGGGCTTAATTTTCAAAATTAGTAGTAAATTTGTAAATTTTTTTTTTGGAAAGATGAGAGCTAAGCTCTCAAATTTCATAATTGTTCATAAGGACCTCTCAACCGAGTTTCGAACCCATGCCTCCCACACAGAGGGTGTTGCCTTTTGTCACTAGACCAAAGGCTGGTTCTCTAAATTTGCTATTTTTTGCTTATAAGTTTTAAAAAATATAGCTCATTTCATGTTTGTGCCTAGACTTGATCAATATTAAACTGATGATTATATATTTTTTGATTTCACAAGGCTCTTTTTTTCTATTGTGCCCAGGCTTATGTCGTGGTCTGGATCCGCCACTGCTAATATTATTAGTGTCTTTTTTCACAGCAAATGATACTACGTGCTGACACTTATTGATAATTTTGTACTAATGTAAATACTACTTGCATTATAGTGAAACAAATACATTAATATAATAAAATATTTTCTTTGCACTCGGAGTTGTTAAAAAAGCCGTCAGCCCATGCATCTCTGTTCAGAAACTTTTTCGTTTTGTCATCTGTTTCACATTGGTCTTTTCATATATATTATTGTTCTATATATTGTCTGACAGATAAAAATATAAGCAATGATAGATGTACAACAACCAACGAGTCCAGTTCAGTGTAAGAAAAAGATTTTTGGTCTATTCCACTAATAAAATCTGTCAAAAATCCATGTAAGTGCCTGTCGGTACCGGTAAGCATAGCTGAAAAGTACATTGAATAAGACAATAACAGTATGTAAATGTGGTGACTTTTCCAGTTTCTTTTTTTTTTTCTATAATCTTCAGGAAGACCTTAATTTCCCATCACGAAGAGAAATTTGTTTTTAGGTTGCCACGTGTGCGTAAATAATTCTATATTCATGAAAATAATCATATGTTCATTGTTATTGGTCAACAGTTCTGAACTTGGGATTATCACATGTGACTTGAAGTCCCAAGAAGCATCCATGTGATATTTTTTAGGTGCAGTACGTCGCATTAAATTGGCAATACTGATCTAATGCCAAATTGCCAATCTAATTTACTGTGTCAATTTCTACAGCGGTCGCGAATTCTGTCCAAATAACTTTTGGTTCTCTCCAAGTTTCTCAACTATTTGTGTGCTCCCCAATAGGCGATTATAGCCGTTGGATTCATTTGGCAAACAAATTTCCTGGTGTATAAATACGACGAGTTTCCACTTTAGAGATCATAAAAAATAGAAAACTTCTTGTATTTTAATAATCCGGAATGGAGTTGGCTATTATGTTGTATATATCACAGATCGTTTTTATATTATATATCATTTTTTTATTTTTAAATTTAAATATTTGATTCAAATCACTTAAAATAATTTATGTATAAATATCTAGTTGTAGATAAATTTTATATATTTTTTAAATAGTTAGAAAATTATTTAATTTAAGTATTATGAACCATTCAAAAAATAATAATTTTCTAAATAACTAAAAAATAAATAAATATTCTAAAAATATGAAATTCAGTTTATAACTAGATATTTATATGAAAATCATTTTGAGCAGTTCTGATCGAGCATTTTGATTTTGAAAATGAAATATCAATCCATAACATGGAGCTATTCGGAATTGTAAACAGTAAAAGAGATAAATGTTTTTCTTGTATGATTTTAATTTTAATTCAAACTATTTAGTAAAGAAACAATTTACATTCACACATATCTCGTCCCTTTAAAATATTGACAAAATTTAAAATACCCGATGTGGTCAAATTGCCCCCCCCCCCAGAAAAAAAATCTTGCGCACTTATCAATTCGTTTCGTATTACATTAAATATTTATTTTGGAGTGAGATTATGATACTTCATTTCGTATTACATCAATTCGTTTGTATGTAAAATTTAAAAGTCTAAATTACCGATCCAAATTATTGAATATGATATTCATATTGAAATATTTTTGGAGAACAAATTTTATATTTTTTGAGAATTTTTTATTATTTTTTAGATGAATGAAAAATTATTAGTATTGCATGATGCAGAAATCCTTAGATCTAAAAAAAAATAAAAATATCAAAAAAAATTGATCTCCTAAGAGATTTCAATATGAAAATCATATTTAACGGTTTAAATCAGCCATTTAGACTTTTAAATTTAAAATATAAAAACAAAACACATAAAAATTTATATTTCATGAAGCGTCATTCCTTCACTTTTTATTTATTTTTAATCTCTAGTATAGTAGTATAGATGGCAATATCACTAGGGACATGTCGTAGGTTTGGTTCAACTTGCAAATATCATCTCAAAGATACAACAAATCTTAATTTGTATTAATTAGTTAATCGGAAATCCTTATTATATGCAAAGATACGTGCGGATTTAATTTATCGCCATTGGAAAGCTAATGCAAACAAATGTCGACAACTAGTTTTTTCTTGTTCGAAAAGTCAACATGACAAAATTAAAAGACGAAGCAAAACGTCTTCGTACTTCTTTAGGGAAAAAAAATCATAAGAAAAAGGAGACTTTTGCAACAGTCATGCGGGATAATCACTCAAGCTGAAATAATATATTAAACATCAAAGATTTAAATGTATGTCACGGTAATATTCAGTCACGGAATCAGGATTGAAAATAGAGATACCACAAGATAATTAATATAGTCATCAAAGAATTTAAAAGAAGAGAAAAATCTTATGTTTTATAATTAAAGTTATTCAATAACTATTTAATTTAACTATTTTTTTGCAAAGTTGAGGTCAGCCCCTACTAATCACCCTCCCTCCGCGTCTGGTAATATCAATCATATTTCCAATTTTATGATGCATTTAGGGATGTCAATGGGTCGGGTCGGGTCGGGTTCGGATCGGATCATATTATTTTATTATTTTTTCTGACCCGATTAAATTGGATAAAAAAATCTTGATCCATATCTGACCCGACGGGTCACAGGTCGACCTGACCCGACCGGTATAAAATAATTAATTATTTATTAATTATTTTTATATAATTTTAAGCAATAAAATATAAATTAATTTATAATTAATCTTAATTAGTATATATTTAAGCTTTAATTAGTACTAAATCATAAAATTACTTCAAAAAATAAAATTAATCGGGTCAGGTTGGGTTGACCCGAACCCGACCCGATTCGGGTCAAAAAAATTAAACACATACCCGACCCATTTATTTTCGGGTCATGTCGGGCCGGATTAGGTTCGGATCGGGTCGAGTTAACTCGTCGAGTCGGATCAATAATTGACACCCATAAATGCATTTTACTCTTGTGATATCTTAAATATTGGAATATCATTCAAATCACTAGTAACAAAATTATAGGCATGTTCTCAACCATTTAGATGAAGCATGTATTTATAATTATTTATTATAAGTGACTAATTAAATTTTAAATTCACTCAATGTTTATAAAGATCCTATCTGAATAACTAAGAACACATCTATATACGTTATCAATATATTAATTGAATATATACTATATTTTAAATATGTATGCTATGCAGTTGGATGCACCATAGAATTTTGTGTGTGTTAAAAATAATAAGTAATTTTATTATATGTTTATTTTACATGAATAAATGTAATAACAAAAATAAAAGATTCATTAAAATTAAAGTTCATATAATTGAGATATATTGCAAAATTTGAACTCACGAAATTTTGATTATTCGTGCATGGATCATGCATACATATTGTGCGACTTTTTTCGCGTGCTCCTCATCGCTGATCGGGGAGCGGTGAGGAACGCGCAAAAAATGATCGCATAGGATCTGACACGCCTGGTGGGATCTAGATTCTCCTCTTATCTCTGAAAGAGGGAAGTAAATAAAATAGCTAAAATATACAAGTGGTCTTTTAAGCGCTAAAAATGACTAATGAAGTTCAAGTGTCTTTATTTTGTAGGAATGACATTCTTTGGAAACTTCAACCTCACACCTTCCGCTGTCGCTCCCCACAAGGCCCAGATGGCCGACTCTACATGTTCTTCGGGTCTATCCCGTAAGAACTCACTCTCTACGGCCCAGCTGCAGTGGCCGCGCTCACTCCCGCAACCATCCGGATCTCCATCCCGGACGATGAGGAAGACCCAATCGCCATAACTCCCAAGGGCATCTCCAACAATGTCTTGGCCTCTCCTACCCACTCTCCAAAGAGGAGAAGGCGGCCGTCTAAGAAGGAAGAGGGCGCTGGACATGTACCAAAACCAGTTGGTAGCTAGGTCAGCCATCTTAGTCTCCAATAAATTTACCGCTCTTCGCATAGTGGAAAAGAATTTAGCCATGGGCCAGCTTCGCTAGGCCTGGGAGGTGGCTAAACCCGCACCCTGGTCAGTCGAGACAAAGGCATCTCTACACCGCCAGCGCAAGTCTCAAGCCCCTGCATAAGCTATCTGCAAGGCTCACAGGGCCCTCAAACAAAGAAAAAACACCAGAAGCGCTAGGTTGAGATAGTATGTCTCATGCTCTGGCCAATCTCAAGACATGGCTCGGCCGCAAGCCATCATCTCCTACTACAACCAATCTCAAGAAATGGTCAAGTTTCAGGCCTTTGTCTCTACTCCCCAACAAAAGAAAATCTCTCCAAAGGCGTCACCTAGCATCCAACAGATGTGGGTTCCCAAAGGTTCCCATTCAACAAAACCTCAGTCTCAGACCTAGCCCAGAAAGGCAAGCAATTTAAGCGCTCTGCCCGAAAGTGTATTCAGTCGTCTGGGTTAGAAGAGCGTATTAAGTCGATTAGGCTCGAGAATACCGCTCAACAGTTTAAAAATAACTACCCCTGATCAGAAGAAGAAGAAGAGAAAAACCACACTCTACGAAGAGCGCTTCTCAGTTAACACCATCGGTATAAGTTATGACACTGACCCAGACCCATACATTGAGGTGAATATGGTACAAGACGACCAGTCCCCACCTAACCAAGCCCATGTTACCAATACCAACAAAAACAATGGTTGAAAAGGAAGACCGCCCAAGAGGGTCAATCCCGAAGGTAACAATAGGGAAGATGAAGACCCCAATGAAAATCCTTATCTCTTCGACAATAAAGAAGACGATGAGGTCCGCCCAGAAGTGTCAATCGATGAAATTGAAATTCTAAAAGGCCACATCGAGGCACGAGATGAAGAGATGATCAGGCATCGGGAGCTGATCGCTACCATGCTGAAACAAAATGAAGAATTGATTAAGGCGGTCAAATCACTACAAGAGTCACAAGACGCCAACTTTAATCCAAAAGCTGGTAGCTCTCGTCAAGAAGGGGTCCACAGCACCAAAAGTAATCACAAAGGCAAGCAACATGTCAATTCTAAACCCCATTCACATAGAGCAGTGGAAGTGGAACCTGAACCAATGAGACTGTCCCAGAAAGAGATTCATGCCATGATTGCCCAACAAATATAGATAGCTGGAGGTAGATACATCATCCCTCCAGTCAAAAACTGTAGACATCTGTATCCCGTTGTATATGATTTAGAAGAATATCCTAAGGGGTACGTAATTCCCCGCTTCAGGACCTTCTCCGAGGAAGGTAAGAAAGACCTGAACCCCGAGCAACTCCTGACCCACTTTGTAGCCTCATGTGGCAATACGGGCGACAATGATGCACTGTTGTTGAGACAATCTCCCCAAAGCTTAGTAGGTACCGCTTTTCAATAGTACTACTCTCTAGAAAACAACAGTATCAGAACCTGAGACGAGATGGCAGACTCATTCAGGGCGTGGTTTGTCATGGTATCTGACAAAATAAATATAGCCGATCTGTCAAGTACTAAACCCAAGAAAGGGGAGTCAATGATAGATTTTATCAACAGGTGGCAAAACCTCAACATCAAATGCGACCGCACATTAACTGAAGATGAGGTCGTCAACCTAATAATGAAAAACATTGACAGGTGGATGGGTATGTTACTTGGCGTGACAAAGGTCAACACGTTTAAAGACTTGCTCAGATCGGTGTCCAACATGGAAAGAATGTCACCACATACCATGCCATGATTTATAAGTAACATGCCACAGCGAGGAGCCAAGACCGAGACCAAGGTGGCATTCACCTCATTAAAGGACAAAATGGTCACCAATACAAACATTCAAAGCGGCGGTAGCAGCACGAATGACAACAATTATAATAAGGGACCTAGGCCCAACCTAGGGGGGAGTTCATAGGCCTTTGAAACTCTAAAATAAAAGAAAACCAAGCCGTACTCCTTTAGAAGAGATAAAGTTACCTAAATCTTTAAAGGAGCGGTAAAGAACGATATATCTCTGCGAGCCAGTAAACATCTAGAAGACGCTGGTAAATCAGGACGCTGGTAAATCAGACGAGCACAATTTCTGCCCATATCATAGGGTGCTAGGGCACATAATTGAAGATTGCTGGGTCTTAAAGGACTTGGTTGAGAAATCGTACAAGAATGGTGAAATTATCCTACACAAGGGGTTCCTACAAAACTCAGCGTCACATGAATAAACCAACACAATCTCTCACGAAGAAGAGAAGAGCCCGGACCAATTAAGTAAAGATGAAGAAGAACAGTAGACTATGCACTTATCAAAGAAATCGATTAAGATACTTAAAGCCCTCAAGAAAGAATCTGGCTTGAAATGGAAAGACGACATCACACCAATAATCCCACCAAAACCCAGGGTGTATTACAAGGTGGATCAGAGCGAATACCAGGCTCTTAAGAAAAAGAAGAAGCACAAAAACAATAAGTCCAAGAAGAACGAAATAGAAGAATGCGAGCAGGGCAGTCCTGAGGTGATCACCCTTCAGCACCTCATCTCCAAAAAAGACTGGGAGAAGTTAACCCTAAGTCAGAAGAAAGAAAATACAGATGAAGTAGTAGATAAAGAAGAAAGTGAAGAAATCTGGGGTATTTCGTGCAATATGGTATTTTTCCCACGATGAATATATGCCAACACTTGAAGAGATGTTATTTCCAAACGATGAAGGGGAAGCAAGCACCTCCGGGACCAAAAGCAAAGAGTGTAAAGATGTGCTCCGGTCTGGGACCTATGTACCTCAGAGACAAGCTCCCAAAGACTCCGACAAAGCAAAAGTTAAAGTCCAGAACAAGAGCAAAGAGGTTGAAAGCTTAGGCAAAAACCTAGAGAAGACCCGACAGGCGGGTGAGGAATACAATATGCTCGCATATTTGCGCAAAATTTCAGCTCTATTAAGCATATTCGATGTGCCAATGATGTCACAAGACCTACGGGAGGTACTAATCTAGGCATTGCAAGACCCTGAGAAGTACAAGTCCTATTTTGTTGAGAAAAACATGCAAGAGACCCTTTTCACCGCCAAGCGGGCATCATGTATCAACTTCACAGACGATGACCTCCTGATAGGCACCGTCGACCACAACCGCCCGTTGTACATCACCGGAAACTACGGTAGGCAGAAGATTGGCCGCATTTTGGTCGACGCAAGGTCCTGGATCAATATTATGCCACTCAAAACCCTAAAGACCATCACCTGGATGTGAAGAACCTATCTGATGAGAAATTGATCATCCACGGCTTCAACTAGAACTCCCAAAAGGCCCTGGGAGCTATAACTTTAAACCTGCAGTGCGGCAGTTTAAAGGCGCCGACCAAAGTCTACGTCATTGACGCTGAAACCTCCTATCGGGCGTTGCTGGATCGACCATGGCTTCACAACAATCAGATCATACCCTCTACTCTGCATCAATGCCTGAAATACATTGAGAATGGCAAACAAAAGAGAATTAACGGTGACGTCAAGTCATTCGGGGTGCATGAGATCAAGTTCAATGACGCCCAGTACTTCCTGCCCAAACCTGCCATAGCGCTGAGCCAGCCAACAAGAAAAAGAAGTAAGATACCTTTCAATGAAGGCCCCAAATTTGATGCCTCATCAGGAAAAGAAGAAGATGTCAAATTTAACTTCAAACCCAAAGGCACTCGAGCTTAGAAACCCAAACAAAAGTCGGGTGAAGAAGTGGTTTTCCACTTCAAACATGTGGCTACATCCAAAACCCGGATAAAGCCAAGTGAAATAAACTCAAGTTATTCTGAGGAAGAAGTCATTTTTAACTTCAAGCCCGCTAATACATCTCGAATCCTAATCATTGAGACAACTTCACGAGAAGACTCTAAAGAATATGACGACTCGGGCAGCACCACCTCCGAAGAAAAGACTGATCATAGTCGTCAACTCTGGGAAGAAGAACCCGAAAAGGAGATCATCTATCACATCCTCAAGAAACTCTACAAGGGACCTGAAACAGACAATAAAATCGAGGAGTTGTTCATGATCAATCTGGGATCCGGCAGTGGAAGGGATAACACAGTCAGGCTAAGACTTGTAAACGAAGAGCGCTTATGGCGGGAAAACTTTGAAGCCCGCGTTTGGAACACAATCAATGAAATGAGACACCAGATTGAAAAGAATAGAATGGAGGTGTTTGAATAATGGGAAGTGATGCAGAACATCAAGACGCAGCACAACGAGATCATGATAATGATCGAGAACCTGCAAACCACTATCTACAATTCCGGACTACTCAAAGAAGTGACAAGCGAGCCCCGTTCCGGGACCCCAGAAAGGTAAACACCAGTTAGTGGCAAACAGGTGATCATCATAGTTGACGAGACAAAGAAAGAAGAGGTGACATTCAAACAGTCAGCCATTGTGCCAACCCTCAAGGTCAGGAAGAACAGGCCATACTCTTTCCTGAAGAGCAAAATAGCTCGAATATTTGAGCAGGCCATGAAAAGAGAATTGACGCTCCCTACTTGCAAGCGACCCACAGACATAGACAGGGCGAGCAAAGACGAGTTCTGCCCCTACCATCGTGTGTTGGGCCACACAATTGAAGACTGTTGAGTATTCAAGAATTTCATAGAAAGATGGTGCAAGGACGGAACAATCCTGCTCCCAAAAAGCTTTCAGCAAGACCCAGCTCCACACAACCCAAATAACAGAGGCAAAGGGGTCTCTTAGACAATCTCGCACACTCCTGTACCTAGCAAATCCAAAGTTGCGAAGCAGAAACCAATCAAGAAAATCTACCGCTTCAACTCATTCATGAACATTGAAATAGATAAGGAGATGGTGACGCTGGAAATCAGTGTGGTTCCCGAAAGGCATTTTAAAGATCTAGTGCCAAGGGAAGTGAACCACATTCAGACTCTGAATACCTTCATTGTGCCGGTGAAGGTAGAGCAAATCAAAGGAAGAACTATCATCCACAAGGCTATAATCTTCTATCAGAGTGACTCAACTCAGTCTCTAAAGAACCCTGATCACAACACTTGGAGAAAGTGGGTGATTGAATAAGACTCAGGGAGTACGATGAGCGGCGAAGCTGCATCCCATCCCTTTGGAAAGGACATATACAAATTGGCTGAAAAAACAAAGTGTCTGAGAGACATGTCCAAGGTAGAGGCCAAGCATTTTGATGACCTCTGGAGCGGTGGCTAGAATAAAATTCTAGACCTGAATGGCAAAATAAAGTACACCCGAGGGTTAGGTTACAACTGTGATGATGCAGCATGCATTGAGGGGTCCCTTAATGAATACCACTCGTATCAAGCAGAGGAGAGCTGCTGCGCGGTAACAATTGAGAAGGTATATGGAGGCGGCAAATACCAACTCATTGACCATAAAGGCGAAAGACCCATGCCACCAATCAATGGGTGGTACTTGAAGAAATACTACACGTAGCCCAGATCAGACCGTCCGAGTAGTACTCTATTGTAAATAAATAAGGAGGGAAATAAGTGTTTGCTTACACGCACGCGCATGAAACACAAAACCCGAGTCTAACCTCCCCCTCTGCATAAAATCCAAAAAAAAAACCCTAATTGTGCATTTGTAAATAAAATGCATCCAAAAATCTAAAACCACACAAACACATCTAGCCCTAAAATTTAAAAAAAAAAGAAAAAAGAAAAAGAATAAGAGTGTTCAATGCCAAAACCACGCAAGAGTGTAAAGCGAGAGCTTTGGTGTTTAGGCTCACAATACAAATACTACTAGGTTTGTACATTTGATAAATAATAAACACAAAAATGGGTAGGGTTTGCAGTTTGTCGCTCAAACTATCTGTTGCTCAATGACGAAAGTTGCTCATATTAGTCGCTTGTGGTCCAAACAAAATGATA
This sequence comes from Schoenoplectus tabernaemontani, assembly GCA_037127355.1. Taxonomy (NCBI): domain Eukaryota; kingdom Viridiplantae; phylum Streptophyta; class Magnoliopsida; order Poales; family Cyperaceae; genus Schoenoplectus; species Schoenoplectus tabernaemontani. The sequence continues at coordinate 5,865,654 of CM073746.1, read as the reverse complement.
GGTTGAGCAAATTGGTGGCTAGTAAGTAGTCACTTCCGAGAGCATGTAAATAAATAACTCTCTTATTATTAGTAGCAAGTAGCACTAATAACAAAAATCTACCCTCCTCAGACAAAATAAAAGGGATATGTAAGTAAAATAATAAAAAACTTTTTTCTTTATCCCATAATTATTGTAAAAATAAAATTTTTTCAATAAGGGGTTGTCACATTTGTCCCCGACACCACGTGTGTTATACAAAGCTAAATTGGGTGCATTCATCCGCAAAAGCACCACACACTCAAAAAAATGATTTGTTACAATCCCGCATAGATCATGGAGGGGTCAGATTAAGGATTTATGCTTTTACTCGACATTCTATGTCAAACAAAGTGGTTCGCTTAAAGAAGTGACTATGGTCATGGAGAGCGAACCTACCCGATGAAAGCCTGTCTCCTAGGGATGCATGATGGATGTTTAAGGATAGGATCCCCACCAAACAAATTTAGCGGAGACGAGGCGAGTCCCTGAAGAACGTGCCCTGAAGTGAGTCCGCCAACTCAGCCAAGGCGAGTCTCACGTCCCCCAGCGCGACGTCTACAATGAAAGAAGTATGTCAGACAATCTATCACAATCAAAGAAGAAATAAAGAAAGAGAAGATTTATCCTATTGCCTCGTCGCCTGAGACCGACGAGACTGGGGTGGAAGCAGGCACATCGGTCGCCTCGGGAGGACCTGAAGGCACACTAGGCCTAGGTACAAAATAAAATAAAGGCGTAAGTGCACTGAAAAATAAGCCCCAAGAAAATAACAAAAGAGATGATAAGTACCAAGAGAGACGTGAGCCTCAACGGGACTCTCACTGGACTGAAGGCGTATGTGCGTAAGTGCGTCTGGGCTGTCGAGTAGCTGTTCCTCCAGCCAAACCTCATCTAGCTTGTGGTCGTGCTCGACCACAGCCTACTCAATCAAGTCCTCCACCTGATCAGAGCTGGACTCGGGTGAGACTGTACCATCAGTGGTCAAGAAAGGCTGCTCGTCGGAAGATGAAGAGACGTGAAAAGGCCCTCCCTTAATCAACAGTGGCTCATCGCCTACGGGCTCGACAGTCAATGAACCCTCCTACTCGGGGGAGACCTCTTCTGATCTCACAAGTGTGAGAACTGGTCCCAAAACCACCTCAAAGGAGTCACCATCTCCAGTGGGCGCTAGCAAGATCGACGGTGAAGCAGAACCGTCCTGAAATAAAGACTCAAATCGATGCGACGATGCCATGTCATCGTAATCAGTCTCAAAACCTGTCAAATCTGTGCGTCAGGGTGGAAACACAAGCACAGGCTAGCAAGCAAAATACTAAAATGGTACACATAAACCTGTAATGGCAAAGTCAATGTGGGACCCTAAAAGGATAATATCTGCTAGTGTCGGTGAGCCCGCTATAGTGCCATATCGGCCTGTCTAAGAAGACGCCCCGTTAGCTGAAAAACAAGATACAAGTTCTAATTAGAGCTGCAACTAAAACACACCGAAACAAGATAAGGCGAGTCTGTGAAAAAGAATCACCCGAGATGGGAGAAAGAAGGGAAAATGAAGAAATGTCGTTCTGATCTACCTTCATCGTGGCTGAAGTAGGTGGCTCGACAGGTGGCTGAGCATGTACATCACCAACTCGCGGGTGAGGGACCGAGAAGCCAGGCTCCGCCGCACCATACTCATAAGCAACATTTGATCAAAAGAAAATTTGTCAAGATCTAGCCTAAGCCTAAGAAAGAATGAAATGAATCTGAAATGTACCAGTGAGGCGAGTTCTGGTAGACAAGCTAGGAAAACAGTTGTCCAACGCTTAGAAGTCCACCGGCTCTGAATAAAGAGGTGGAAAATAGATGAAATCATCGTAAGAGAGGCCAGATGATGAGCTACCTCTACCCCTGAGACAAGTATTGTGTGCCATCACTGAAGGAGTATATGACTGGTACGAGCGAATGACATCGTGGTACCACCAAATATAACGCCTCGAGAAGGTGAGTACACGAGAAGTAGGTACCATCTGAAAGTG